>OX465268.1:8289455-8889455 GCA_949987775.1 Aproaerema taeniolella | reverse complement strand
CGAGACCGACGGCTTTACGTGCCTTCCGAAGCACGGTCGTGAAAAATTGCCACTTCAGTCACCTATCAGGTTTCCTGCCTCTGTGTTCGTTGCCTAACCTCACTGATCGATTCATATCAGCAAGCGCCACTACGCTACGAAACCACTATAATAAACGAGTCGCGAGTGTTAAACATCTCTAATATATAAAATTCTCGTGTCACAGTTTTCGTTGCCATACTCCTCCGAAACGGCTTGACCGATTTTGATGAAATTTTTTGTGCATATTCAGTAGGTCTGAAAATCGGCTACTATCTATTTTTCATATTTAAAAAAAATAAATCCACCGGGAACGAAGTCGCGGGCGGACAGCTAGTAATTTATAAATTTTATAATACTAATTGCCAGGGCGTAACCTGCCTCACTCCCTGATGAAGGTTCTCGTTTAGGACCGAAACTGTCGACCCAATGCCGATTTTAAGTAACGTGAGTACCAGTAGCCCATATACGTCCCCATGGAGGGGCACGGGCCTCCCTTCGAAACACGAAGGGGATTTAGGCCATAGTCCACCACGCTGGCCCAATGAGGGTTGATGGACCGCTCGTCTTTCGTAAAATTTTCTTGGACGGGCGGGTTTCATTACGAAATCCGTACATAAATCCGAAAAGAAGAATTAAGTGGTACAGGCCCGCACCAGGATTTGAACCCACGACCTTCGGATTACAAGTCTGGCTCATTATCAATTGGGCTCGTAACGTGAGTAAAACCGTTAAATTATAAACGAAGAATAAATGTTCTTTAAAAACACCCTTTAACTTCATATCATATCAGCATACTATACTATAAAACAAAAGCCCGCCTCTGTCTGTTTGAACGTGATAAACTCAAAAATTACTGAAATAATTTTCATACGGTATTCACCAATGGATGGACCGATTCAAGAGGAAGGTTTACATGTATAACTACTTCCCAAAATTCCCACGGGAACGAAGTCCCAAGCGGGAAGCTAGTTTATAATATAAAGTAAAATAGGGATGAATTAAACCAACACAGATTCCCGAGAAGCCTTCTATCTAACTACATCATATATCCAACCATGAAACGTGATACACCTGCAAGATTTCATGGGCAGCCTACTCTGCACGCTTAAACGGAGAACACACCTTAATTGGCGACCCCAATACGTTAGGGGATGGAAATTAGAAGCCTAGGGGTGGCAGTGTTAATGATACAGAGTCGCAAAGCTCGCATCACGGGTTAAAATAACCCATTTACTCAAATATTCGTGGAATATAATAATATTAATAAACGCTACACACTCAAAGGCCAACCCTAGGATTTTCCCTGGTTTCGTGGGTCCCTTTGGAACATACATAAAGACAGACACGAATACCCATGACCCGAGAACAAACGTCTGCTTTTTACACACATATTTACCCCGACTGGGAATCGAACCCAGGGCCCGTCGATTAAGAGGCAGCGTCACTACCACTCGATCAAACCGGAGGATGTGACGTATGCTTTTACACAAAGGATATTAAGTTTATACACTCTTTTAAGATCCAACTCAAGATACATTTAATAAGTTGTCAAAAACTAATTGCTGTAGGTGGTCGGGTTATTCCAACACACCTAAGGGAGTAGTCCAGATTATTTATTTATTTACCTTTTGTATTTATCTATCATCCTTGTCACACTGTCACCAACATACCACATATCTACAAGCACACACACACTAACACACATTTATTTACCTTTTGTATTTATCAGTCATCCTTGTCACACTGTCACCTACAAACAAACATATTTACAAACACACAAACAAGCACACACACACACACAACACAGACACACACCACACATACACACATATTACACAATACATTAGGTAGTAGTTTACTCTTTTCCGTCGGCTATGCACACACGCGCACCAAGGGCACAGCTGAAAACCAGCGTTGGGGCCTCGGCTTCAACACATGCTGAGCTGTGTCCTCTTTGACATCGCACTACAGTACAATCCACTATTTATATTATACATTGTTTTTTCGTCTTCTGTATGTGTTCTTGTCCTGTGTTTTATATTTTGTTATTTTATTTTCTTTGTGTTGTAGTGTTTTGTGTCAAATAAATGTATTGAATCTTGAATCTTTACAATAATAGGAAGTTGACAAAGGCAGACTCATTCATTTATTGAGCACACTAAACAAGATATATTCGAAACAGAAACAGTTATGAAGTTATTATAAAACTAGCTTTCCTCTCGGGACTTCGTTCCCGTGGGAATTCGGGAAAATTATGTAGCCTATACAAAATGCGCTATATGTTGATGAAGCTTGTATGGGAACTCAATTTTTTTTTCCTATTTTGACCTATGTTCCTTGATGGGGAAGTTGTTCAGCCCTGTGTGCAATATTGTAATGAAAAATTACCAATAATCAAATTTTCATCGAATATGGAAATGGATTTCACAAATTATTTCCACATTATTTGAGGTGCCTTTAAATTACTTAGTTAGTGAAACTTTAGAAGGTGGTTCTCCCTATAAAACTGAAAAACTTTTCCCAAGAAACTTAAAAAGTTTTTTGACATCCCATACAAACGGAAATCAGCTGAGGGCACAAGTTGTGTGACACTTTTTTCTTATTTCAACATACATATTCCTTGAAGGTTGTTCAGTTTCTTAGGCTGATTCAAATCCTCAATTTTCGCTTACTAATTTAAAGTACCCCAAAATGTTATTCTAATTGAACTACTTTTCCGAGTAATAATTAATTTATTCCAAATTTATTGCTTTCAAACTCCTTTTTCTGTCTAAAAGTTAACTGAATTTCCCATTTCCTTCATTATACAAGCAGGTACGGGAAAGCCATATCTGTAGCAAGCACGCAAACAACCCAAACTTCGTTAGAGCTGTATAATTTTGAAATAAATCTATTTGACAACCCTGAAGAGGTTTCTGAAGTCGGAAAAGGCCCTCCTGTTTCATGTTTTACAATAAATAAACTTCGGAGTCAATTAAACCATATTTATGGGTATTGTTCGCTGCCAATTATGTTGAAGCTTCGTGTTTAAGTTTAATTGACTGTATTATATCTTTCTACATTCATTTAATTTGAGTGTTCCAAAATCGTCCTCCTAACATGCTAGCGAAGTACCTACCCTGCCTGCTGAAAAATTCGAGGCTCTGACATACAGTAATCCACAGGGGTCACCAATCCTTATTTGATTTGTCTACTGACATTAGTAATTCACTACTTACATTGACACAGTCAATATATGAGTCCTATTTTCGGCATTTTCAGGATGTTCGTGATAATTGTTGTGAAAATGCCGAAAATGGGACTTATATATTGGCTGTGTCATACAAAAGTTCGGCCATACATAAGAAATTAGAAAAATATAAGAAAAAAATAATTCAGTTTGTTATCACCTCCTTGTATACTGTAGGAGGCAGTAAGTTGAACACGAGGTTTCTGGTGTTTCTGCGAGGTAGCGAAAACCCATCATGATCATTTTTAATCTATCAACTCTCAGAATATATGACAAATGTGACCACACACGTGATGCTCTCCCTACTCTATATGGATGATGGAATGGATTTATAAATCGCCAATTTGTTGCTTAGTTCTCTATACAATGTCTCACTCAATTTAAGAATAGAAACACGCAAAAAGATTATATTATGATTATGGAGGATTTTGTATACACAACCCATGTATGTTGTACCAACCTAAACATATGTCGGGATATTTTGCGGGTAGTTACCTTTCCTCTGATATCATCAAAGGTAATACAATATTTTACGGTTGTGCGTGCGAAAAAGGCGCAAAATCCCAATATTAGATTATTTTTCTCAGCTGGATGTAAGCTACGAAATACCTCGGGCTATCATGGGGTCGTGTTTATTTAGTGCGATACTGCAAGGCAATGGATTAAATTACTTTTAACAGAATTTCCAGGACTATACAAAGGGGTGGATTTTAAGGCGACTACAGCACCTAAATTACGATTTTATGATGCGTAGATAAGCATGACGCACTGCATCAAACTGAAGAAAAAAAATACTACGGTAATATTCAGGACATAAACTAGATAAATAGGTAGTTTGCTGAAAACATGATTCAGCACTTTTGGTTCGATAGGAAAAGCTCACCTCTAAATATCAATATTGTGTATCTTTTAAGACGACCTTTAGTCCGTAAACTTCGTGTATCGACACTGTCCGCACTGCCGGCCCAAGCCTGTTGAGAGACGGAGATGGCACTATTCCTATGTATGCTGCCTTTATCGGGTGCTGTAGTCGCCTTAATCGTTATTATAGAGGTGTAAACTGTATAACTACACCTCAGATTAATGAAATCCATTCTAACGCAAATTTCCTTTTTATTTTGTTTAATTTATCCCTTTCGGGAAAGGCAAAGGAAACTATGTCCATGCAGCCTCGTCTTCAGTGAAAAATCTTCTTTCTTCAACTTAACCTAAGCCCTAAGCTCCTCATGTTCTGCGTAAAACTGGTAGCGTCTGTTTCACGAAAACTGGCGGGCGAGAAACACAATCGCGAGGATCTTTGCCGGTACCAAACGGAGCAGAAACACTGTTATCACTTGAATTTTTTATCACTACACGAATTTTAGTCAATTTACTGCATAATACACTATCACTATTACACTTAAACAACTTTTTCACGCAGAAAACGAAAATTCAATTGACAAAGTAACCGCTCACGCCGAGTTCCCGCCAAAGACCACACACACATTCCCACACATTCGCACATTTCCTTTCCGTGGCATTCTATTGACATTTCAGTGGATTCCTTCTCACACGGGTTTTGTAGGGAACGACGAAGTAGACCTTTTGGCAAAGGATGCTGTCTATAAAGGGATCTCATACTGTGTTTCATGGTTTACGGAAGTGATTGGTAAAGTTCGGGATGATTGTTTTAAGAGTTGGGCAGAATACTTTGACGAAAGGTCGTTTATGAAAGGCATATGGTATAAGACGGATGGTCTTATGATGGAACCTATGAGGGCGCAGCTTGGTATACGTCACCCCAATATCGGCATGGTGAACAGCATCTTGGCCCTTCCAGAGTCTGTTTTGGCCAAGATACTTATCTGTTGATATAAAAAATATTTAGAAGAGAGGGATTAATTTTGGTTCTAGGCTAAGTTTTCTCTATGAGTGTCAAAATAAGGGTGACATTTTATAAAACCCTTAATAAATAAAATTATAGATTAAAAAACTGTATAAAGAATGACGACGATAACAACGACATAAGTAAAGGAATTTCGCTGCTTGACTTGCAAGCACGATAGCTCAGTTGGTTAGAGCACCAGGAGATCTAATACTGGGGTCATGGGTTCAAGGCCCGTTCGCGCCGAACATTTTTCTTTCCCTAAAATGATTTCTTGATAAAGAACGTTTTTTTCTTTCAAATATACTTTCTTTCTAAGCCTTTATTAAAGAGGCTGCAAAGACATACTACACAGACACTAATGTAACATGTTTCTACACAGACATCTTACCAAATTTTTATGATCTTCTTCCTAACCCATCGTCCCATTTTTCATACGCGGTACGCTTGACCGTGTTCCACTATTTGTTAGAATCATATATTTAAGGCGACTACAGCACCCGATAAAGGCAGCACACATAGGAATAGTGCCATCTCCGTCTCTCAACAGGCCTGGGCCGGCAGTGCGAACAGTGTCGATACACGAAGTTTACGGACTATGAAAGCGCGCGTGCGTAAAAACATGTTCGAAAGTTAGAAAAATGAGATTTATGGAAAGGTAACAGCTTAAATCGAAAAATGCGTTAACTACTTATCGAGAGTGTTCAATCACGAACATTTTGATAGCAAATTCAAGTTCCTGTGTGCATTTTACTATCGTTTTTTACAGCTTTAAAGATACACAATATTGGGTATTTAGAGGTGACTTTGTGAGCTTTTTCTATCGAACCAAAAGTGCTGAATCATGTTTTCAGCAAACTACTTATCTAGTTTATGTTCTGAATATTACCGTAGTATTTTTTTCTTCGATTTAATGCAGTGCGTCGTGCTTATCTACGCATCATAAAATCGTAATTTAGGTGCTGTAGTCACCTTAAGTACAGACAGCAGCACGTCAGGTTACCCATTTGCACTACGAAAGCCGGCGCTATCCGAGCAAGATAAAGGCGACGTCAATGTCAACATTATAGCCTGATGTGCTGCCGTGTGTACATAATCATCATCATCATACTGAAATTACCCATCAACTCAGCTAGAACCTAACTAGGTCCAGCTGCTAGACTAAGCATTTCTGCAGGTTGTAGGTACAAATTGACGGCCGGTTTGGTCGAGTGGTAATTTGGTCCCTGGGTTCGATTCCCAGTCGGGGCAAACGTTTGTGTAAAAAGCAGATGTCTGTTCTCGGGTCATGGGTGTTTGTGTCTGTCTTTATGTATGTTCCAAGGGACCCACGACACAAGAGGAAACCTTAGTGTGTAGCGCCTTTTAGTGAGTAGCGTTTTTTTTTTTGTTTAATTGCTGACGTTGCTCTACTACCATCAGTCTAGCACCGAACCTAGCCCGCAACGTAGTTTACGGAATTAAATAAGTATCAGTAACAGACACCCACCACCACCGATAAATTGGACTTGCGTTTCCATCTGATTCGGCTTGGATTAGGAGCCGGATTTGGGTCATGTTTGTGGCCAAAGTTTGGGGGACCATTGTTTGGGGGAAAATGGTCCTGGTAAAGTTAGAGCAGTTTTGAAATGTAAGCGTGAGTAACTCCTGAGTTTATCAAATCTCAAACACACACACACACACACACACACACATCACATACACATTCTCAAATCTTACACATTCACTCACACACACACACTTGAAATTATTTTGGTTGTAGGTTTAAAAGTGTTGTTACGACAATTTAAATTTTATATCCTTCCTAATTCTTATTTTAGGTAAGGATTATTTTTCCCAACTTCAGTAGTTATCTAGTTAATTTAAGCTACGCGGGGGTCCCTGAAGACCTGCAATACAGGTTTTGACCTAGCGCAGGCTCCAGTCTCCTCCCTTTCTACCTGTAATAATTTTAAATGCGCTAACTGTAATCTGGAGAAATAAACGATTATTATTAGTAGGTATATAGTGTAATTCAAAAATATAAAACAGCTCTAATAATCTATTTTAGATCTTTTAATCATTCAAAACACTTATGAATAATGTTACGCTTCTATTAAATTATCCAGTTATACAATTGTCATTATAATGAAATTCAAATCATCGTAAGCCCCAATTTATATTGTGACATCACATCAGTTAGGTAGCAAAAATTAATCAAATCAAATCAAATCAAAAATACTTTATTTTCATAGAACATCCAAAGTATTTCTTGAAAACGTCATAAAAATACATTAGCAAAATCAATGTAAATCAATTAGGGTTGTGAATCAACCCACTATACAAATTTTCCCATGGAGCATGGGTCAAAATATGAAGAAATAATTCATCTCTGCATAAAACTTGAGCAATTAGCTGGCTAAAAGGAAAATAAATAAAAATTAAATTGCACATGGGTTTCTTGGCAAAAGGTGCGGAGAACCATCTTCTAAAGTTTCGCTAACCACGTAATGAAACACTAAGAAATTTTAATTTCACTTAAATTACTTATTTAAATAGCAACAAAAACAACACAATTCCTAAAAAAACAAATTAAGTTACTGTTTCACAAAGGAAATACCAGAGCTTTGAACACGAGAACATAAACAAAGACGCTAGGCAGAAATGCTGTGTTACGCTTCTAGGTCACTTTTATCTAAAGTCCGAAACAACGTTGCCCCTTGCCACTCTCTATGTAGGTGTCCGATTGCCAAAGTGACAATGGCAATATATATAAGTAGAATCAGTGCCAATTAAACTTATAATATTTTTAGTTAGCAATAAGGATTGTTATTTTCTATTATGCCTATAGAATCCCATAACTAAACATAATAATAAATTTTAAAGTGAACTGTCTACAAAATTGCATTTCCCCCTTAAATTATCATTTAGTTTTGTGGTCTCAAACTCACCTTAATTCGTCCCTGCAGAAGAGACATGCAATCTTAATTACGACGCTCCTCCAATTGCCAGCCGTTGCTCGGGAACTAGGTCAATCTAATAAAGACCTTGAGTCCAGAACAAACAGTCGAATTTTGCTCTGAGGTTTTGTGGCTGTGGCCATGTCAGGTTAACTCGGGTCGGCCCCACAATGTCGAACATTCAAGAGTTTTCAGATTAAAAGTGTTTTGTTTTGAGTCGGTTTATAAAGGGTAATAGAGGTAAATAGGTAAGGCTCTTTGATCCTAAATAAGGTCTAAGTTAGAAGGTCGGACTTGTACACGAGAGGTATTCATTGATTTTGATCCCATTGCGCTTTTCGTGGAAACCTGCTTATTCAGGAGGCTGAATGTGTAACCATGTGCAGGGTTACAAATGATGACAGTCGCTTCTCGTATTAGAAGCGTATCCAGAATGAGAAGCGGGATGAAGTGCTAATTTAATAACTTTAAAATTATAAATTTTGTGTCACCCACGACATTCATCGCTAATAACTCCTTAAAGCCTGAACTAATTTTGATTAAAATATAGCTAAGAACCATCTCTATATGTCAGCTTTTAAACAAAAGAAAAGGCATAGAAATCGATCCATTCGTTTAGGAGTTACGATGCCACAGACAGACACACAGGTTTAACACCCGCCTTTTTTGTCGAGGCTTAAAAATCTAATTTGAAAATTACTTTATTCTGAAAATCCCAATCCATTTTGTGTTATCTAACAATGGATTCAGTCAAGAGAAAGCTCCTATTATCGCTACCGCTAGATTTCTCACTGTAATATTGGTGTAATATGCAATTTAATGCTAGCCATACTAATAGGTTCTGGTAAACCCGAGTCCAAGGCGGAACAGACGTTATTGTTACTAGATTAAACATATATTCCACGCCGGACTCGGAGTGAAAGAAAAACGTAGAAGGCACCGCCTGCCAACTCTTCCCACGCATACTGTAAAAGTCAGTAAGTGGAACGCGAAGGTTTTGCTGTAAGTATTATGGGCAAAAGGCTGACAACCTCTCACTAATAGGTATACATCATGTTTCATCTAATAACCCTCGGAGTTTATATCAAATGTAGCATCAAGTGGTTAGGTTACCATGCACTGATGCTCTGCCTACCCCAAAAAATATACCTCTGCTTATAGGCGTGAGGTATGTAAACATATTTGCAAGTTAGAAATCCCTAACTTTATTTTGACTAATTGGGAATCTTGTACAGGGACAACGGCACATCATGCTATCCAAAACTGTCAAATTTCTTAAATCGATTTTCAATTTTATCTCCAAGCATTAGAGTTTACTATCCATTGGGGAAATCTGACAGTTTGTGGTAACCTGATGTGCTGTTGACTGTACTAGCTAGACTAAAGACAGGCGCGGATCCAGCCTTCATATAAGATTGTGGTCACAGCCACCCGAAAATCGGCCATGTGAGAGTCGGCGTATGAACTCGCTCTTATCAATATTTTGCTAGTGCATGTTTTTAAAGACCTTGGATATAATATCATCAGCCTATCCACCTCGATAGACCATGAAAGTGTGACGTCATAAGTCTTGCAAGTACGATAAAAAAATCAATGTTCTCTGGTTTAGCGTTTTCAAATTACAATATAGGTCTTCCTGCGCCGATATAAACATGTTAAGGCGACTACAGCACCCGATCAAGGCAGCACACATAGGAATAGTGCCATCTCCGTCTCTCAACAGGCCTGGGCCGGCAGTGGGAACAGTGTCGATACACGAAGTTTACGGACTATGAAAGCGTGCGTGCGTAAAAACATGTTCGAAAGTTAGAAAAATGAGATTCATGGAAAGGTACTTAACAGCTTAAATCGAAAAATGCGTTAACTACTTATCGAGAGTGTTCAATCACAAACATTTTGATAGCAAATTCAAGTTCCTCTGTGCATTTTACTATCGTTTTTACAGCTTAAAAGATACACAATATTGGTATTTAGAGGTGACTTTGTGAGCTTTTTCTATCGAACCAAAAGTGCTGAATCATGTTTTCAGCAAACTACTTATCTAGTTTATGTTCTGAATATTACCGTTTTTTTTTTTCTTCGATTTAATTCAGTGCGTCATGCTTATCTACGCATCATAAAATCGCAATTTAGGTAGTGTATAAAAAAAAATGTTTTTATTTCTTCTAGCCAATGGTTTTCTTAAAACTAGTTGCCGGTGCAACCTGGTAGGCTTATCGCCTGTGTTAGGCTGCACCGCTCTAATCTTATGCTATCTTAAGCTATCTTAAATAGTTGTGGGTGTTTGCATGTGTGTGTGTGTGTGTGTGTGTGTGTGTGTGTGTGGGTGTGTGTGTGTGTGTGTGTGTGTGTATGAGTGTGTGTGTTATGTGAGGGTGGATGTGTTAGCGAACGAATGTATACCTATATGTGTGTGTATGTAGTCGCCTTAATACATACATATGCTCACGCCTATACTCCCTAACGGAGTAGGTAGAGCATCAGTGGTTCTAGCGAACTACTTGATGCCACGTTGGACACAAATTGTGAGGATTATTAGATGGAACAAGTTGTGTAATGGTGAGAGGTGGTCAGCCGTTCGCTCATTAGGTATACAGCAAAACCCTTGCATCCTCCTTACAGACTTTTACTGTTCACCTGGGAAGAGTAAGTAGCTGGCATATTCTAAGTTTTTTTTTCACTCCCAGTCCAGCATGTAAAATAATGTTAACAGCTTCAATTAAAAAAATATTTATTTTTAAATACATTTATTATTTATAATAGACACTAATATAACATTTTTTGATCACAGACAAAATAAATGCTGAACAGCCGGGCTAACAGCCGGACAAGTGAGACAATTTTATCGTATCATATTTCATATTTCTTTATTTGCCTTCAAATGGTACCTACAATAAGTTCTTAAGCTAATTATCAATTATCAGCTAATTCTTTAGCTAATTATCGATGTCGTATTACCTGTTCCGTACTGACGCTATGCGGTAGAACGAGAGGGCGGTACGAAATACATACGACGAAATTATGTCACGCAACCATGTTAGCTATGCAAGAAAATAAAGGGGCATTTTCCTGGTCACACTCAAAATAAATAACTACATCCATTGGCGTAACTATAGGATGGCAGGGCTGGCAAAATGTCCGAGAGGCCACGAGTTCAGAAATTACCAAACCTTTTAACTAAATTTAGTTTTTTTTTTCATATACGTACTTAAAATCTGTTAAAGTGAGACACAACTAATGATGTTGTGTCTACAGTGTTACCGTCTTGCATTGCATTCCGATAGCACTTCAGCGTGGAGGTTCTATGTTCGACTGTATGTTCCCCACTAAATATGTACAAATTATTACTGTTTTTTGACAGGGAGGGGGCACATCCAGTGATTTTGTCGCGGGCCTCAGTTGGTACTTAGACCCATATTACAGAAGGAGACTCAAGTCTTGATCTATACTTAAGTATTGATTGTCTATTTCTCTCGCTATCAAAATGATAAAGACGACTGCTACGTAAGTATAGATCAGAGTCTGAGTCGCGTTCTGTAACACGGACCTTATAGTTACGACACACTGACTACATTTTGATCTAGAATCGATAGTTGAAGGCTCCTTGGGCTCCGTAATCATGGCGCATCCCTTCAGTTTTACTGTAGAAGCCCCCGGCTGTAAGGTCTCCATTCTTGCCAACAGGCCACCTTCCGCCTGCTTCTGCGTTGTACTGTCAAAGAATAAATAAGATTATAATCTTCTTCTTAGCGAATCGATGGCATTTAAGTAGTCGTAATTATAATGTTGCGGCCCAGAACTAGCCACTTGGACGGCGGATTGAGTAGCGTCCATTAGATCATGTCCATTAGATTTGTTCTTCTCCGCACGTACAATCCAAGCTTATATGCTACAGAGATTGTACTAAATGAGACAGGGGAGTTCATTGCCAACCAGTGGGCAGAATGGTAAAAACCGGCCAAGAGCGTGTCGAGCCACGCGCATTGTAGGGTTCCGTAGCAGCATGGTTCAAATATGCAGCTGGTTTCTTAATTTTACGAGCATATTGTCATAGTCGATGTTAAAATCCCCAAATACTATAGTATTAAAAAGTTTGTAGTTTCAGAAATAATTGTAGCTTTGGTTTAATTATAACAGAATGGAAGTATTTAATGCGCGAGCGAAGCGAGCGCGAATTTTTTTTTTTTTTAGTTTTTTTTTTTTGGTTTCTGTTTTATTTTTATTTTTTTGCGATAATATTATTGTTAGGCATAATATAATAATATCGAGCTGCTGCTAAAGCAGGTCGCGTGGTGATCGTGTATAATTTTGATGTCATTTTCGTAATTAGCACCCCCAAAAACCTATTAAACGACACCTGAAATGTCAATATGTTACACCTTGGCTTTCGGCTCGCCTCACTTTAAGCGTGGAACCTTGTAGGGCGGCCATTTTGGATTAGTGTACACTTCGTCGTGAATGCTACTCTCATGAATTATTCCACATTTTATTTTTATAAAAATTAATGTTTTCCAAATGGATTGCTGAATCGAAAAACGTTCGTAGTAAACCCCATCTATCTTGAAAAAAGCTATCCTATGATAACCCACTCGATGACAACGGCGAGAAAAAAAATCCCTCGCGCTTTCACGTGTAAGGAAAACACCCGAAAAACAATTTTTTTCCACCATTTTATTTTTTAGATCTGTCGGCGCAATCAATATTACGACCATGCCAAATTTTAACTCTGTAGTACCAAGGATCTAATATCCCTATTCCCTACTATATATAATATTATAAATGCGAAAGTAACTCTGTCTGTCTGTCTGTCTGTCTGTTACCTTTTCACGCCTAAACCGCTGAACCGATTTTGATGAATTTTGGTACAGAGATAGATTAGAGCCTGGGAAAGGACATAGGCTACATTTTATCCCACAGTTGGGCACGATATAACCTGTAGTCCACGCGGGCGGAGCCGCGGGCGGAAAGCTAGTTAGTAAATATATTCTTATTAATCCCAACAACGTTTGGCACTTGGTCGACTATTACTCACAAGCTTGAAGGGCCAACTTATGTGTGATAGTTTTCCTTTTAATTTTGTTGTATATTCTATCACCGTGAATTTTTCCACATTTTTAGAAACAATCGTTTTGCTTGTAATGGGGGATGATGATAATGATGATGGGGGACACTTGTTTTTAATAAAAATTTTCACTTTAAAAATAAATTTTTCGCAAAGGGAATGCTGAATCGAAAGACGTTCTTAGTAAACCTCTTCTGTCTTTTAAAAAGCTATCCTATGACATCTCATTCGATGATATCGGCGAGAAAAAATAAATGAAATAAATATAATGAAATGGAAGTATTTAATGCGCGAGCGAAGCGAGCGCGAATTTTTTTTTTTTTTTTGTTTTTTTTTTTTGGTTTCTGTTTTATTTTTATTTTTTTGCGATAATATTATTGTTAGGCATAATATAATAATATCGAGCTGCTGCTAAAGCAGGTCGCGTGGTGATCGTGTATAATTTTGATGTCATTTTCGTAATTAGCACCCCCAAAAACCTATTAAACGACACCTGAAATGTCAATATGTTACAGCTTGGCTTTCGGCTCGCCTCACTTTTAGCGTGGAACTTTGTATGGCAGCCATTTTGGATTGGGGTACACTTCGTCGTAAATGCTACCCTCGTGAATTATTCCACATTTTTTTCATTATAAAAATTAATGTTTCTCAAACGGATTGCTGAATCGAAAAACGTTCATAGTAAACTTCTTCTATCTTTTAAAAAGCTATCCTATGATAACCTACTCGATGATATCGGCGAGAAAAAAAAATCCATCGCCCTTTCACGTGTATGGGAAACACCCGAAAAACAATTTTTTTTCCACTATTTTATATTGTAGATCTGTCAGGGCAATCAATATGTATGACCATGCCAAATTTTAGCTCTGTAGTACCAAGGATCTAATATTAGTGAATATATTCTTATTAATCCCAACAACGTTTAGCACTTGGTCGACTATTACTCACAAGCTTGAAGGGCCAACTTATGTGTGATAGTTTTCCTTTTAATTTTGTTGTATATTCTATCACTGTGAATTTTTCCACATTTTAAAAACAATCGTTTTGCTTGTAGTGGGGGACACTTGTTTTTAATAAACATTTTCACTTTAAAAATTAATTTTTCGCAAAGGGAATGCTGAATCGAAAAACGTTCTTAGTAAACCCCTTCTATCTTTTAAAAAGCTATCTTATGACATCTCATTCGATGATATCGGAGAGAAACAAAAAACCATTGCCCTTTCACGTATATGGGTAACCTCCGAAAAATTGTTTTTTTCCAAAATTTTATTTTTTCAATCTGTTGGCGCAATCAATATGTATGACCATGCCAAATTTCAGCTCTGTAGTACCAAGGATCTAATATTAGTAAATATATTCTTATTAATCCCAACTAAGTTTGGCACTTGGTCGACTATTACTCGCAAACTTGAAGAGCCATCTTATGTGTGATAGTTTTCCTTATAATTTCATTGTATACACTACCAACATGAATTTTTTCACATTTTTAGAGTCAACCGTTTAGCTGGCAGAGGGGGGGGACACTTGTGTTTGACAAAAATTTTCACTTTAAAAATTTATATTAGGCAAACAAAGTGCTGAATCGAAAAACGTTCTTAGTAAACCCCTTCTGTCTTTTAAAAAGCTGTCCTATGACACCCCATTTTATGATATTGGCTAGAAAAAAAAAATTCATCGCCCTTTCACGTCTATGGGAGACACCCGAAAAAATTTTTTTTTCTAAGATTTCACTCTACAGTTCTGATGGCGTAGTTAATATTTATGACCATGCCAAATTTCAGCTCTGTAGTACCAAGGGTTTCTTAGGAAACCCGCGGACAGACGGACAGACGGACAGACGGACAGACGGACAGACGGACAGACGGACAGACGGACATGGCGAAACTATAAGGGTTCGTAGATTACTACGGAACCCTAAAAAACAACGACATATACTTAGTTCCTTGTATCGTATTACCATATTAATGAGTGACATGATTTTACACTAGTTTCACTTGTTTATTTTATATTTTTATGCGGCCGGCTTCGATTACATCATCTCCGTGTGGTGTGGTGATCGGTTGAGAATAACACCACCCCATCTCTTTCTGTGGGTGTCGTAAAAGGCGACTAAGGAAACACAAATGAGACTTGCCTCCTAATAATCCATCCCAGGCAACGACACTTTATTTTTTTCTGAATCTGAGGTGTCGTCCTATGGTCTCATGCGGTGTGGTAGGTTCTGTAAAGGGACGTTTGGTTCGCGACCACCCGTTTTCCGTCGGTGCGTGGGAGTACCAGTGCCTTTATAGGCATTTTCTGGGTTAGCTCACTCCATCGTCGACCTCATCTTTGACCTTTATGGTCAAGATTGAGGTTAAGAGTTAGCCCATCTTATAATAAAAAAATAAAAATAAAAATCTTAAGGCGTTTCTCAGTTTACAAGACATACCTGAAGATGTAATCGAAACCGATAATAATTGGTAATAATATTGAGTTCCATCAGCAACAACACAAAGTATATACTACCTTGTATCGGAATTTTCTTGGAACAAAATCTTTATTATAACATTTGTATGTTGTTTTTTATAAGATGGATTAACTCCTGACCTCAATCTTGACCATAAAGGTCAAGGATGAGGTCGACGATGGAGCGAGTTAACCTAGAAAATTCCTATAAAGGCAATGGTACTCCCGCACGCACCGACGGAACACAGCAAGCTGTTTGGCGTCGGACTTCAGTAGGAGGGTGGTCGCGAATCAGACGGACCTTCACAGAGCCTTCCACACCGCATGATAGGACGACGCCTCATATTCAGAAAAAAATGAAGTGTCGTTGCCTGGTATGGATAACTAGGAGGCAGGTCTCATTTATGTTTCCTTAGTCACCTCTTACACCCACGGAAAGAGATGGGGTGGTGTTATTCTCAACCGATCACCACACGGTTACCACCGACAGAGAGTCGAACCCGGGGAACAACAATTCAGAGGCAGCGTAAACCGGTCATCAAAGTACTTATTCGAAACTAATTTTAAAGGTATAGTCTTTATTTGTGCCAAGGAAAACGTTATAGCACTAAAGACCCCACTGTGGGGTCTTTTGAGCGTGTTTCTTTATTAATAAAAAAATTAACTATGTAGGTATAAAACGGCAACTAAGACGCAACTCAACAGTCGCTCAAGCGACAAGGCACTCTTCCGTATTTCCTTCCGTCTTTCCTTGTTAAAAGTTTCTACACTTCAAAGTTATTGTTAAAAGACTCTTTTGCTTGTTATTTGTTGAGTTTTTTCAATGGAATAATGCTGAGGAATATGGGACGCGAGGATTTCGCTGTATTGTTGGCGAAAGGCTGACAATCTGTCACCACTATAACCATCCATCCCAACCCATCCTCAACTCATCTATTTCATCTACTCTTAAAAAAATGTTTGTGACACGTGGCACATTTCATCTACACTAATATTATTAAGAGGAAGTATTTGTATTTTTGGTTGTTTGTAACATGCAACTCAAAATTTTAACAATTCTTTCAGCATTATAATACTACATTATCCCTGAGTAACATAATTTTCCCGAATTCCCACGGGAACGAAATCCCAGGCGGAAAGCTAGTAAACTATAAAGTTAGCGTCAAGTAGTTCTAAAACCCTATGATGCTCTGCCGACCCCGTATAGGGCAGGATGGTGAACTTTTATGGATTGACGTGCCATGTTTAAAAGAAATGTTGAAGGAGACCATAGACGTGCCATTAAGTAATGTTGACTTATTGTGAAAATAATAAACTTAAATGAGAGCTCTTCTTGCTCACCATGCCTACTCATTGCGTAACGTAGGCTCACTAACCGCCGTACTCAGAGACGTCAATTAAAGTTAAGAAGTAATTAAATGTCATGCTATCCTTGTTTATATCAACAAGAGTAAAAGAGACAACATCAGAGTTTAATAGTACTCTGAGTACGGCAGTTAAGTTCGTTAGTTGAACTGCATAGTGAATTTTGTTAATTTATCTACTACTCGTAGTTAGTACGTAAGTATTCTAATATTAGGGGCGAGCCCAAAATTTTTTGTCACATGCCATTGGTTCGCCAACCATGCCGTAGGGGATAAGCGTGAGCTGACAATTTTTGTCTATGTTTAGTAACAGGTACATCTTTCGGGGTAGTCAATAAGAGCTATTTAGCTCATCACAAAAAATTTGAACCTTAACGACTATCACGAAAGTTGTACCTTTCCATTTTCACAGTCCAATTTGTATCACTTACAGAAGTCCTGCCACCAAGCTGCTTGCTGACATCAAAAGAGGCGTGTGAGTTAGGGTTCTGCCAATTCAAGGCTCCACCCAGGTGGCTGGAGTCTCCACCGGGGCCAAGCACCCTGGTGCCATGAGCCTGGGCGTCTAACCTGCCTCGCTGGTCGTTGAAGATGTTGTGCTGGTAACCTCCGCGACCCTGAGACGAAATTTGGATTATTGATTTATTTAGTTTGAGATCTTTTTTTTATATAAGATGGTTTAACTCTTGACCTCAATCTTGACCTAGGTCATAGATAAGGTCGACGATGGAGCGAGTTAACCCAGAAAATGCCAATTATAAGGCACTGGTACTCCCACGCACCGACACAGCTGTTTGGCGTCGGACTTTGGTAGGAGGGGTGGTCGCGAACCTGACAGCCTTTTACATAGCCTACCTCACCGTATGATGCCATCTTAAATTCAAAACAAACTGAGGTGTCGTAGCCTAAGATGGATTACTAGGCAGCAGGTCTCATTTGTGTTTCCTTAGTCGCCTCTTGCGACACCCACGGAAAGAGATGGGCTGGTATTATTCTCAACCGATCACCACACGGCGGATCTTCAACAGTGGAGTCATATAACTGACAAAATGTACTTTGAATGCGCTTTTTCATAATTCGAACAGCACGGCACGGCTCGGCAGAATTTGTATTGCCATTGCCTCTTATGTTCCCAGCTTCTAGTATCACTAATACATAGGAGGCAATGATAAAAAAAATTTTGCCGTGCCGTTTCGAATTATAAAAAGGTTTACAAATTTTACTTAAGTGTACTTTTTTTTTTACCAGCCCATATACGTCCCCACCAAGGGGCACGGGCCTCCCTTCGAAACACGAAGGGGATTTAGGCCATAGTCTACCACCCTGGCCCAATGCGGGTTGGTGGACCGCTCGTCTTTCGAAAATGAAGTTTCTTAGACGGGCGGGTTTCATCACGATGTTTTCCTTCACCGTTGAGCAAGTGATAATTAGAAATCTGTACATAAATCCGTAAAGACGAATTTAGTGGTACAGGCCCGCACCAGGATTTGAACCCGCGACCTTCGGATTACAAGTCCGGCTCTTTACCAACTGGGCTATCACCGCTTCAAATTATGTAAAATTAAGTAAAATTTGTACACGGAATTCTTCGGTACAATGTATTCGGTACATCATCCTAATTGTAAATGACATATATTCTAACAAATAAAAGATTGATTTGATTTGAATTTACAACATTATAGATATCCCTCCGACCGATTGTTGTAAATTTTATCCTAAGGATTTTAAAAAAATCCTTTCTTATTCCTTGCCTACGTAATAAAAGAAACCTTTGTGCCAAATTTCATCTTTCTTGATCCAAGGGTTTAGCTGGACGTTGATAAGTTAGTGATTTAAGACTCGGGACCGGAATTTTTTTGTATTAATTAAGATATTTCAGCTAACTATAAAATTTATCACATCATGTTTCATCTAATAACCCTCTGAATTTATATCGAACGTGAAATCAAGCGGTCCCTCGTCGCGCGATTCGATTTGTATCGCACGGCGCGTAAACAAGCGCGCGACGAGTGCCACTGATGCTCAGCCTACCACATTTGGGATTGTAAGCGTGAGCGTACGTATGTATGAATAAAATATACTCACAAACAGTCCACCATCATCTTTTTGTCCGAGGCTACCGAAGACTTTCCCATTGCTACCGATTTGATGGTCGTAAGACTTGAAAGTGGTGTCACGGCGGAATCTTGGGTTGGCCACGTATTCCTCTGGTTCGACATAGCTGGAAGATATTATTTTTACACTATTTTATACAGTTAACATGCTGATTGTGTTATGCTTTTTTAAAATTTCATTCATATGCTTACTTAAGGCATTGTGATATCTAATAGGGTTTAACGGTTTAACAACAGCAGCTCGAGTACGATGGTGATAGCGCAAGTAATCCGCCGCACGCCAGAGGGCGAGCAAGCCTTTGCATGGGGCCCCCGAGCAATCAAAGTGAAGTGAATGTTATTTTCTAGGGGGGGCCGCGGGCCTGGCGAAAATTAAATGTACTGTAGCTTAATACGCTGTGTATTAAAAAGTAACTAATACTGTATTATAGTATGTAATAATAAGTACGTATGTAGATTTCTCAGCTGTAGATAACTATATATATATATTTTTATGATTTTTGTGTGAGGTTATCAGGGTGGGGCACGGACCAACCGCCAACCCCCCCCCCCCCCCCCCATATACGCCTATGCACACAGACAGCTGCATAGATACCTGACCGCCCCTACCGGATAAAGATGAGGTTGTCTATGAAAAAGTTTTAAAATCGTGATTAAGCGTAATTATTTAGTTGACAAAACTATGCATATTAATATACAAAATATCATTAAAATACATAAAATATTTCGTGAAATAACTTTATCCTTATTTCATAGAGGGGTGAGTTAATTACGCAGCTGGCTGTACATCATCATCATCATCATGTCAGCCTATTGCAGTCCACTGCTGAACATAGGCCTCCCCCAAGGTGCGCCACAAATACAAATAGCTGGCTGTACAAATACACGTAATAAACAAGAGGTACAAAGTTATTCTGGAGTGTTGTGTGTGTGTCAGAGTGTAACAAAAAGGCCATAGCTCAGTACCTATAAGCTTTGTTCAAAGGACAAAACACTGGTATTCTGCTATAACCTCATAGACCTCAAATATTTTTTTATAGTTATCGTACTAAATTACCATTTTACAATCTCATACGATCAATTAAACCGTAACTCTACTATCTGGAATCTATATTAGAATACGATTCCAGAACCAAGCGTATGACATACCTAGTGACGGTCAAATAGAATTGCAAATTAGCCGTAACAGGACACATATTGATCCATAATAATTGAATCAGTTCCACTGACGCTATCAATCAAGAGGAAATAATTAATAAACGGGCTTTGAGAATTAATGCAAGAAGACGCGCGTAATTGACTACCCTAGCGGGATACAAACGTGACCTTTTGTATATAATTGTGCTGTAGGTACTTACTATGCTGCTGAAACAGCGATGAGAACGGCAAAGACACAGAAGCACTGCATTTTTATCTGCAAAAATAAATAGAAATATGAGATACACTTTTATTTTATTTTATTTTATATCTAACTTTTTTTGGGGGGTTTCATGGAATGCCACCATTGGGGTGACTTTAAATTAGTTAAAGAAACTTTAGGTTGTAATTGAAAATTAAAGTGAAAAAATTCGTCCAAGAAACTTATGAAATTGTCCAAAAATATTTCGCCTTCTCATGAAGGCAAATCAGTTGATTACTCAAGTTGTATGGAGAAGTGAATTTTTTTTCGTATTTAGACGTATGTTCCTTGGGGAAAGTTGTTCAGTTTAGTCGGCTTATTTACATCCTTAATTTTCACTTTCTTATTCAAAATCACCCGCGTGGTGATCTGTTGAGAATAACACCACTCCATTTCTTTCCGTGGGTGTCGTAAGAGGCGACTAAGGAAACACAAATGAGACCTGCCTCCTAGTAATCCATCCCAGGCAACGACACTTCATTTTTTTCTGAATCTGAGGTGTCGTCCTATGGTCTCATGCGGTGTGATTGGTGTGATAGGCTCTGTAAAGGGCCGTCTGGTTCGCGACCACCCTCCTAACGAAGACCGATACGTCAAACAGCTTGCTGTGTTCCGTCGGTGCGTAGGAGTAGTACCAGTGCCTTATAGGTATTTTCTGGGTTAACTCGCTTCATCGTCGACCTCAACTATGACCTAGGTCAAGATTGAGGTCAAGAGTTAATAACCCATCTTATAATTAAAAAAAAACCAATATTTGGTCATATTATTAGTTATAATAACTTAAAGTTTATCTGTTCAACTAAGATGGAATGGAATACAAGAGTCTTCAAAAATATCACCAAAAAACTAACACTCAAAGACTTCAAAACACTACATACCTACCTACTCGGTACAACCTGGCTTGTGATGTACACACGGCAGCACATCAGGCTATACTTGTTGACCTTGATGTCACCCTTATCTCGCTCTCGAAATAGCGAAAAATATTCGTAGTGAAAATGGGTAAGCTGATGTGCTGCTGTCTGTACCAACATGAGCCAGGGAATGAACCTTGGTCTGTATTTTACTTCATATTCACTTAAAAATTAATTTGTTAGTTTTGATTCAGAAAAAAATAAAATAACAAAAAGTCTTACTTACGATTTTAAAAATTCGATGTTTTCACTTTAAAAACAGTGAAGTGTTCTTCTAGCAGGTTAAACACAAACTCATAACTACCCACAGAATGTTTCAGTATTTATACAAGACTACGGGACTTTACTGTGATCCGAGAAACCATATGTTCTAAGTATGTTATTCCCCTAACTTCTCATGCATCTCGCTCATCTTAGTTCATTGGAATTGAAACCAATTAATAAAAGAACCGTTTGGTTAGGGGATACGCATACCAGTTTTGAGTTTTTTGTTGTTGCTTTACTCATCTAAGAATGTTTTTCATTTTCCTTATTCGGGCATTCTGAGTTTTGAAAAAAAAAGCCATAACACTGCTAAATGCGCATTTTTTTTTTACTTTTATTGTTTAGGATGAGTTGGTATGTGGCGAACTTGACTAACCCTGGCATTAGTTTTCAAATTGCGGAACATATTTGCCAATATGGACACCTGGCAAAGATCATCGCTCGACTACGCTGCTTATCCTTACTGATCGACTCCAAACCGTGAGCATTAGACTAAAAGCGCGAGGGCAGAAACCCATGCGGAGTAAACTTAGGTCCGATAAAATTAAAAAAATAATAATAATAATTAAAACAGAAATGTCAGAGCTCATCTTAGTTAGGCACTACCAGCAGTGTCACCACACTAGGTACGTCAGTAAAATTGTGATAAGAGAAATGAACCTGAATTAAAATGCATAGTCTCAACATACAATAATACTGTTATCAAGTTCGCGTATTTATAGCTTTCGAGGAAGTGATTATGATTTTGCAAGTTGGGTTTTGACGTAAAAGGAGCTCCTTTTGGGAAGCCCCGACGCAATTAACTAATTAGAAAAATAGGGTAATGTATACATACGTCTTTAATTAAACTTAGGTATACATCCAGTGGAGTAACTATAGGGCGGCAGGGCTGGCAAAATGTCACGTGCCCCGCGGGAGTCGGGGGCCCAGTTCGAGAGGCTGCGAGCTCAAAAGTAACCTATGTAAAAATTTTCACAATGTAAAAATTATTTTATGGAAGTTCTTAAAATCAATTAAAGTTGGACACATTTAAAGCCCATAAACAAATTCAAATAAATTGATAAATTATTTATAAGAAAAGTATGTCGATCAATTGTAGAAAGCATCCAATGGTTGCATTTTTTTTTTTTATTAGGGGGGGGGGGGCATCATCTACGAATTTGCCACGGGCCTCAGATGGAATATGGTATAGTTACACCACTGGGTACATGAACGTGTAAAGTGGAGGAGAATGATCTGGAAAGCGTACCATTGGGCCGGGAAAACATGATGTAAAAGATGCCATAACATTTTGAATTAAGGCTGTAACTTAATGACTTTAAGAGGGGGGCAAAACATAACACTATATAACATAACACTATACACACACACACACACACACATACATATATGTAGATATACATATATTAATTGAGCTTTAAGTAAGGATAACTAAGGATTGCTTAGCATAGTGCCTATGTTGATTGGCACTTTTCTGGTTTATATTCATTTTGTAAGTTTGTTTTGAGGATGGGGGCCTGGTGGTCTGTACTACAGGCTATGTGCCTATCACAGCCACTAGTCTCTCACCAATGTTAAATATATTTTAATCTTATAATTGCTAAGGCCTTATGTACACCTAACATTGTAGAAATAAAAATGATGATTATTAGAGGGGGGAGATTCTCCTCATGAAACAAACAACTTTCCAAAAAGAACCCATATGAAATAAAATAAAATAAATCTTAATTCCATACTAAGGCAAGATCAGCAGATCGCAATTAAAGTCTTCCATATTACAAACACTAAAAAGCTTGTTTTTGTTGCTTCTTCCTCGTGGTTAAACTTAAACCTTCGCGTGCTTTTTGAACACATGGTGTACGAGATTTGTATCGCACGCGGCCCCTTCTTGCCCGTGATCCATCAATTCTGTTCACCTGGTGGACTACGGGCAATTATTTTTACCCATCGTACACTCAGGTGAACAGAGGTGAACTACGGGAGGTATTTTCCTACCCGTAGTACACCATGTTGTAATCTTTTTAAGTGGCCAGTTATTATAAATATTTTTGGAGTACCGACTCTACTATCTATAAGTACACCTGTCTAGTTTATTGACAAGCGATATAAACATTTTCTTTCGAATAAATTGATTGAAACGCAAGCAATTAATATAAGTACTTATAAAAATAGATGATAAACAAGATGAGCTGTGGTATGCTAATAGAAAAGGAGGCACGGTCCTGGTACATGGTGTACATTTGTATTATAGAGTCAAAACCTTTAAGAGCAATGCGGTATTATGAAGGTGTAAGAGTTATCAAAAAAAGAAATGCACAGGAAATGTTATAGTAAAGGTAAGACACGTTTTTATTTTATTTTTCAGCTGTAGCTTGGGTTTATTTTAAGTGTTGTTAACCATTGGCATGGATTGCTATTACCTATATTGTTCATGTTATGCTATTTCCCTCACACGCGCGCGTTCAAGTCGACATTCCCGCTACTCTTTGGTCGACATTCAACCGGCACAGGCGCGCGCGATGAAAGCATGCAAGCAGGCTGAAAATGAAGCGCATGTAGCCGTGCGATTCTTATAACTTGTTTGACAAATTTAAACAACATTACGTGGTCAACCAATCTTCCTAAGATGGCTGGGTATAGTCGTTCTTGCTTATATTTATATAATTAATTTTTCTCAGGACGAAAAAGTATTGAAATTGAAACAAGAGCAAAATTGTTGTTATGAAAGAAGTGGAATCTTTAAAAAACAAAGTCCAAGATTGTGATGCACCTGTACCTACGCTTTATAAAGAGGCAATGACCAATTCGGAAAATGCAGGACTGCATATGGTGACCGCACTACCTTCGCTGTCTAGTATGCAACACAACCTCTATAATATCCGTAATAAGTCTTGGGGGTGAAAAAAACAGTTTTCGAAAATTTTGAAGAAGTGGAAGTTCCAAATAAGTTTGTGAATTGGGTTTTAGCTAATGACTTTCGTGAAGGCAAACGAATTATTATTTTTTGTTCGGAAAAGGCCAAAAATATTATTGGTAAATTATCAGAATTTTTTGTTGATGCTTCTTTTTCTAGCTGTCCTCCACCATTCTTCCAATTATTCTCAATTCACGGCGATAATGGCAGCTCAATAACTAAAACAAAAGTGGTGCCATTGATTTACATTTTAATGCCTGATAAAAAACAACAAACATATTTGACGGCGGCGTTTGAATTATTAAAGGAACATTTGCCGGTATTTCAACCAAAAATAATCCATTTAGATTTTTAAAAAGGGGCGATAAACGCAACATTACAGGCTTTTCCCCAAATAGCATTACGCGGATGCTACTACCATTGGAACCGGGCTATTTGGAGAAAAGCCAAAAAAATCGGTTTGACATCAAAATTGGAAAATAAGAATAACTGGACTTATAGCTGCTCTGCCATTGTTACCCACAGAAATGATTAAAGAAGGTTTAGAATACACAAAATCTGAAATCAAATCTGAAAGAGACACCCAGAAAATAAACATATTTCTTATATAATAATATGTTGAAAGTTATTGGCTAACTGAGAACTTTAATAATATATTATCTGTTTTTGGAAATATACATCGAACAAACAATATTGTAGAGTCCTTTCACTCGAAATTAGGGCGAAAAATAATGAAAAGAAATGCGACATTAATACGGCTACTAAATGTTCTAAGTGAACTTGAAGAATCATCTAATACAATATCGAGAAGGAGAAAAATATACGTTGCCAACGACGATGACATAATGAGTATACAACTACAATTACTGAACAATGAAATAACTGTTGGATATGCTTTGGAGAAATTGCGCTAATTAATTGAACTAATTAGGGGTAGTATGTGTTGTTTATATTAAGCGCCTTTCACACACACACACACACGCACGCACGCACGCACGCACGCACGCACGCACGCACGCACGCACGCACGCACGCACGCACGCACGCACGCACGCACGCACGCACGCACACACACACACACACACACACACACACACACACACACACACACACACACAAAATATGATGGAAGAATTTAAATGTTTGTGTAAATTAATTCTTAATTTAATTTTTTATTTATAATTTTACTCTCTCTGCAAAAGAGAAAGAAGATTACAGAAAGAAATTTAGTTGAATGGTTAAAAGTTAGATGTGTAATTTATTTATTTACTTATATCATGCTTTCATGTGTTACAATAGTTCTTACAGTCTAAAAGTAGTTCCAACATGAAACCCTGTTAGGGCACTGCACTCAAACAATACATATAACAAAGTTTAAATAAAATAGTCCTGATATATAAAACAAAATCGGGTTTGTTCAAACACTTACAACTCGAGAACGGCTAGACCGATTTTCTTGGTTTGTTTGATTTGTTTTTTTGATTGGTAATCAACTGTTAATTTAATTTTTATTTTGAAATTTACCCTTTTTGCCAAAAAGTTAAGTATAACTTTTAAGTATAACTGTTAAGTATAATTTTAAAGTTAGGTGTGTAACAACTGTCCGTTACGGGGAGGGCAGGGGTCCCACAGCACAGGGTGTACCTAGTTTCGGGCTCCTGTCTCTCCACTAGTACAAACTGTAACATTTCAAGATTCAAAGCGTTTATTTGACATTAATGCACACATATTTGTGATATATATATATATATTGTTACTGGTGGCGAGAAAAATAAAGATTTTTTTATTTCATTGTATTTCATATTCATCATCCCTGTACATTGTTTAACTTACCAATTATTTACCCTGCGTACCCTGTACTTTTAAGAAGTAACTCCAAAAAGATCAATTTAAAAAGAATCGGCTTTAAGCAAGGTGGACAATGGGAAATATAATTTTTGACATAACCAAGCGATTGGACGACGGGTAAAAAAAATTGCCCGTAGTCCACCAGGTGAACAGAATTGGTAGACCACGGGCAAGAAGGGCACGCGGCGTACCTAAAATGGACACCATTGTCATTCGATCGCCATAAGACGCCATTGATTAGTCGAATAGGCGTCCAGCTCTATCGCTACTGGCAGATTATATCGAAATATCTTAGTTGATCGGAAGAAATAAAAAATCGAAAATCATACACAATCCTTTATTCCAGCTTACAAAAAACTCTTTAAACTAAGTACAATACAGTAACTCTGAAAACCAGCAATTGTCATACAGTAAAAAACATAAAGCACGTCTCAGTATAAAAAAATAAATGTGTTTTCATTTTAAATGGAAAACGGAACAAAAAGGGTCAAATATGTAAAAAGTAAGGTAGGGTTTGAAGTACATATGTAAGCAATTTTATTCCCGAATTTAAATTAGCGAAAATCAGCATATTTTATTAAACTAAACAAAAAAAACATTTTAAAAAGGGGTAAGTAAGTAACTATTTTTATTCTGCCAAAAATAGTGGAACCATTTCCAAACAAAAAACAAATCTTTATAAGGCAATATACAGGGTTATTTTTTAATCAGTACACATATTTTTTGTACTTAAACTTTATGAAAATGTAACAGACCCCTATTTTTTTGTTTTACCTATATCGTTTCATATAAAAATTTCAAGCTAGATCGTCTGAAGCATGAAAATAAATCATTTTTTTTGTATGGAAAAAAAATAACTTCGTCCAATTGACTTGAAACTTGGTAGGTAATAGTACTTTTCAACGCATTTGTGACAACCGTTTTACTGCGTTTTACAAAATTCATCCTCTAAGACGTTAAAAATGGGTATCAAAATCTGAAAATTTTGGAAAAAAATATATTTTTTCTTTCTTATTTACGTTCTATCAACGTTACTGGCATCGTTAGAAAAATTTGTGTACTGATTAAAAAGTAACCCTGTATAAGTATGTAAACGAAGTTCGCGGGAAAGGTTTAGATGCTAATAGACATCTTCAATGTTCGTTATGTAATTTAAAATCACTCATTATTATTGCGTACCTCACACCCCATGTAGAAATAAGAAATCAAAATGTAATAGTTTTTGACAACATTTTAAGCAAAGAACTAACTTACTTTACCAAGTAAGAACACTTTTTCTTGGTATTCGATTCACCATGGATAACTTAATCGCCACTCATTCCTTAGTTCAATAAATACAGGATAGATGTCGCATTTTCTTGATTTTTGTTCAATTAAATCCTAATTTATTAGGATCATTTCTTACAAATTCCAACCAACAATCATTGACAACCAACGCCATCTAGATAAATTAGTCGAAACTGAATGCTAAATGACTTCGCTTTGTTAGTTCTAAAACTGTCCTGTGGTGGCGCTGTAAGTAAAGATGTTTCAAATAGTCGGCTCAAAATGCAACGCTATCTATACTTAGTTTTAGTCAAAAAAGGAGCTACGTTCTTTATAACGATGGTCAGTTCTCTTGGGTTATATAAGTTCATATAGAAAGTTTCACATACGCCCGTTCCGTCTTGCTTACACAGTCCCCGAATTCTGAATCATCGACGTTCGCAAAGGTTGAACCTTGTGTGGTGCGCTAGCGGTGCACCCTGCTGATCAACAGAGGAGGCTCCTCTGGCGTGTTACAACCCTTAAAGGGTTTCCTTACTTGATATTGGCGATTTCGCCATTCACATACTCAGTATAATACCCTGACATTGGTAAAATCTCAAAAATCGTGGACGCCATTTTATCAAAAATTTAATTGACCGTTCCTGTTATAGTCATGTGATTAACAAGAGAGAGATAGTTGCACTGACCCTTTCCAACAGTTGGTATCGAATCGAATGGTGTAAAATACGGGGACTGGAGTCGTGAGGTTCAAGTGTAAACGGCCCTACAGGTTGTAATGGAGACCTAAAGTGTTGCCAGTTCTAAATAGATAAATTTTACTTACTAAAAAAGTATTGTCAGGCTTTAAAATAGGTAGAGTCTGTCTAATGAAAGTAGACCCTTAAAATCGTGCTTAGTTAAATAAATATCTGCAAAGCAACGCTAAGTTAGAATTAAGTAGCATGTATCATTAAATCCTTTTAAATAAATAAATAATCGCCACACATGCAAATGTCCGCACTTAGGGTTTTCTTGTAGCGTGGATCCCTTTTGTGTGTGCCAAAGACAAACATGAACAGCCAGACCCGAGAACAAACAAGTGCATTTTACACAAATGTTTGCCCCGGTACGACTGGTAAACGAACCCAGAAACCGTCTGTACAAACACTGTTACATATTTTTCCTTTTTAATATTTTTTCCAATCATGATTTATTTCAGGTACCTACTCATTTTATTAAAAAATATATATTTGCTGCTCTTTTTCAGTAAATATCTACTTTCATTAGCTTGACCCTATATATGAAAGACGGTTCATCAAGTTACGCATTCTTACAAAGAAAACCCAAAATTACAAAAAAATAGACATCACAAAAAAAACGTTAAATAAAGCTATTTCTTTCCAGTTAACAAAATAAAATGGTTTTTAAATATTGCCTTCTTAACTTAAATAGTATCTACAAAACTTAAACTCATAATTTTACTTAAAGCTAAACAGTTTTTTCTTTATCGGCTACTTAAGGCGACTACAGCACCCGATAAAGGCAGCACACATACGAATAGTGCCATCTCCGTCTCTCAACAGGCCTGGGCCGGTAGTGCAAACAGTGTCGATACACGAAGTTTACGGACTATGAAAGCGTGCGTGCGTAAAAACATGTTCCAAAGTTAGAAAAATGAGATTTATGGAAAGGTGACAGCTTAAATCGAAAAATGCGTTAACTACTTATTCGAGAGTGTTCAATCACGAACATTTTGATAGCAAATTCAAGTTCCTGTGTGCATTTTACTATCGTTTTTAAAGCTTAAAAGATACACAATATTGGGTATTTAGAGGTGACTTTGTGAGCTTTTTCTATCGAACCAAAAGTGCTGAATCATGTTTTCAGCAAACTACTTATCTAGTTATGTCCTGAATATTACCGTAGTATTTTTTTTTCTTCGATTCAATACAGTGCGTCATGCTTATCTACGCATCATAAAATCGTAATTTAGGTGCTGTAGTCGCCTTAACACGGAAAATCAAACGAAAAACATCTAAATTTTCGTTTATAATAAATAAGACTTTGTATTTAAAACCACAGAATATCTTTTAGTACTTCTGTACAGAAGGATCACTCAGGGGTGTCGCTTAAAGAAAAATCTTCTCTCTTAGCGCGAAGATAAAGTGCAAATCAGCTTGAACACGCTTAGACCTAACGTTTCGCATGCGCAATGAAATTTTGGTTTAGTTCTCAATTAATTAGATAGAGGGCAGAAAAATCTTATTTCCAAAGTTTCCAAAACTTATTGAATTTATAAATAAAATCCTAAAGTTTTTCTTGATATGCACAACGATGACAATATTTATAATTTAATGAAATAACCTCAATAATCAAGCACATTTATTTTACACCCTTTTTTACAAAACGCCTACGGAAGGCAATTCTCATTAGTACCCGTAGCGCCATCAATCGAAGAAGCATAGAACCACGAGAACAAAGACGTATTCAATGATTTTTCTGAATCAAATAGATATTATTGAGTGAGGCTTATACCCAGCAGTGGGATCCAACAGGCTTGTAAAAAAAAAGTGAGCGCTAACTGATTTGTTCTCATAGGATCCGTTCCAACATGACTTTAAGAACTATAATTGTTATTATTAGATAATTGTTTTTGGGTAGAGTAGCTAAGCGTATAAAACTTAAGGAATTAGAAGGTCGAACGCTAACATACACGTGTAATTATAATTAAAGGCGGATTTCTTTTTAACCTCGATCATTAACAGAAAAATAATATAATTTAAAAATCTGTACTCGTATGGGCAATTAAAAAAAAATTGTTAAGTCAAAAAGCACCGTATAGACATTGAGCTATTACTACTACGTATAGAGAAGACGCCGCTCACTAACTCTGTGTTCCGTTCAACTGCGGTCGGCCGGCCGCAGTTCACTCAGTCGCTTGCTCGCTCTTGAGCGTTTAGGTCTTGTATGTTTTAAAGCAACAACCCGTTATAACTCAATAAATATGCCTTCGTGTGTTTTACGATATTGCACTAATAATTCGAGTAACACGTCAAAATGCAAAGGAATAACTTTCCATCGGTTAGTAACTAGATATTCGTTTTTAAAACTTAATTCGAGCAAAATATTTTGTGGATGCCATTTTGCGTCATTTGTCATAGACTAAAAATATGAGAAGCGACATTGGGTGTGTAACAGTGTAGGTACATTACACATAGTATAAGCTGACGTTAATTTTATAGTGGAAAATAATAATCTTACACATTTAGAAAAGAAGAAACCTTGGTTATTAATTGAAAATAGTTAAGGCACTGTTTGTAAGGAATGAAACTTCCCATGACCCTGACTGAACCAGTTAGTATAGGTATTTATGCCAAATATTGTTTGTTCCACAGAGTAAAGTCAGTTTATACCAAAAATTTATAATATACTCAAAATTGTTAGTCAAATAATGTACACGTAAGAGGTGCCCAATGAAATAGGCAGAATATAAACTAAGTGTCGCCTCTATAACGGTGACGTCGCATCTATGAATCATTAGCCGCCCCCCGCGCGCCCCGCACTGCCGCGCATGTTGCAAAGATGTTGTTCGCGCTGACTTTTCTAGTACGCTAGTACATAATACTTCAATGCGTATAGACCGAAAACTAAGAACTTTAATATAAAACTGAGTCTGAATCATCTCTTTTTGTAGTTGTTTATAAAAATGCATGTGTTAGCGTAAACCTTCACATAATTTAGACTTATAATCTAATACAGGAAAGTAATCTATATTTGTACTTGTTTTTTTTAATAAAGACCAAAGAAAGAATATAATAAGACAAAGATAAATTATATTATACATAATTATGAACTTACCTACGCGTAGAAATTAAGTGAACATACTTTTGACACGACTTGAAAAATGTAGGTAGGTTTTACATTACTTTATTAATGACACGAAAATGCTACTCATTTTTATGAAAGTACAAAAATATGTTCAGACTATTGAATATTTATTTTGTGCCATCACACAAACATAATTATAAACTTCACACAAAACATTAAATACTCTAGAAAAACATCATAATTTGACATTTTTAATATAAATGCAATATTTTTAATAAAATCTGAAAACACTATTCGCCTAACCTAATTTCATTTATCCTTACAAGCTAGAATCACACAATACTTTTATTTAGGACAGTGTTCACCAAAAATTTTACCAACGATTAGCTGCTAACCAGAGATTTGACAATGTCATTTTCATATTTTTTGTTGACATTTTGTCTGATTAGCTTCTAACCGCGGTTTAACCGTTGGTTATATTTTTGGTGAACACGGGCCTTACAAGTTTTCCTATGAAAATTTTCTTAGAATTGAAACTCATTTTTTAATTTAACCTTTTTAAGTGTGGTAAAGTTTATCACTCGGATTTATGGAACTTTGAAACCTACTTATGTAAATACACACAGATCAGATATCGCTGTACTTACTAATTTATTTGGACTTAATTTATTGCTTTTTTTCACAATTTATTGCTTTATACAGCGATTGTTTTGCTGTATAATGGAAGAAAGGCTGACCACCTGTCACCATTATGCAACTTGTTCCATCTGATAACCCTTACAATTTGTGTCTATTGGTTCTAGAACCACTGATGATCTGTCTACCCTATGTTTTTATGTTTTTTCACAATCTAACTTAACCTTTGCTAATTTGGCAGTCTAATAAGGCAAACAATACCATCTCAATATGCACGGGAATAAAATAAGACCTGTAGAAAATACATTCTAAATAGAAATCATGAAATTATGTCAGATATGAAAGCTTAAAGTTGCTATTTCGCTACAAAATAGTGGGCACGACTCTTAAAAGCTTAATGCGCATTTAATTTTGTAGGAGTACACTGTTCGTATTACCCTGCCAAATGAATGAACCTATGCGTAGTACACACTTATTTCGAAGCGTAATAACAACCACTTCCCATCTTCCTATCTCACGCGGAGAACAGTGAATGTTATGCTTCTCATATTATATCTTGTACCAACCAACAACATATCACGTTTTGTGAAATTAAATTAGCTGGCGAAAATTAAGGATGTGAACTAATCCACTAAACCTAGGCGAAATATATCGTTTCTCAGGACAAGTTCAATTTTAACAAGGAAATTTGTTCAGTTTCATACTGGGGATGGCATCCTAAAGTTTTCGCTAATATTATCTAAAGCCATTCTATGGTTTAAGCGAGGTTAAAAGTTCAACGAGCGTGGTTTCAAGGCAGTTTTCCTTAAAAATTGATGAGCCAGCATCGTAAGATCTAGTTGGTCTTGAGTCTTGCCACAGGCGAACGTCTCCCATTTGTTGTCAGCCTAAAATAAAAATTATTTTCTGAGACATATCGTTGGTTATACTTTGTAATGTGGTCCTACTTACTGCATTTAACAGCTTTATCTACCCAAATACTACAGGGTGGAAGTGAAAACATTTGACAAACTTTGAGAGATGAATCTACCCATGATTACGAACAACTTTTCTATGGGACCAACTTTCCTGCTAAAAAAATCATTTGTTCCATACATTTTGGTTGAATACGTATTGCACTTGTATGGAACAGCAGATTTTTTTTTAGTACGACAGTTGGTCCCATAGAAAAAGTTGTTCCTATAATCATGACGAGATTTATCCCTCAAAGTTTGTCGAATGTTTTCGATTTCACCCTGTAGTGTAAACAAAGATTGAGATATAAAATCTATGGCGTGTCTACAAGATGCTGAACTACTGAAAGATTGACATCAACGTATAGCTAAAACTTGCCTCCTTAGGAAACATAGGTTTCCGCTAAAAAAAGATTACTCAAAATTTGCTCAGGATACGGAGGAAATCGGCGAGAAAAATAATGTACGGACGGCCGCAACTCAGGTTACCACACGCGTGCACTGTGCTGTTGTGATAAGAGCGGTTTTGCAATGAAAACTGAGTAACCTGATGCGCTGGCTTCTGTACAACGTGTTCGTCAATTTCGACTTTTCTCTAACTAAAACACAAAACAGTATATGTATAGTCCTCCTAATATCACAAACGCGAAATTTTGTGATAGTTGTCACTTAAATAGCTCATATAATTGTTACTCCTTTATGCAAAAACTACTGCACAGATTTTTAAAAAACTTTGCAGATTTAGTTCAGGCATCAGAAAAATACATAGGCTACATAATTTTCTCAAATTCCCAGAGGAACGAAGTCCCGGGCCGAAAGTTACTCTTTACAATACTAACCAATAAGAAATTGGTGGGGCTTTCCTCCCTCGGTTCATCATCTTCGAACTTGATAGAACGCACCGCAGATTTCTTCACCAGTATCGGCTCCCCACCAGAAGCTCGGTGAATCTACAAGGAGGGAAATTCTCTAGTGCTATTGTGTTTCACTAATCATTCTAAGTCTTGGAATGATAGTGCATTTAGTTAATTAGTTAAATAGTAGGTCTTTCAGATTTCACTATTATTTCCTCAAAATCAAATAAGACTTATAGTGAGTGACTTCAAATTAGCTAACGAAACTTAAGAGGGTGATTCTCTCCATGAAACTGAACAACTTTCCCTAAGAAACCAATATGAAATTTAAAAAAAAATACATCTAGCACATCAAGGCAAATCAGCTCGTGCAAGTTGTATAAAGGCGATTTTTTTCCATATTTCGACCTATCCCTTGGGGAAAGTTGTTCAGTTCCGTAGGCTGATTCACATCCTTAATTAATTTAAAGTCACTCAATACAGGGTGAAAAAAAACCTAACTATATTCAAAATCCTGAACCAGTATCACTCAAAGAACATATTTATGAAAAAAAAATTTTTATAGGAATAGTTCATTTTTTTGCCTAACCGTAGACATTACTCCTACACCAGGCAAGTGAGGGGTGCGGGTAGCGCTCGGGGGTTGCACCCGCGTGGTGTCTACGTATAGGAAAAAAAAATCCTACCAAAAAAAAAAAGTGTTCTGTAAGTGATACTGGTTCAGGATTTTGAATATAGCTAGGAGGTTTTTTATCACCCTGTATAAGCTGAAGTGTTGTTGTTTGTATAACAGATCAAACGTATGTATAGTATACCTCTCAGGCGGAAACCTTTTACAAGCACGTATCATTTGCGTATGTGCGCACTTACGCAAATGATATGTGCACGCAAAAGATTCCCGTTGAAGTATTCCTTTTTTCTTAGTGTTTATCTCCGTCATACTTTTAATACTATTCTTGTTGTGTCATATGTATCTCGATACGCTCAGGTTCTAGCATAACATCACTAAGGACCAGTTAGAATGGCCACGACATGACAAAATTATCTGGCGTACCTATGTTAGGCCCGCTTTTTCGTTCTGGATATGTTATCCTATGATACAAGATTCTCAACCAAATTTATAAAAGAGGGATTCGAACACATCACTTGAATAATTGGTTCGATTATCTGTTTCATTTTTGCTGTCAATTTATATAATACAACAAGAGAATCAGGCATTCATTTTTACAAGTATAGTGGCAGACTTAAAATTAATAAATGAGAATTGAAGGATATGAAGCAGCCAAAACTGAACAACTTTCTCAAGAAATCATAATTTTTATTCCATACTAAGTATGCGATTAAATGATCGCACAAGTAGGTGAAACATTCATTCCACATTTCAACCTGTCCTATGTAAATAGTTGTTCAGTTTAGTAGCATGATTCATATCCTAAATTTTCTCTAATTTGAAGTCTCCCCAATATAATTATATGACAGACTTCTACTACTACCGAGAGGTTTCATGCAATAGTCTAAGTCATGCGAGGCAGCTCAAAGGTAAGAACAAAAAATAAATCAACAGAATACTGTGAAAAATACATTTATTGAAATAAAAAATGACATCGGGTCGGACGTGGATTGGAACACAAAACAATATTGACAGTTAGTCTAAACTACTAAAAAAACATAATCAATACATAATTGTTGACATACAAGCTATAGAATAAATTAAAACAATTTTCAAAACAAATAGTAACAAAAAACAATCGCTATAACATGAAAAAAATAAATAGGTTTTTTAAAAATAAGAAAAATAATAGAATCAACACCGGTCTGTCAATATTGTGATAGGAACGGGTTTTGTGAAGGAAGGAATTGCAGGAAAAGGGTTCAAGGAAATGTCATTTATTTATTTCAAATAAAGTACCCTTAAGTATAGCTGCCGATTTATATTTAAAATAATAACTTTTAACAAATAATGTGATACAAATAAATAAGTTTCGAATCATACAATTCCACAACCGTTGAATTTAGTTGAATTGTTAATATTTTATGCAAAATTACAAAGCGAATTATTAATAGAATTTATAAATAATAAATAGATAGAAGAACAAAATACAAAGGGTAGGATAGGAGCCTTAGAGGATAAGTTAGTAATATTAATATTACTAATTTGGACCAGTAATACGAACAAGTTTTTTAAAATACTGTTACAATATCCCGTTGACTTTGTACTTGTTTTTTGTTACTACATTTAGATGACACCGGAAAGAGGAATGTAAGTTAACCAACCATTGAACACATAACCAATAGATGTGCATTGTACGTAAATTAGTTATAAATAAATTCACATCAATAGCTGAGGTAAGAGGGAGACACTGTCCTATCTTGCTTGCGAGAGAGAGAGAGATGGAACTAATGACGAGACCGCGGGCTAACTTACCAATATCAGTGAAAAGTTGATAGAAACGATCGCCCTAGATTGCACTTGCACCTCTATTAGTTATGTGCTCTGTCTCCAATCATATTGTGATTTCTATTCAGTTTGTTTATAAATATTAGGAGCTCGCTGCGTCACGAACTTAGTTTTCGAAGTATACTCTTAGACCCCGGGCCAGGCTATTACTTTAGTCAATCATTTCCTCTCGGGGGCGATAACTTGTAAAATGCTTAGATAGTGTTACTAACCACTAATCCAAAGCTTTTTTGTCATCTGAAAATTGTATACTTTCATGTATCTCGAGGAAGCTTTTATAGCTTCTCAAATAGACCTCTTTTGTATCAAAAAACGTGCAATATCCCTAGCCATATCGATATGTATACTAGGGTCCAAAATAGTCATCGAGACACTAAGAAAAAAAAAATTTGGTTGTCTCTCTGTGATGTCTCTAAAAATGGTACTTATCATCCTCTTTCCAAAATCGGCTAAGTTACATTAGAAGTTTTTAATTTTAATTCTAAATTCTAAAAATTAATACTTGAACCCTTACCATGGACTAACATACCTCAAGAGTACTGACAATCTCCGTAATAAACATCATAACTCATTCCGTAGTTCACATATAACAGGATAGATGTCGCATATTTTAGATTTTTCGGTAATGGTTCTTATCTACGCTCATTTCTCTCAATATTTTAATTTTTTTTTATTATAAGATGGGTTAACTCTTGACCTCAATCTTGACCATAAGGTCAAAGATGAGGTCGACGATGGAGCGAGTTCACCCAGAAAAAGCCTATAAAGGCTTTTCTGGGTGAACTCTCTCAATATCTTTGACAAGAAACGCCATCTAGATAAAATACTCGAAACTACTGTTGAATAACTTTGCTTTGTTAGTTCTAAAAGTGTATTATGGTGGCGCTGTAAGTGGAGATTTTAAAATAGTCTGTTCAAAATTCAAAGCCATCCAGTTTAAGGTAAATATTACAGAACGCGACTCCAGACTCTGATCTATACTTAAGCAGCAGTCGTCTTTGTCATTTGGTAGTGAAAGAAAGAGACAATCAATATCAATATTTGAGTCTCCTTCTGTAATACGGGTCTTAGTCAGGAATTTGGGAGATACGATCGATCCTCTCTCTAGTGCGGATCGTTGTTCTCTTGCGGTATATTAGTCTATGAACCTACATACCTACATACTAAAACTAAAATTTGGTGCATGGTAAACTTGAGGTAATTTTAGCCCTAATATTAACTTTTTTTTAAACTATTTTTACGAATATATTAAATTCACAACGTTCATTTGATGAAATTATCATCTTTGGCTTACGCTAATCTCGTTATACGTTAAAATTAGTTTGGTGCACTTAACCTTATATTATTTTTAAAACTTAAAGAATATTAAACGTGATTTTTAAATTTTTAACGCTTATTTTTTTAAAACCTAATTTCACACTCTTTTGCGCGGAAAAGTTCGCAATCTAAGTTTAAAATTAAATAAGAAGATAAAACTAAATTTCTCATTTCATTTTCATTGGAAAATGTTTTGAATTATTTACAATTTTAATACCCATCTCTTACTCATTTTATTTTAATATGAAAACGCGATAGTTTTAAATACTAGTTTTGAAATTATTTTTACAAGTGCTTACAATTTAAAAATCCGAAGGATTAATAAGCGTCGACGACAATTATAACTTAATCGACTAAATTAAGACTTAGAAAAATGGTTTGAAAAAAATTCTTGTTTTTTGAACATTTATGTGCGTTTTGAATTTCTTTAGATACAGAAAAAGTATTCGCATTTCGCAGCCCGAGTAATAAACAATTACACCTAAGCATAGATAAGATTTGTACAAGGCCGTGAATATTTTTATTGAAATAAAATAATCAAATGCCGAACAACCTCTATGCGAGCATTTTCATATTAGAATCCATTGAAATTCGTATGTATCCATGTTGATTCCATTTTATTTACGCCACAATAATCTGTGTTTTAATCATTCTCATAATGAAAATTTAGTAGAATTTCACATATTTTGAAACATGTAATATTCATTTGAATAAAAATTCTCATCACTTTGCATAGTCGGAATATCTTTCGCTTCCTGCCACCATTGTTGATTTTCTTTTTGCGTATAATCCGTATTTTTATTCGTCATTTTATTGGTTAAAATTTCATCAATGCGTGACGTCGACGGCTTCTGATTGGTTACTTTATAAATATGGTCAGTTATCGCGTTTGCTAATACTTCCTTAGGCGCTATAAGATTGCTATCACAACTTAATTCATTCATCGAGTGTATAGTCTTTAACCGTTCCGCGTTAAGTCTGGCGAAGCTTCTAGGTGATTCTAGATTCGTTATATCCCTAAAAGGTAGGTTTATGTCTTGATTAGGTTCATACATTTCGTATATAGGGTTTAGGTTAGGTAAGGAATTAGTAAGGAGATTGGACCTGTGTTGTACCTTAACTTTTTCGCTGATAACGTCTTCGATGTCCAATTCTTCGTATTGTTTTGAAGGTTCGGGAGTGTTTTCTGCGCTCATGAAACTGTGTAAGCTGGTGGATTCTTCTAGAAGGGAGTTTTTGACGATAGATGGTGGAGAGAAGAGAACAGAACTGTCGCCTGCTAAGGTTTTGCTCTGTAACAAAGAAAGGAAGTGTTATTGTTTTTCGACCGTTAAGACCGGTAGAGACGGATACATCTATAGTTTAGCTAATACAGTAGTAACGCTCAGTAGCAAAAACGTTTATTAAAGTTAAAGCTTCTTTAAATGCAATGTCGTAGTGACAGTACATTCAAAGTAGCACTAACTTTAACTAATGTTTTTAGATCTTGAGCGTAAGTGGCTTATACTAAGCAACTCTTGTTTAAGTATCATGTACAGTACAGAAAAAACCTCGAAAATTTATTCTTTGCCATACACACGAAAAAAATATTCAGCCAAATTGTCTCATATGGCATGTGTTTGGTATTGTAGGCAGGGGTCGTCAAATGTTGGACTGACGACTAAATTTGAAGGTAAAATTTTTTGGGCTGATATGTAAAAATACTTTAACATTGAAAAAATACCTTCGATCATCAGAACATTTGCTTCTTTTTTATAATTCTTAATTTATTGTCATTCCCTGGTCATTTGATAATTAAATTTGTTTCTTTAATATTCTCTACTGTAATAAAGTTTCTAATTCTACATTTACTGTCGATTCCTGATATAGTACCACATACCGGTGTCTCCACTATAAACGACACGTCCGGCACGTCGTGTCGGGGGGTTGAGGTGGCGGCCCCCCACGTGGCGTGGAGTGATATAATCGGGTGATATAGCACTGATATAATAAGGTAATGTACCACATACCGGTGTCTCCACTATAAACGACACGTCCGGCACGTCGTGTCGGGGGGTTGAGGTGGCGGCCCCCCACGTGGCGTGGAGTGATATAATCGGGTGATATAGCACTGATATAATAAGGTAATGTACCACATACCGGTGTCTCCACTATAAACGACACGTCCGGCACGTCGTGTCGGGGGGTTGAGGTGGCGGCCCCCCACGTGGCGTGGAGTGATATAATCGGGTGATATAGCACTGATATAATAAGGTAATGTACCACATACCGGTGTCTCCACTATAAACGACACGTCCGGCACGTCGTGTCGGGGGGTTGAGGTGGCGGCCCCCCACGTGGCGTGGAGTGATATAATCGGGTGATATAGCACTGATATAATAAGGTAATGTACCACATACCGGTGTCTCCACTATAAACGACACGTCCGGCACGTCGTGTCGGGGGGTTGAGGTGGCGGCCCCCCACGTGGCGTGGAGTGATATAATAAGGTAATGTACCACATACCGGTGTCTCCACTATAAACGACACGTCCGGCACGTCATGTCGGGGGGTTGAGGTGGCGGCCCCCCACGTGGCGTGGAGTGATATAATCGGGTGATATAGCACTGATATAATAAGGTAATGTACCACATACCGGTGTCTCCACTATAAACGACACGTCCGGCACGTCGTGTCGGGGGGTTGAGGTGGCGGCCCCCCACGTGGCGTGGAGTGATATAATAAGGTAATGTACCACATACCGGTGTCTCCACTATAAACGACACGTCCGGCACGTCGTGTCGGGGGGTTGAGGTGGCGGCCCCCCACGTGGCGTGGAGTGCTTTTCTCGCTCGCTTGTGATTGTTGTTGCTTCCACTGTTGACTCCTGGGACGTTCTCTTTGCCTTGAGTTGAGGATTCTGATAGGCGACGCTTTAGGCTACCTATGCCTGAGTCGTTTACCTGGAATGGAAAAATTTTGGGTTTGCTTGACTTCTTTAGTTTAATCGCCTTGACGACAATGATGTTTGTTTTAAGATGATTTTTATTTCCATGCTGTCATGCTATGTCAGTAATCTAATTTCATCCTTTCAAGAAGCAACAATACAAATAAAACGGGCAAGGGCGAGTCGGACACGCGCACAAACGAAGGGTTCCGTACCATTACCTATAAAACCGGCCAAGTGCGAGTCGGACTCTATAAAAACCATTATCTCTATAAAAACGGCAAAAAAATCACGTTTGTTGTATGGGAGCCCGCTTAAATATTTAATTTATTCAACTTTTTAGTATTTATGAATATATTATGAATAGAGCAAATTATGAATATATTTTTCATAAATGTCTAATTAAATGACAAATAAATTAAAAAATTAAAGCGACTGTGACACTGTAAACAAAATTTCGAATTACCTAAACATATGGCTTTTAGATTGACGATCGGGGAAGAACATAGGCTACTTTGTAACCTGAAATTGTTATTGTTTTTTTATTAACGAGGGGTGCGCTCTTGACCAAAATCTAGCATAAGGGCGAAAATGCGGTCGAGGATGTAGCAAGCTCACCCAGAAGATGCCTATTCACTCGAACTTTAAAGAGATTCGGGTTATATGAGCTCAGAAATACAGACGAAGGCAGGGAATTCCATTCCTTAGCAGTGCGCAATATAAATATACAACCTACTTCCCGGTTACACTTACACTCATCAAGTCCATTAACAATGTCTGTAAAAATCTATAATAAACTTCTAGAGTCAATAAAAAATGAGACGAGTAATAAAAAATATATTAACTTAATAAAAAACTATTATATTCAAAATGTTACTACACAGTTGAAGACTATTTACACGATAATTAATAAATTCCAAACACAAAAAAAACAAAATTGACTAAATATAAAACACACACACAACCGCTAAAGCACATACATAGACAAAACATACACTACACATACACACACTCTTCCACAACACAGAACTTGAACTTTCTCTCTCTTACACACACTCACACAAATTGATCTCACTAATTTTAAGCGACTAGAATAGGTTTGCCCCTATTAATTACAGTGCCCTAGAACAGGGTCCATATTGGATACTTTATTGGATTGTAACACCTATATGTAAAACCTATGGATGTAATAAAATATTGGTATTGAGTATTAAAAGATGACGAAAACCACTTAGTACGAATCCGCGGGATTTAAACAAGGTACCCCGCAGTGCGTCTGGACGTCCGATAGAAGGAGAGGGCAGGTGGAATATTATAGATGTGAATGTAAGTTTGTTTGTTAGTTACGCTTTCCCGCCTAAACTACTTATTTATTTATTTATTTATTTATTGTACAAAACCAACAGCTTAATTACAAGACATGTAAAATTAGTAGCTAGCTTAGGTCTAATTGTAAAGCCAATTACAGGTTTTCTAGTTTAAACAGGAGGTGGAAAACATTTGCAAACATAGTACAGTTACCAATGTGTATAAATACTAACAAAATTAAATTACCGTATAAATTATTACTGTATAAAGTACGAGCAATGTCACTGGAGTGAGTTTCCTATCGGTATTTAGATTTTATATAGTAATGGATTGAAAGAGGAAAAAAGAAGGATCACCCAATGTAACCGCTCGAGACTCAATATAACGAGTTAAAGAAACAAAACAAAAGAAAAAATTAAGCGAAAATGACAATATGAACCCTCTTATGTGAATATGTACGTGTGTGTGTGTGTGTGTGTGTGTGTGTGTGTGTGTGTGTGTGTGTGTGTGTGTGTGTGTGTGTGTGTGTGTGTGTGTGTGTGTGTGTGCGTGTGCGTATGTGTGTTGTTGTTGTTGCTGCTAGCCCTACGATCTAATCTTGGGATCGGAAGCTGCCACATGTTGATATGACAGCCTCCACTAACATTGTGTAATTCGATTGTACAGTATGTGATTGCGTGTCATGTAAACAGTTCTTTCTACAATATACGAGTTGTGACTGTTATACTACTCTATAAATAAACTATTATACATTATACCTTTAACCGAGTTTGATAAAATTTTGCACAGAGATTATAGACGTTTGGAAAGAAGATAGGCTACATTTTATCCCACAGCTGGGCACGATATAATCTGTTGTCCACGCGGGCAGAAAGTTATATCAATATAATTTTTAACAGGAAGTTTTTTGTAACTCTCTTTTTAAAAAATTAACAAAAGGGGCTACTGGGTAACCTGAAATAAGATAATTACACAGACTTACCTGCCCGTTATTGTTTTCATGCTCCGCAGCACTAGACAGCATGGAGTCGTTCAGTTGCAGCGTACTGTCCGACTCTTCGCGTTTGATCATCTCCGTGATATCTTCCACTAACAAGCCGGGACTTGATGGCTCGTACCGGAGACCAGATTTCTTGCCTAACTCTGCCATCGCGATCTTGAAGGGGGTTGGGGTTCTGGGAATAAATAAATAAAAATGATTAATGTACTCAAAGGAACTATTAGAATATAATAGAATAGAAAAAATCTTTATTTTATAGGACATTCAGGATGCCACAAGATTACATGAAACACATACAAACAACATTAAAGGATTTAAATACATACATCCGCATTCGTTCTATTGACCTACTGACTCTAATAAGAAAAAAAATTCTTATTTTCTAATTTTAACTAATTCTGAATATTGACCTTGACGTCGCTCTTATCTCGCTCGTAATAGCGACGCGACGGCTTTCGTAACGCAAATGGGTAACCTGACGTATATACATACTATTAATATACTAAAAATATCCAGAAACCCAGTAGAAAAATTCTTTAATATTAGGCCTTTCGAAAAAAGTAGTTTTATCAAGAGTCTAGATTGCGTTGATTACATTCTTTAGGGTGGAAAAATAAAATAACATTTTAGAAACCTTACCAAAGAGCAGTTTCACCAAATCATTCGGTATGGAGGTTTTAATTTAGAGCAGTGTTTTTCAAACTATGGATCGCGACCCCCTAGGGGGTCGTGAATCCTTACTTGGGGGGTCGCGGGTAAAAGAAAAATAATTATTTGTAGGTTCTACACTACAATAAGAAAATACGATATCAGTAAAAAGACTTTGCCTTTATAATGATGCCTCCTGCATTCCGCGCCTAACCTTAATACTGTTAATATTACGTTTCAAATCTCCAACGTAGGTTGTAGATTTAGCCTAGGGGGTCTTAAGGCGACTACAGCACCTAAATTACGATTTTATGATGCGTAGATAAGCATGACGCACTGCATTACATCGAAGAAAAAAATACTTCGGTAATATTCAGGACATAAACTAGATAAGAAGTTTGCTGAAAACATGATTCAGCACTTTTGGTTCGATAGAAAAAGCTCACAAAGTCACCTCTAAATACCCAATATTTGTATCTTTTAAGCTGTAAAAACCATAGTAAAATGCATACAGGAACTTGAATTTGCTATCAAAATGTTCGTGATTGAACACTCTCGATATAAGTAGTTAACGCATTTTTCGATTTAACCTTTCCATAAATCTCATTTTTCTAACTTTCGAACATGTTTTTACGCACGCACGCTTTCATAGTCCGTAAACTTCGTGTATCGACACTGTTCGCACTGCCGGCCCAGGCCTGTTGAGAGACGGAGATGGCACTATTCCTGTGTGCTGCCTTTATCGGGTGCTGTAGTCGCCTTAAGGCCTAAAGGGGTCGCCAGAACTTTTTATCTTCCAAAAGGGTCTCGAATTCAAAAAGATTGAAAAACACTGATTTACAGTTTTAGACCCGTACTACAGAACGCGACTCAGACTGATCTATACTTGTATAGCAGTCGTCTTTTGATAGCGAGAGAAAAATACTATCAAAACTTAAGTATAGATCTAGACTTGAGTCTCCTTCTCTAATACGGGCCATAGTGTAACAAAGAACATTAAAGCTTATGATTGTTTTTCGTCGCCACGATGCGTGACACTATTAAGATTTCGATAACTAAGAAAATAAAGAAACAAAAAGTTTCCTCCTCTATAAAATACACGAGAAAAACGAATACTTACTTGGGTGTATTTTTATGTTGATTGCTATTGCCGGGTGTCAACGTTGCCGGCGTTGGCGTATGCAATAATGGACTCGCTCCCAATTCCTGAAAAAAAAAAACAATTTCAGTTTATTTAATAAAGTATACACCCCTATCTATAGTATATTCTTAGAAGATAACCCTGCACACAGCCCCCGGCCGGGCACCTCCAGGCAGTGACGTCACTTTCGCTCACGCGCTCGGACGAGACGGACGTCTTTTAGTGCACAAATTATTTCCATATTTTTGTTGAAGTTTTTGATTAAATTTCAATTAGATAAAATCGTAGTCTCTTTTTTAAAAATTCCCATTTCTTCTGATCCTTAAGAATATGTATATCTATTATAGTTTATTTAATAAAGTGACATAAAGAAGACAGCGGGTAGTGGATGGATGAAAACAGCGGAGGATCGTGCGAAGTGGCGCACCTTGGGGGGGGCTATGTTCAGCAGTGGACTGCAATAGGCTGATATGATGATGATGACATCCATCCCTCATCATCATCATCATCATCATATCAGCCTGTTGCAGTCCACTGCTGAACATAGGCCTCCTACTTTGCACGATCCTCCACTGTTTTCATCCAGCCACTACCCGCTATCTTCTTTAGGTCATCTGACCATCTGGCTGGGGGGCCTCCTACACTACGTTTGCCAAGACGTGGTCTCCATTCGAGAACCTGTCTACTTTAGGTCATCTGACCATCTGGCTGGGGGGCGTCCTACACTACGTTTGCCAAGACGTGGTCTCCATTCGAGAACCTGTCTACTTTAGGTCATCTGACCATCTGGCTGGGGGGCGTCCTACACTACGTTTGCCAAGACGTGGTCTCCATTCGAGAATCTGTCTACTTTAGGTCATCTAACCATCTGGCTGGGGGGCGTCCTACACTACGTTTGCCAAGACGTGGTCTCCATTCGAGAACCTGTCTACTTTAGGTCATCTGACCATCTGGCTGGGGGGCGTCCTACACTACGTTTGCCAAGACGTGGTCTCCATTCGAGAACCTGTCTACTTTAGGTCATCTGACCATCTGGCTGGGGGGCGTCCTACACTACGTTTGCCAAGACGTGGTCTCCATTCGAGAACCTGTCTACTTTAGGTCATCTGACCATCTGGCTGGGGGGCGTCCTACACTACGTTTGCCAAGACGTGGTCTCCATTCGAGAACCTGTCTACTTTAGGTCATCTGACCATCTGGCTGGGGGGCGTCCTACACTACGTTTGCCAAGACGTGGTCTCCATTCGAGAACCTGTCTACTTTAGGTCATCTGACCATCTGGCTGGGGGGCGTCCTACACTACGTTTACCAAGACATGGTCTCCATTCGAGAACCTGTCTACTTTAGGTCATCTGACCATCTGGCTGGGGGGCGTCCTACACTACGTTTGCCAAGACGTGGTCTCCATTCGAGAACCTGTCTACTTTAGGTCATCTGAATATCTGGCTGGGGGGCGTCCTACACTACGTTTACCAAGACATGGTCTCCATTCGAGAACCTGTCTACTTTAGGTCATCTGACCATCTGGCTGGGGGGCGTCCTACACTACGTTTGCCAACACGTGGTCTCCATTCGAGAACCTGTCTACTTTAGGTCATCTGACCATCTGGCTGGGGGGCGTCCTACACTACGTTTACCAAGACATGGTCTCCATTCGAGAACCTGTCTACTCCAACGCTCGTCGGTTCTGCGACAGACATGGCCAGCCTACTGCCACTTCAGCTTGCTACACTTTTGGATAATATCCATCACTCCGGTTTTCTGTCGGATATCTCTACTAATATTTTAAATGCGAAAGTAACTCTGCCGTTCTGTTACGCTTTATTTTATTTTATTTGGGATTACAAACAGTTATACAATGAAGCTTATGTACTAAACTTATATAGAAACAACGGGTTTGGTAATCGTATAACCAGCTACGTAATCCTCGTGGTAATTATATAAAAAAAGAGATAGAACAGATCATGTGCATCAACACATTATCACGTTATAAACAAACATACTTTAAGAATAATTTAACGCTTTTTACGGATTTTTACGCTTTCACGTCTAAAATACAAAATTTGATGAAAAGTACAGAGATAGATAAGAAACTGGTTCATCCGTCTTGTTTCTGCCTTTCAAAAGCGTTTTAGAATTATTAAAACACCTGTATTACTTTAGCAGTTTACTTTTGTGTATGTTACTTTAATGGTTTGGTCAAGTGGTAGTGGCGCTGCCTCTTGATCGACAGGTCCCGGGTTCGATTCCCAGTTGGGGCAAATATTTGTGTAAAAAGCAGATGCTCGTTCTTTGGTCATGGGTGTTCGTGTGTCATGTGTGTTCCAAGGGATCCACGACATAAGGGAAAACCATAGTGTGGGCTTTTGAATATGTTTATTATGTACCTTATGTTCATCACGGATAATGTAGGACTCTAATGGTGAATATTCATTTCAATCAAATAAACAACTAAATCTTTCCTCTTAATAATATTACTAGCTTTCCGCCCGCGGCTTCGCCCGCGTGAACTTCGGGAACCGCGTGAAGTTTTTTCCCGCTAACTCCCGTTCCCGTCGGAATTTCGCAATATCCTGTTGCAACTAAGCTTTAAATTTACTAAGGTACCTGCATGCCAAATTTCAAGCGTCTAACTTAAGTTAGACGCTTAGATTTTTCATACAAAAGGATTTTCCCGCTAATTCCCGTTCCCGTGGGAATTTCGGAAATTCCTTTCTTAGTGCACCTCTACGGTACCTAAGCTACGTCCCTTCTAAATTTCAAGTGCCTACGTTTAGCCGTTTAGGCTGTGCGTTGATATGTCAGTCAGTCAGTTTCTCCTTTTATATATTTAGATTGTAGTTATAGCGTTTATTATTTATTTAATTAATTACCTTAGCAGATTGTCTGGTAGTCCTATGTGGCGTGGAGTCCGGTCCGAGAGGTGGCGAGTTGAGGAACTGCGACGGACTGAACGGCAGCGCCTTGATCGGGGTCACTCCCAGACCACCCGCACTGCTGGACTCTAGCCGCGGTAGACCCTCTGACCACACCTGGAATTAGATACATTTTTTAAAATGATAAGATGGGTTAACTCTTGACCTCAATCTTGACCAAGGTCAAGAATCAGGTCGACGGTAGAGCGAGTTAACTCAGAAAACGCCTATTAAGGCATTGGTACTCCTAGCACCGACGGAACACAGCAAGCTGTTTAGCGTCGGACTTCGGCAGGAGGGTGGTTGCGAACCAGACGGCCCTTTACAGAGCCTACCACACCGCATGAGACCATAGGACGACACCTCAGATTCAGAACAAATTGGGTGTTGTTGCCTGGAGTCGATTAATAGAAGGCAGGTCTCATTTGTTGTGTTTCCTTAGACGCCTCTTACGACACCCACGGAAAGAAATGGGGCGGTGTTATTCCCAACCGATCACCACACGGCAAAACATTTATTAACAGAAACACAATACACAAAGGAATCAAAACATTAACAAAAAAGACACCAAGTATGGTGCTATGCGATTGTACAGGATATTAGAATGTTTGTATATCTTCTTCTTATCAGCCCATATACGACCCCACCTCAGGGCACGGGCCTCCCTTCGAAACACGAAGAGGATTTAGGCCATAGTCCACCACGCTGGCACAATGCGAGTTGGTAAACCGCACATCTTTCGAAAATTATTTTTTCTTAGAAGTGCGTGTTTCATTACAATGTTTTCCTTCACCGCTGAGCAAGTGATATGATAATTTATGGAAAATCCGTACATAAATCCGAAAAGACGAATTTAGTGGCACAGACAGGTTAGTGGTACCAATTTAGTGGTACCAGGATTTGAGCCAGCAACCTTTCAGTTACACGTCTGGCTCATTACCAACTGGGCTATTTAATATTATTTATTTATTATTCTATGTATTAATTGAGCTAGTGTTTTGACAATAAATTATTGGCTTGAAAAACCTGTCAAATACCCAATGTTATAGGGAAAATTCGTGAATATTAGTCGAAGTGCCCTATACAGAGTGAAAAAAACCTCCTAGCTATATTCAAAATCCTGAACCAGTAAGTATCACTTACAGAACACTTTTTTTTTCGGTACGAATTTTTTTTTCTAAACGAAGACACCACTCGGGTGTAGGAGTAATGTCTACGTTTAGACAAAAAATTAACTATTCCCATTGAAAAAATATTTTTTTAATTTTTTTTTTTGCATAAATGTGTTCTTTGAGTGATACTGGTTCAGGATTTTGAATATAGCTAGGAGGTTCTTTATCACCGTATATCAATAAAGCAAAAATAATAATAAAACAACCGATACAATACACAAACTCACATTGTGGTTGGGCAGAACGACGACTTTTTTCTTCTGTTTTCTTCTCAATATCGGAGGCGGGCTGTTCGTTTCTGATGTTTTCTTATTGGCGGGCGAATATACTGATGGAACTTCGATCTCATTCGATTCATGGTGGACTGTGTAGGCAACTGGAAATAATTGTTATTTATTATTGATTTTATGTGTTGAATGGATATGCTAAACTTATTTTACACGAGCCAACACATCCTTCTACTATTATAAATTATAATCCTACAAATATTATAAATGTGAAAGTTTGTGAGAATGTATGGATGTTTGTTACTCCTTCACGCTCAACCTGCTAGACCAATTTTGATAAAATTTAGTATGGAGGTAACACATAGGCTACATAATTTTCCCAGATTCCCACGGAATACGGGAGAAATTTGTCCAGCCGTTTGAGCGTGAAAGAGGAACAAACATCCATCCATACATACACACATACTCACAAACTTTCGCAATTATAATATTAGTAAGATAGGATTATCGAAAATCGGCAAGCGCCACTTGGTTACGAGACTTACGAGCATTTCATATGAATGTAGTATTTTTACCTCCGACAAAAAACAGAAGTGTTATAAAGCCGTTTTTCTATGTGTCTGTGTACTCTGTCTGTGGCACCGTAGCTCCGATTTTGATGTGGTTTGTTTGTTTGAAAGCTGACGTAACCGAGATGGTTCTTAGCTTTATTTGATCAAAATTGATTCAGCCGTTTTAAAGATGTAAGCAATTAAAAATTATAATAATTGATATTATGATAACTTACTACTACTCTGACTGCTGTTTTCCCCTATAGACGCGTTCATAAATGATTTGATCGGAGAATCTGCTGGAAGTGACTCAATATTCACGAATCTGTAACAAAATAAATGTTTATAATTATAAACTGTCGAAATATCAAAAAAAATATCACATACAAATTCAGAGGTACAGAGGGCCGCACATCAGGTCACCACATGCGTGCACTCTGATGTTGCGATAAGAATGGTTTAACCATGAAAATGGGTAATCTGATGCGCTGGCCTCTGTATAAACACCAACCTCAAAAGTTAATATTAAATTAAACTTCTTTCTTAAAGGAACATACTTCAAAATATTAAAAACAAATTCGCTTCTCCATACAACTTGAGACTAGGATACATGCCTTGGGAAACCTTTTTTTTCTCACTATGTATATTTTCGGGAAAGTTCATGTTAGACTTATTTACATGTATGAAATGTATCATTCTATGTTTAACATAATTAGTAATTACGAAGTGTTTAATTTTTATATGGTATTACTATTGTCATAACGCCAGTAAAACCCATCATAACTCGTACAAATTTGATTTATTTCTTCACTTTGACTACTTGTAACATCACAATTTAAGTATAGTTCATAATCATAACAATTCTAACTTATTATTCAACTGTTCACTTATCACGCTAGCTAAAAACTGACTGCCCGGGCTCGACCAACGGCCATAATCCCCTCTCCCTTACTCTAAAATGGCGTGCTTGGCACGTGGTTGGTTGGCGTTTCACCAATCACGAGCCAAGAACTGTGCCTTTGTTCGGACAATTATGTCTCGAAATATCTTTGAAAATATAGAATCACGACACTATGATCACCCAAATTCAAATTTTTTGTTTCACAAATTAGGTTACATAATAATTACAACCAGGCAAAATTAATTTTAAATAACCTTACTAATCGTACTCACTTGAAAGGCGACTCTACGATCTCTACAGTATCGGCTGCGACCAATCCCCCTCTATCCGGTGACTTGGGCCGTGTTGTTGTTTGTTGTTGTATGTTGTTCAGTTGCTCCTTCAGCAGTTGTCTGAAATGTAGCACTTGTTTGGACGGCGGGTGGCCCGACGAGTTGCTTTGAGTTGATTCGTTGAATGGATCTGACCATGTCGTCTGTGGGTAGGCAGATGATTTTTTTATTCATTATTTACTAGCTTTCCATTTGGGACCCCGTTCCTGTGGGAATTTGGGAAAATTATATAGCCTATGTGTTAATCCAGGGTGTCAGCTACCTCCATACCAAATTTTATCAAAATTGATCCAGCCGTTTTTGCGTGAAAGAGTAACAAACATCCATACATATAAACTTTCGCATTTATAATACATATTAGTAAGGACTAGCTTTCCGGCTGGGACTTCGTTCCCGTGAGAATTTGGGAAAATTATGTAGCCTAGATGATAGTCTGATTTCCAAGCTATTTTACTGCAAAGTTGCATCAAAACCCATTTTCTATTACATTCGATACTTATGATTTTTAATTGTATGATAATTTTAAATTTTTTAGACTCATTAGAAATATTTGCAAGCCAAGCAATGGCCGAATATGACAGAACTACATAATATTATACAGAGGAAAGATTTGATTGTTTGTTTGTTTGCATTGAATAGGCTCCGAAACTACTGGAAAATCGATTCAGTAGTTTAGGCGTGAAAGACGGACAGACAGTTACTTTTGCATTTATAATATGTATTAGTATGGATCTATTATCATTTGCGTGTAATAGTTATAAGAATTCAATTAAACTCATTAAAATCAAAAAGGCAAAGCAGTCTTTTAAAAACAACGTTATTTGCTGCAACAGAAAAAAACTATGCCAAAACACTACAGTCGGCAAGATATTTATGGCCAAAATGAAATACATTATATTAGCTATACAAAATATCAAAACCTGGCAAAACCATATTTTTTAAATGGTTTTACGATTAATGCGAATAAAAATTGCGCAAAAAAAAAAAAAAAAAAAACAAGCGTACATCGTTATAAGCGACATGTACTCGAAGCTGTCGAGTATGTCTGGTTCGTAGGGTATAGGTTAGGCTTTTTTAGGTTGGGTTAGGATAAGTTTTTTTTTACCAGCCCATATACATACGTCCCCACGGAGGGGCACGGGCCTCCCTTCGAATCACGAAGGGGATTTAGGCCATAGTCCACCACGCTGGCCTAATGCAGGTTGGTGGACAGGTTGCATAAATATTATGAAAAAGTCACATAATGTGAAAAAATAAGGTAGTTCACAAAAAGTCAAATTAAAATATCACGAGTTTGATAATTTTACGGTGACTTAAGGCGACTGCAGCACCCGATAAAGGCAGCACACATAGTAATAGTGCCATCTCCGTCTCTCAACAGGCCTGGGCCGGCAGTGCGAACAGTGTCGATACACGAAGTTTACGGATTATGAAAGCGTGCGTGCGTAAAAACATGTTCGAAAGTTAGAAAAATAAGATTTATGGAAAGGCTTAAATCGAAAAATGCGTTAACTACTTATCGAGGGTGTTCAATCACGAACATTTTGATAGCAAATTCAAGTTCTTGTGTGCATTTTACTATCATTTTTACAGCTTAAAAGATACACAGGTATTTAGAGGTGACTTTGTGAGCTTTTTCTATCGAACCAAAAGTGCTGAATCATGTTTTCAGCAAACTACTTATCTAGTTTATGTCCTGAATATTATCGTAGTATTTTTTTTCTTCGATTTAATGCAGTGCGTCATGCTTATCTACGCATCTTAAAATCGTAATTTAGGTGCTGTAGTCGCCTTAAACATATAACATTAATGCTCGTGACTGCACGCACACCTATATAATCAACAACAAAAAACATTCACAGATTTCATGCCATAAATGATTTCAGAGTACATTGGAAATGAATTTCATTTTTAAACAAAACGAAACTAATTTTTACATTTCAGCCCCGCGCAAACTAAGAATTCACGCAAAGTCGACCACCTTTATGTAAGCGTTGTGGAAAAACTAGTCGACCGATTTTCATTGTTTTTGGGCTTAAAATGTTCGCAATCTATGTCCCCAGGGGGTTATTTTTTCGAAATTTCGATATCTCTTTTAGTTTGCAAGATATTGGACTCGAAAGGAAAAAAAAATGTCGATTTTTTCGTCATAACTTTTTTGATTTTTAACATTTTTCAAAATTCTTTTTTTCATAATGTAGCCCTCGTAAAAATTGAGCCTTCATTCACTATCCCAGCTATATTATCAACGGAGCTATACGCAGATCACACTTTTCCGTGAAATGAGGCCCTATACCAACACCTCCTAAAAGACATTTCCAGTGTCAAAAGCAAAAATAAAATAAAACAAGCGTACGCACATCGTTATAAGCGACTTGTACTTTGGGTCCTACGTTATCTCTCTTGATGCGCCTCCGTCGAAGGCTCTCGAAGCTGTCGAGTATGTCTGGTTCGTACTTGCGACGCATTGTCGAGTTCCAGTGGTTCTTTATTGCGTTGTCCGTTCTGGAAAGAGATTTTTAGGATTAGTTTTTTAACCGACTTCAAAAGAGGAGGAGGTTCAGTGTTCGACTGAATGTTTTTTTTTCAGTTATGTTCACCGATTTCTCCGCCATTTATTTTTTTAAATTATTTTTTTGTTTGAAAGAATATACTTCAGTGGTCCCATTGTAACCAGGTCAGGATATGATGATGGGATCCCAGGGAAATCGAGGGAAACCCTCGAATTTAAAAGGTACTTATATTGTATCTTACCTAAATTCAATGATTTACACTAAAAATAGAAAAATAAATTAACTTTTTAGTCAGAGACAGAGACAAGTTCGCCACACAGTTGACTATACCAACAGCGAAAGTAAGTTTGTCTGTTACGCTTTCACGCCTTAAACGCTAAACCGATTTCAATGAAATTTGGTACAGAGATAGATTAGACCTTAGGAAAGGACATAGGCTACATTTGATCCGATAGTTGGGAACGATATAACCGTAGATACAAAGTAGATGTGCATCTTACCGTCCCGGCAGTAGTTTGGCTATCTTGGCCCACTGGTTGCCAAGTTGTTTGTGCGCTTGATATATAACTCTGTCTTCGTGCTCCGTCCACGCAGTCTTCTTTATCGAAGGATTCAAGTGGTTGTGCCATCGCTCTCTGAAATAACAAAATAAAATAAGATTTTAAAACAAACTTTCATTTCCGTAAAACAAACGTTGCGCTACCTCTTGATTGACGGGTCCTGGGTTCGATTCCCGGTCGGGGCAGACATTTGTGTAAAAAGCAGATGTTTGTTCTCGGGTCTTGGGTGTTGTGTCCGTCTTTGTGTGTATTCCAAAGGACCCACGACACAAGGGAAAACCTTACTGTGGGCCTTTGAGTGTGTAGCGTTTATATTATTCTTCTTCTCAGTCAATGAAGATTGACGACAGAAATATACAGTGCGAATGTATGTAGTTGGAAGGAACGGAAGATGGCGACCTATGCGAACGTACTCAGGTCTTTATTACAGAACGCGACTCAAACTGATTGATACTTAAGTAGCAGTCGTCTTTATCACTTTGATAGTGAGAGAAAGAGACTATCAATACTTAAGTATAGATCAAGACTTGAGTCTCCTGTAATACAGGCCTTAGACCAATTTGGTGACGTACGTACTGAGAAAATCCCGTGTTACAAGTACCCGAATCCGAAGAGCATGTATGAAGCGAATTATGAATGTACAGGAAGCGAAAGAGGCAGTCCTGGATTTGTCAATAGGCCGTATAGGCCACCGTGTGGTGATCGGTTTAGAATAACACCACCCCATTTCTTTCTATGGATGGGTGTCGTAAGAGGCGACTAAGGAAACACAAATGAGACCTGCCTCCTATTAATCCATCTCAGGCAACAACACCTCATTTTTTTCTGAATCTGAGGTTTCGTCCTATGGTCTCATGCGGTGTGGTAGGCTCTGTAAAGGGCCGTCTGGTTCGCGACCACCCTCCTACCGAAGTTCGACGCCAAACAGCTTGCTGTGTTCCGTCGGTGCGTAGGAGTACCAGTGCCTTATAGGCATTTTCTGGGTTAACTCGCTCCATCGTCGACCTCATCTATGACCTTGGTCAAGATTGAGGTCAAGAGTTAACCCATCTTTTAATATATAAAAAAAGGCCGCGGCCTAGAGGCGGCAGATTTCAGATAACGCACACGAGAAAACCAGTGAACTTGTTTGACTTTATCCTCTAAAATCGAGTGAACGTTCTTACGCTCTTTCTTAGTGATTAATTCAATCGTTTATTTGTCTTTAGTGCCTTCTTTACTACAAAATGGAAAATTATTATTTTAGAAAGGTACATAGGGCGGCGGAAATAAAATGGCCTTCACTCATAAAAAATATAAACCGGGCACTGGAAAGAGGTGTGTTTGGATCGTGGCAATCTGTGGTCTCTGCCTACCGCAATGGGACAAAGGCGTGAGCTTATGTATGTGTGTGTGTTCTCAGCCAACCATTTAACTTGATACCCATATAAATTTTTTAAATTAAAAAATAATAATAAGAGTTTATCAAAAGTAAAACTCATATCATGGGAGTGAAAAATAAAATGGCTAGTCCGCAATCTTGGGCGGTCCGCCATACTGGATTAAGAATGACGTCACATTAATAATTGGGTTCTTTGGAGAAATTTATTCTAATTCATAGTTAGACTCACCTCCTAAAGCTTCACTAATTTAAAATCACTTCATTTATAAATTCAAAATCATGTGTCAATGTCAAACAAATATAAAAGAAATGCAGTTATGTTTACTACGCACTATCGTTCCGCCCGGGACTTCGTTCCTGTGTCAATTTGGGGAAATTATGTAGCCTATGTGTTAATCCAGGGTATAAGCTACCTCTATACCAAATTTTATCAAAATTGGTCCAGCCGTTTGAGCTTGGAAGAGGAACAAACATCCATACATACATACATCCATACTTACTTCGCGTTTATAAAATTAAATGAACAAACATATGTATTGGAATAAGCTCTAACATACTCAACAGTGACATAGGCCCGTATCACAAAAGAAGACTCAAGTTTTGATCTTTAATTAAGTATTGATTCTCTTTTTCTCTCACTAAAAAAATGACAAAGACGACTGTTTCATAAGTATAGATCAGTCTGAGTCGCGTTCAGGGACCTTAGGCTAGTTTTCCACGCAAACGAAGCCTCGTGAAAAAGGCTAGTTACTGATAAACTGATTTTACCTGCACTGTTTCCCTATCCTGCCTTTCAAATGCCGCGCTATGAGCGTCCATTTCTTCGGCCCGTATTTTGCAACCAAGTCCACGACCATTTCATCCTCCTGTAATGAGAAAAGACGTTATATGAGTAATATGTACAGAAAGTCTGTTTCCTCAGTTAAGGATCCACCCATGTTTCTTGTCTGGTTGTAATAAGGTTCAAATAAGAATGAATTTGGGAATTGAGTATACTTCTAATAGAGATCAAAATTCTATATCAGTAATATCTAATTGGTAATCTTAATAATTGGTCTGTAGTTCTGTACCTATGAAATTGACAATTTTTTCTCAAGCTTCATTTTATTCATAAAATTGTTTTTAATTTAAAACCTTGGCCATATAACGGAGATATTGAGTCAAATTAATGCATATTTACTTTAGATTTATTTACTGAAAAAGAAGCTCAAATATAGCTCGTTTCATCGGTTGCCCGTTTCCTTGCTTATTTTTGCTGTACCGTTGTTACAGTTACAACTTTCATTAAAGTAAGTATGATGAAAATTAACTTAATGTTGTCCAAACCTTCCCACAAAATTTTGCTAAATTTGGATTTCGTATTCCCGAGAAAAATCCAAAAACGTTAGTATAGAAAATTCAGTTTTACAAAAATATTGTATGAAAAACGGCAATTTCATAGGTAAAGACCTATTATACAAAATTGCAGGTCCCGACTCACTGACACGGTAAACAAAAGTCGAAATAGTAGATATACACTCAGTTGCAGAAACAATACAATACAATACTATTTATTTGAAATGTTCCTTAAGGCGACTACATCCCCTAAGTTACGATTTTATGATGCGTAGATAAGCATGACGCACTGCATTAAATCGAAGAAAAAAAATACTACGGTAATATTTAGGACATAAACTAGATAAGTAGTTTGCTGAAAACATGATTAAGCACTTTTGGTTCGATAGAAAAAGCTCACAAAGTCACCTCTAAATACCCAATATTTGAATCTTTTAAGCTGTAAAAACCATAGTAAAATGCATACAGGAACTTGAATTTACTATTAAAATGTTCGTAATTGAACACTCTCGATAAGTAGTTAACGTATTTTTCGATTTAAGCTGTTACCTTTCCATAAATCTCATTTTTCTAACTTTCGAACACGTTTTTACGCACGCACGCTTTCATAGTCCGTAAACTTCGTGTATCGACACTGTTCGCACTGCCGGCCCAGGCCTGTTGAGAGACGGAGGTGGCACTATTCCTATGTGTGCTGCCTTTATCGGGTGCTGTAGTCGCCTTAAGGTTAAACCCTCGCGCGATGTTTGCACACCCGTGTGTGCGAGATTTGTATCGCACGCGGCGTAAACAAGCTTCTTCAAATGTAATCGTTCTTGTTTGCGCCAACGACGCGGAAAATGACGGTATCACATTTAAATTAGCATTAACTTTAATGGCTGTTTCTGCAACTGCAGGCCGAGTACAATAGTGACAGCGCCGCGACAACACCGCGGTCCTATGTCAAAGTGTCAACATTGACAACGCCATAGGGCGATCAAGCCTTTGCGCGGGGCCCTCGCGCAATCAAAGTGAAGTTTCAGCGTGAGCCGAGCGCGAGTTTGTCGTTATCGTGCTAGAGCTGCTGGTACTATTATTTATTCTGTGCTGCTGGGTGCTCGGTAGGGATACCAGCCGAAAATATTTTGTAAGTTATTAGATCAAAGAAGTGGTGATAAGTTGTCAGCTTTTTTTACCGCCTTCTCAATATCGTGATCCCAATTAAGACAACATTATCCCGGCCCCAATGTTACAAATGAACTTATTAATATCCAAAGTAGATTCACTTATCAATGGCCGATAAAAAACAAGGCAAGAACATAATAAAAGGATCGCGAATCATCTGGTTTAAAGCGTGCGAATATTCGTTAAATAACAAGGTCACCGGTCAAGCGGGTTAGAAAAAATTTGAATCTTGAATCGTTGAGATCAGCTGTGTGATGACGTAGGTATTTTTTTTAAGAGCAAATGGCTTTCCGTGCGCTAATGGCCAAGCAGCCTTTTTAAGACTTCCATTGGACGTCTAAGATGCACCGCGGGGGGTACAAAACTCTTAGGTACCTATTGCTTCTTATGTTTTACTAGCATTCCGCTCGGGACTTCGTTGGGAGTTCGGGAAAATTATGTAGCCTATGTCCATTGGGGATAATGTAGCTTTCTAATGGTGAAAGAATTTTTCAAATCGGTCCAGTTGTTTTGGAGCCTATTCAATACAAACAAACAATCAAATCTTTCCTCTTAATAAATAGTAGGTATAGGTAGATAGATAACACGCATCGCTAAGGAACGGATCCTGCGTCTGAGTTAGTAAAAAAAAATTCATATAAAAGATTCTTTATACTGTGCTAGGGTTTTTTTTAACCCCCACGCTAAAAGAGGAGTGTTATAAGTTTAACGTTTGTATTCTGTCTATCTATGACATGGACCGATTTGATGGTGATACATTTACTCAAAATTGGTTCAACCTTTAAGTATAAAGTTCTAAGCTATAAAGGTGATAAAATTTTGGAGTTATTTCTCCTTAAATTTACTTTGATATTAACTCGATTTGCAGGTCTTTGCAGATTTTCCATTTACACTACGAAAGCCAACGCTATACGAGTGAGATAAGGATGACGTCAAGGTCAACATGTTAGCCTGATGTACTGTCGTGTGTACACACCTACAGCAAGCGAGTAGATAGGCATACAAGCACCATGTCAAATTCTTTTTCCAATTTTAATTTTCCCCAATTACCTCCCTACAAACTCGTGGATAAGAAAAAGATGTATGAGATCATACAAATAGGTATCTACTTTTAACATTTAATTTGTAGAAAATAGCCGAGACGAATATTAAATTCTTGTTCAAGGGATCGTAGAATTTAAATTAACTTTAATTTACGATATCCGGAGATTTAAATCTGTATTTTGATCGGAACAAACACGAAATAGTAGGGCTTGCTGTCCTTGGAAGGTTTATTGAATCCTTTTTTTTTGTCCATCTCTATTACCTCACATACAACGTGATGTTATGGTACCTTTTACCCTTAGATATGGAAGTGTTGGTTATATTTATTCGAAGAGAAGAGGAGAGTGGCGTAACTATAACATCTGAGGCCCGTTGCATTCATTAGATGAAAAAATAAAACCGGCCAAGTGCGAGTCGGACTCTATAAAAACTATTATATCTATAAAAGCGGCCAAAAAATCACGTTTGTTGTATGAGAGCCCCTTTAAATATTTAATTTATTCTACTTTTTAGGATTTGTTGTTATAGCAGAAACCAAAATACATCATCTGTGAAAATTTCAACAGTCTAATTATCACAGTTCATGAGATACAGCCTCAGACAGACTGAGAAAAAAAATTACGTTTTTTGTATGGGAGAGCCCCCTTAAATATTTATTTTATTCTGGTTTTTAGTATTTGTTGTTATAAAGCCAACAGAAATACATCTGCGAAAATTTCAACTGTCTAACTATCACGGTTCATGAGATACAGCCTGGTGACAGACGGACGGACGGACAGCGGAGCCTTAGTAATAGGGTCCCGTTTTTCCCTTTGGGTAGGAAACCCTAAAAAGCAACCAGCGGATGCTTTCTAAAATTATGTTCGGGTTTAGGTAAAGGCGTGAGGTTCTATCTCCAGGATAATAATCTACCAAAAAAGGTTCATAATCAAACTGATTCGCAACTTTTAGCGCGCTTTTCGATTCAACTGACACATTACCTAGTCAGATTCCTCAATAAATGTTTTAATGATTCTTTACCTTTTCCTGGTTTCCATCAGCTAGATCCCTGGGGCCCCATTCTGTAACTTCAGTTGTATGTCGATGGAATGGTCATCATTTTATCAACTTCAGGTGACGAAATTATGAACTTTCCAAATTTCATACATCTAATTATGGCTGCTTTAACTGGTAGTGCCACCGCCAACTGAATATTCAGTTGCTGGGTAGTTTGCAACTTTACGTTCGGTTGGCGGTGGCGCTGCTGGTCGGGGTGGTTGTCAGCAAGTATATGAAAATTAAATAGTTCTCAATTTCGCTACCTGAACAGATAAAATGGCCTCCACTCCATCGACACAACTGAAGTTCCAGAATCGGGGCCTTGGTCGCTCCCTCTGAGCTACGTTACAGTCCGGATGGATGCATGGAGGTATTTAAAACATACTTCTACAATGTCACTTCCTACGACCTTGACTCCAGTTTTTTAATGTGTTTGTCCGGATCACAACACGCGCTGAACTCATGATAGATGTGAAATCTAGTCAGATAAAAACACTAGGCATATTGTTCATTCGTTTTGAAGATTAACGACTTATTTGAATTTTTTTGATTAGTTTGCAGACGCGGTTACAAGGCGGTTACTTTGAATATTTTGACGTGTCGAAAAAACTTTGTGAACCCTAATATCTATCTGATCTTAAAAATACATACATAGAAGGTCAGGCCTAAAAAGTTTGCAATGAAACTTATTTAGGTACTGAATGGGTCATGATAATATGAAGCCATCTTGGATAATTCATTTATCGAAATTATTAGAAACATTTTAACAAAAAAACATCTTAAAACTAAGTCCGACAAAACTGCTCATGCAGTTTGTCTGTAAGATCTAGTAAATAAAAATATACTTAAGTACCTAGTGTCTCGCGACGTGCAAGCTACAACTGAAAACCTCTGGGCCGTTAAGTGTGTAGCGTTTTTTAAGAACTAATCGCAAAAACTCAAACCCGAGAGATTGTTGCAGACTTGCAGTACAGCATTTATTGTGTTATTTCATTTGATATTTGAATAGCTGTACCTATGCCTGGGAGGAGTGGCAGCAGGTCAATTATAAGTTTTTCTTTAATTAATGTACAAAAAAAAATTAAAGTTCAAACTGCAACCCCGCATGGGACACAGGTATTCATTCACCTACCACACTCTATTCCTAGAATTCAAAATATATTTCCTTTTATGACAAAGAGTCACTTCTTAACATTATAAGTTTAACATTCAAACTGCGTGCGCCTTTAGATTTCATTCATGACTTAAGACTTGTGTAGTCATTTGTTCATTGGTATGAGAAGACGTGTTTTGTTTGGGCATTGGGCACATTCTTTCGGGTTTTTTTGGAGCTTCAAGGTCATGTTCGGCTAGCTTGGTGGTTTCAAAAGATTAAGATAGGCACAAGGCTTTTTTTATTTTTATTTGGTCGGATTTAAAAGCGCGTATTACAGAAGAAGTCTCAAGTCTTGATCTATACTTTAAGCACACTTTAAGTATAGATTGTCTCTTTCTCTCACTATCAAAATAACAAAGATTATAGATAAGTATAGATCAGAGTCGAGTCGCGTTTTGTAATACGGGCCTTAATCAGGAAAAAAACCAAACGAAGTGTATAAAAAGTTTGTGTGCTTATAATCCTTAAGCTTTCACGCTGGACTGGAAGTGAAAGAAAAACTTAGAATGTGCCAGCTCCCAACTCTTCCCAGGCATTCTGTAGAAGCCAGTAATTGAGACGTGACGGTTTTACTGTATCGTAAGCGAAGGCTAACAACCCATAACCACTATACTTATGCTTCTATCTAATAACTCTTAGAATTTATGTCAAATGCTGCGTCAAGTGGACCTAAAACCACATAATGCTCTGCCTACTCCGACAGGGATTATAGCGTGAGTGTATGTAATGTATAATCCCTAAAATTTTCTCTAACACTTTAGAGAAACAAGGAATGATACGGCTAACAGCTGACAACAAGATTCTTTGACCCCAATCTTGACCATAAAGGTCAAAGATAAGGTCGACGATGGAGCGAGTTAACCCAGAAAATGCCTATAAAGGCACTGGTACTCCCACGCACTGACGGAACACAGCAAGCTGTTTGGCGTCGTACTTCGCTAGGAGGGGGGTTGCGAACCAGACGGCCCTTTACAGAGCCTACCACACCGCATGAGACCATAGGACGACACCTCAGATTCAGAAAAAAATGAAGTGTCGTTGCCTGGGGTGGATTACTAGGAGGCAGGAAGGAGGCAGGTCTCATTTGTGTTTCCTTAGTCGCCTTTTACGACACCCACGGAAAGAGATGGGGTAGTGTTATTCTCAACCGATCACCACACGGCAATAATTCTTGGGACTTCTTCGAAAAATCGTACTTCTAGCATGAACTTCTATCTTCTTCTTATCTTGTATGTACAATCTAGTACGTCGCAAACTTGACTAACCCTGGTGTCAGAGTTTTTAAACCGCCAAATGGCCTCACTTGGTTTAACGACTGTAGTTAATCAATAACAGGCGAGACCGAGGGCTTAACGTATCCTGAACGCTCGTCTTAAATTGACGCGATGATCATTTATCAGGATTCCTACTACTGTGTATGTTGCTTAGCCTCGCTGATAGCCTCAGAAATTTTAATTAAATAATTCTGTCGTGAAATCATGCCTATGGGATTATGAAAATATCTACTCGGCAGCCTCTTTTAAAGCTTAGTATTTCATGCCGAGCTTCCTCAATCCTCATTTCATTCTATGCCAACATTGTGAATGAATTCCCTTACTACTAGATAGATAGATAGATAAGAAATTTATTTCCATCGCAGTACTAGGTACCTACTACTACTACTAGGTACTACTAACAACAAGGAAATGCATACCAGATAGTCAAAGTCAATTCTTACCTAGAGTTCGTCTGTGTAACAAATCTATTATGCAAGTATTTTATGCATGCGATGTCATTGACCCGTGACTCAGCGTTTCCTCTGCAGACTGATTGGCTTTTGTGCAAAGTGCATGCAAATTAAGGCCCATATGGAGACTCAAGTCTTCATCTATACTTAAGTATTGATTGTCTCTTTCTCTTACTATCAAAATGACTAAGACCTTTTTTTTTTATTATTATAAATGGGTTAACTCTTGACCTCAATCTTGACCATAAGGTAAAAGATGAGGTCGACGATGGAGCGAGTTAACCCAGAAAATGCCTATAAAGGCACTGGTACTCCCACGCACCGACGGAACACAGCAAGCTGTTTGGCGTCGGACTTCGGTAGGAGGGTGGTCGCGAACCAGACGGCCCTTTACAGAGCCTACCACACCGCATGAGACCATAGGACGACACCTCAGATTCAGAAAAAAATGAAGTGTCGTTGCCTGGGATGGATTACTACGAGGCAGGTCTCATTACAGAAGGAGACTCAAGTCTCGCTTGATCTATACTGAAGTATTGATTGTCTGTAATACGGACCTAAGACTAGACCTTTCCGCGCTCGTTGCCTTGAGCGCGCACTTTTCGGAATCGATCATTGAAGTTAAGAACTGTACACGGCGCAGGGACTCTGATGGGTGAAACTTTTCAATTGACTTAAGCTTGTGAATGTGAATATACTGTGTGGTGATCGTAAGAGGCGACTGAGGAAATACAAATGAGACCTGCCTCCTAGTAATCCATCCCAGGCAACGACACTTAATTTTTTCTGAATCTGAGGTGTCATCCTATTGTCTCATGCGGTGTGGTAGGCTCTGTAAAGGGCCGTCTGGTTCGCGACCACCCTCCTACCGAAGTCCAACGCCAAACAGCTTGCTGTGTTCCGTCGGTGCGTGGGAGTACCAGTGACTTTATAGGCATTTTCTGGGTTAACTCGCTTCATCGTCGACCTCATCTTTGACCTTATGGTCAACATTGAGGTCAAGAGTTAACCCATCTTATAATAAAAAAAAAGCTTTTAGAAGTGCCAAATACTGGTTGTGACCCACATTGGGGTCCCCGCAATGTAATGATGCAGCAAACTCTCCCAGAAAATGCCAATTCACTCGAACACAGGCAAAGAATTCTTATCCGTCTAAGAATAATTTTAAAAAGAGTGGTGGTGGCGCTGCCTCTTGATCGGCGGGTCCTGGGTTCGAATCTCAGTCGGGGCAAATATTTGTGTGAAAGGCAGATGTTTGTTCTTGGGTCATGGGTGTTTGTGTCCGTCTTTATGTATGTTCCAAGGGACCCACGACACGGGAAAAACTTAGTGTGGGCCTTTGAGAGTTGTAGCGTTTATTGTTTTTATTTTTATTGATTGGGGTCCCCGCAATGTAATGATGCAGCAAACTCTCCAAGAAAATGCCAATTCACTCGAACACTGGCAAAGAACTCCTATTTTATTTAGAATAAGAATAATTCTGAGGCAATCGCCTTAAATCGGCCTTCGACTGCAGAAAAAAGTTAGGGACCCTCGCTCTGGGTCATTCCTGCTGCAAAGGCTATCCATCGCTAGCTGCACCGGGGATGACTTGGGGTGATTTTTAACTGGACAATTTCGTATTTTTACGCGAAATAGTATGTATTTAAAAATGTTCAATTCAATTCAATTCAATCGTTTATTGCAAGTCACAACACAATAGATCTTAAAATATACCTTAAAGATATAATAAGTTTTAGTCTCATGTGACGCCAAGTTTTAGTTGTTTGACACTTGATTGTAATATTATTATTTCTCTGACAATGAATATTTATCATTTAGATTAATGATTATAATGATAATCTCACCTCTTTGGTCCAAGACCCTTTGACTAGTTCTGGGTTAACTCGCTCCATCGTCAACCTCATCTATGACCTTGGTCAAGATTGAGGTCAAGAGTTAACCCATCTTAATAAAAAAATAAAAAAAGGCAAAAAACTCTTATCTGTCTAAGAATAATTTTAAAAAGTTTTTATTTAATAGAATAATTATGATAATCTCACCTCCTTGGTCCAAGGCCCTTTGACTAGTTCAGGGTTGACGACCTTCGTCCAGCGTTGTTGGCACTGCACGTCGGATCTGTCGACGAACTGGGCCGCGATCAGGTCCCAGTTCTCATTGTACATCTTCACGTACTGTTTGAGTCTTTTGTCCTGGAAATAAGGCATGTTTTTGAGTGAGTTTTCGTTTCTCAAATCTACACACTGCTTAGTTGTATCCTTTTAAGCTTCGGTCAACAATACATCAACTAGATATCGGGTCAGCGCGAAGTCTCAAAAAAACCGCCCAAGTGCGAGTCAAACTCGTGCACTAAGTACCATTATTTATAAAAAATAAAATCACGTTTTTTGTATGGAAGCCCCCTTAAATATTTTTTAGTATTTTTATAGCGGCAACAGAAATACTTACATCATCTGTGAAAATTTCAACTGTCTAACTACCACGGTTCATGAGATACAGCCTGGTGACAGACGGATAGACAGATGGACGGACGGACAGCGGAGTCTAAGTAATAGGGTGCTGTTTTTACCCTTTGGGTACGGCAATCTAAATATGATTATTTATTTTATATAGAACCTACCTCCTCCTTCGTCCACCGGCCTCTGTTGATATTCTTCCGCGTCCCAGTGCTTTTGGTTGTAGTCGTGACATCCTCGTATGCCGCTGCCGAGTCTTCTGAATACTCGCTCGTCTCTGATTCATTGCCGCTCCGTCTGTGGACAAGGAGAAGATTCTTTTTAATACAAGTGTAATGTAAAGTCATCTTTATTTGCAGTAATTAATTTGGTAATTATACAGGTAGAAAACATATATCAGTCTTACATATTTAACTAGCATCTAGCATGTAAATGAGTTTCCATTTAACAAGACTATTCATACGTATCTACACTAATATTATAAAGAGGAAAGATTTGTATTTCTTGTATGTAACCATTAAACTTAATAACTACTGGACCGATTTCAAAAATTCTTTCGCCAAGGATGCTACATTATCCCTGAGTAACATAGGCTACATCATTTGCCCGAATTCGCACAGGAACGAAGTCCCGAGCGGAATTCTAGTAATTTATATCTTTGTTTATGTGCAATAAAGTTTTTACATACATATGAAGTTGTAAAAAGCATAACGAGCCTAAGAGGAACATAGAATACCTATTAATTTCGAGTTTTTTGGATATGTAGAAGAGATATCGGTCAGATCAAAGGGTCATGTTAGATATCAGATTAAGGACAAGACAGTTAATTATAAATAAAAATTACTACGAAAAGATAAATCTCTTTAAACAGCTAATTTCGTAATGAATTATAAAATTTATGTTTCGATTCCGATATGTATCTTTGGGCCACAAACGCAAACTCAAAAGTGTTTATTTCATTGAACATATAAAATGTTTCTTGAACAGGTCCATCTTTACCAGTCCATATACCTACGTTCCCACCGACCGAGGGGCACGGGCCTCCCTTCAAAACACGAAGGGGATTTAGGCCTCCACCACGCTGGCCTAATGCGGGTTGGTGGACCACTCGTCTTTCGAAAATTAATTTTCTTGGACGGGCGGGTTTCATCACGATGTTTTCCTTTACCGTTGAGCAAGTGATGATTAGAAATCAGGGATACAAAACTCATAGGAATCGTTCTATTTTCGGTGATTTAAAGGTATCCTTTGAAATGGTCAAGGTAGCTTGAAATGCATTTAACCATGTAACCATGGTTACTGAGACCTAAGTACTTCAGGTAGTTGTTTGGTAGCTCTCGTGTGCCAGTGGGATCGAGGTGTCACGCCTAGTATAATAAAGGTAACATTTGATCAAAATTGGATCAGCCGTTTAAGAGCTATAATGATAAGCAATCGAATGTCGGGGTGATACAATTTTTTTAATTTTAGAGTTATTTTTCTTTTGCCCAGCTTCAAACTCGGGGTATACTTTTTAGTTAATTTTAAGAACCTACTTAATTTGAAATCTCAAATTTATATCCAAGTTTGTTTTCAAACACGATGGAAGTTTTAAAAACACACTTTTAAAGGCTAAAGTACCACAAAACCAAACCCAAAAATCTGTTCATTATCACCAAGTCAAATCTCCACGTGTAACTTGCGTTACATAATCAGTATTTTAAAGTCACGTTCGTATCTTTGGCCAGCGAATCCTGTTTCATCCTGGCCGTATTATAAATATCTTGGAGGCTGACGTAAGCCCTCCAGAGGCCCGATAGGCGAAACGCGTTTTTTCACAGTCACATTTCAATGTCATAACTCATCCTACTATAATATCGTAAATGCGAAAGTTTGTGAGGATGTTTGTTACTCTTTCACGCTCAAATGGCTGGACCAATTTTGATAACATTTTGGTGTGGAGGCAGCTGACACCCTGGATTAACGCATAGGCTATATTTTTTTTTATTAGCCCATATACGTCCCCACCGAGGGGCACGGGCCTCCCTTCGAAACACGAAGGGGATTTAGGTAGGCCAAAGTCTACCACGCTGGCCCAACGCGGGTTGGTGGACATACATACATAGGCTACATAATTTTCCCAAATTCCCACGGAAACAAAGTCCCGGGCGGAAAGCCAGTAAATTCATAATGGTTTTGAGTTGTAGTCTTCATAAAGTTGTAGTCTTCATGAAGTTTGTATGGGAACTCAATTTTTTTTTTCGTATTTTGACCTATTATTGGGGAAAAGTTGTTCAGTTTCATGAACTGATTTAGCACCCGAGAGAATGAAAGAGATTTACCTAATGCCCTGTATGTTTAAGTTTTCAGTTCTGCCGGCACTCCTGGAGTGCATTTTTTTTTCTACCTATGTTCCCTGGGACGGTTGTTCAGTTTCGTGGGCTGATTCACGTCCTTCGCTACCTACTTTAAAGTTACCCAATAGTCTGTAAGGGTCATCCTCAACTTCTCACCGTGATGACTTGCAGAACAGAAGACAAACAAACAACAAACCACTCAACATGCTGCGAATCTGTGTTCTTGAATCATTGCAAAAACATGGCGCTAAAATGCCCTACAAAAAGGTAGGTACACTTCTCAGAAAAAGGACAATAATGATTTAACACCGCTCGAGAATGAATTTACAACTTTATTTTTAAAGACATAAAGAAGTTTTTACAAAAAAAGCTTCCCGACAACTTGTTTTTAGGTAAGTACGAGAGGTAGGTACAATATATCCGCAGAAACGCGACCGGTTTTCAGAACACTTTATTCAGAATTCGAAATAGGTAGGATTAACGATGAGGTAAGTTACCTTACCTACAAAAAAAAACCTAGTGGTCAATTTATTCATACCACGGCCATCAGCTGATATGAACAAGTTTTGTTTCTCATTCAATAAAGGGAAGAGACATATTTCAAGTCATTTCGAGTTTTACCGCCATTTTCAGTTTTTTAAGTGCTTTTTTTTATTTTTCTTGCATGTTATGAGTTTATGAGTGAAATTATAAAATCATGTTATTTTTGAATGGTACATACGGCAGCACATCAGACTACACATGTTCACCTTGACTTCGCTCTTATCTCGCTCGTAAAAGCGTCGGATTTCATAGTGCAAATGGGTAACCTGACGTGCTGCTGTCTGTACGTTGCTCAACAACAACTTCACCACACAAGTATGTGGTTGTAGGTAGGTTATTCCATAGTTGTAGTTGTAGGTAGGTTATTCTTAACAAGCCCAAAATAGAACGTGCAAATCCTTCAACAAACCGAGCAAAGCCAGTACCTAATAAATCCCTTAATTGGTATTGTATCAAAGGAAGTATTTATCCAATGGTAATAAGGTTCAAATTACAACGAATGCCAATTGTGGAGACAGCCTGTACGAAACTTATGATCTTAATGACCCAGACAGACATGATGGTAGGTACCTAGGTACCTAAATTAATATTGACTTTAATTTTTGCTTTGTCAATCTTTGTTTAGTGTGACGGCGGGACCGTTGTTTATGATACCTATCTACTTATTTAGTGCTTGTGAAGACAAGCTGAAGGAACGATTTCGTCGTGTTTACGAATGAATCATTGTAACTTTGACAACAGGGTTAGTCAAATTCGCCACATATTACTTTTTCCTGCACGATGTAAGGAAGGATTTTACCGAGTTACGACAGTTTATAAAATCAATTTTTTGTAAATAATGACATCAAAACACAGTTTTAGGTAAGTCTGAACTCGTTGGTAAGAAGGCTAAATTCGATCAAAACTAAACTTACTGATATAACATTACGCCGAAGTATCCAAAAACGAAGTTTTTTTCGGTAATGCACTCTCCATATTTATTTCACACACATATCATCACAAATTACTACACTAAAACAACTTTGAGGTTATGTTCTTTCCCGCCAAAGCAAGGTCGCATTGCGACGCACTCGCCTCAGAAGACGGAACAGGACTGCGACGAAATATTTTTTGTTGCCCCACTCACACATTCAAAAAGTATAAGAAACATTCACAAACACACCTACACTGTGCGTGAGCGCAAGCTTATTAAGGGTGAAGGCACAAAAAGTAAGGGACGCAATAAGGACAACAGATACAAATTACAATACGTGCGATAAAGACGGAAGACCAGGTAATTTACCCTCGTGACGCAACACAAGTAAAGGTAAGCAGGTGTAAGCAACTGGGAAAGGAACAAAGAAAAACATAGTTTTTTTTTTCTTTTTAGTTGGATAGGTCAGCGACTATGTTTTGTAAGTCAAATATATTAATCTAGGGATTATGAGATCTATGCTTTGAGGCATGGGAATTAATCTTTGAATGAAATGTAAACTAACGATCAATCAGGTAAAAAGTAACTTTAAATTAGTAGGCTACACTGAAGGATAGCAATGAATGATTGAATTGAGTTGGAAGTATCGTAAAAACCCCCTCATTGGGTGCTGTACTAGGGGAAGAGTCACCATTTGAAAGTTTCGCTTACTATTTAGTTTAAAGTCGCGTACATATTAGGCGACCTTATTTTTTTAAGTTTATAACATAAGTAGTTTAGCAGTGATAGCCCAGTTAGTAATGAGCCTTGTAATCAGAAGGTTCCGGGTTCAAATCTTGGTGCGGGCCTGTAACACTAAATTCGTCTTTTCGGATTTATGTACGGATTTCTAATTATCACTTGCTCAACGGTGAAGGAAAACATCGTGATGAAACCGTCCAAGAAAATTCATTTTCGAAAGACGAGCGGTGAACCAACCCGCATTGGACCAGCGTGGTGGACTATGGCCTAAACCACTTCTAGTTGCGAAGGGAGGCCCGTGCCCCTCGGTGGGGACGTATTACAGGGCTTTAGGTAAATAAAGGATGTGAATCAGCTCACTAAATTGAATAACTTTCCTTAAGGAACACAGCTTGAAATATTACTTGTGCGGTCAGCTGGTTTGCCTTAGTATAGGGAATTTTTTTTTTTTTTAGATTTTCATATTGGTGCCTTGGAGAAACTTGCTCTGTTTCATGACCATAATCAGTCCGCTAAACTTTCGCTAACTACCTATAACTTAAAGTCACCCCATACAATTAATACGAAACTCATAGAAGTGTTCTTTACGAGACTTTTAATCAGTTCTATAATTATGTATGAATTAATTAACAGTCACGTCATAGATTATCCAAAATGTTATGTCCCTGTGTCCAAGAAATCAGCACTTTGTATTTATGTACTGAGAAACGGGACTTTCATAACAAAAAAATAACAAAAACGGTGAGGGTTGTGCAAAAAGTGCGGCGGATGCCAAACACTATTCACCGGAGTTCGTTTTTGCTACCGAGGGATGTTTTGCAAATGTTCTACTTCGAGACAGCTGATGGCCTTATTTGAATTTTGCTAAACATGGACAAGGAAGGGAATGAAAAAGGTGTAAAGAAAGAAATACATGCAGTTATTATACCTACTACGAAGAAAATTAGGCGATGAACAGCAGAAAAGCAACATCGGTTAGAATTTATAAAGTTTTTTTCATGTATTTTTTTAAATGGATTTATAATCATGACAGCCGCAAGACATCCACTGCACCACTGCTGGATATAGGCACTACGCTTTTGTACACCTGCTGGCAAGATTACGAAAGGCCGCTGGATGCGGGTGGCGCTGGACTGATCGACGTAGAGATCCTTGAGGGATGGCTATATATTATTTATGAATTCAATACAATTTCTTAATTGCACGTCAAAGTTTTTAAGTTCTATTTTACACCCCGTTGGGGCATTGCATATAGTAGCAGAGGTCTCGATAGGAAACAAACGAGTTCTTGGGCTTTTACATAAAAAAATATGGTCAGTCACGAAAGAAGACCGATCAGAATTGATAAAAATAAAACACGAAATCAATTTAAGACGTAAAGTCCTCTCTAGAAGTCCGGTAAAAAGAAATTAAAAAAAAGATTCAAACCATTTTCGTCATCAATCCAAAAAATCGGAAACACTAAAGTACTCACATCCTGTCACATATTAAGATAAGGGCTTATTTAAACTTTGAATCTGAAGGGCAATGCCAGATATGAATGAAATCTGATAGTAACATTGATGATAATGATAAGTTACAACTTTTTCACACCGATAATTTCGGGGAAGTTGTATGAAAGATTAATTATGAAAATGTTTCTATTTGTACAGAAATCGTAGCTGATGAAGGCGATATCGATTTGACAATGTTGCTCTTACTTATATAAAAGTCGACTTAACTAGCATTATTACAATAATTTAACCCTAAAAAGATGCTAACAAAATGTTTGAATTTGTGAATGACCTTTATAAAAGCAATGATAAACATCTTTTAATCTATAGAATTTTTAATACCCCAGAAAGAACTGCCTTACCCTAAATATAGCATGTTTGAAAAAGCCCTGTTTCTTTGTTAAGAAGCATTCGTCTAGTCCCCTAACCATTAAATCAACTTAGACAATGTACTTCATAATTACAAGAAGGAAGACAGTAATTCAGTCGGCGGCACTTCCACCTGCTACTATTGTAGATTTCACGTCCGATTACCGGAGCGGAAATAGAATCACCCTCTGAGTGAAATGTGGTCAGAGGTTTATCAAGATTGCTTCAAATGAAACTTATATCAGCCGCCTATAAAAATATCCTCCAAGAGAAGGCGAGGCAACTAGTATTGAAACACATGACAAACTTTTTACACGCTAATAAGAGTGACGATTTTATGGATACTCTTAAAGAGATGATGGTACAAGTTTCATAAAACCTGTATATTTCAGAAAAGAAAGCATTTTTTATTTTGAACGAATATTCACAATGCCAGTCTGATCTTGCGCCAATTTTAAGACAATGCAATGCAATTTAAAGAACCACACGGGAACAAATGCGGTTTAAACGCGTATTAAGTAATTGCATACAGTAACCAGCAAAGAGAAAATTACTGACTTTAGCAGCTAAGAGTGCAGGCCGGAAAATGCTGCACACAGAGCTAATATTATAGTGGAAGCAATCATTATTCTTATTACCGCGATGACTGATTTTGTAAAGACATCTTTATTAGACATCAACATAGAACTACTAGTTAGTACTAGAAGACTTTTTGAGACTTGAACCTACGACTCCAGGATTAAATCTCCTTATGCTCTAACCAACGGAACTATCGTCCCACCTGGTATACATTAATAAAAATAAAATAAAAATAAAAAGCCTTTTTATTTGTTCCGAAAAAAAAAGATATTTTCACAATCCATATACTTAAGTAAGTAACTAATTAATGTAGCATGCAATAATCCAGTTACAAATTTAAAGTTATTTATTTCATTTATTTATATTTATTCATTATATTATATAAATTTATTAGTTAATAATTTTATTTACTTCTTATATTAATCCGGGATCCCCTTATGGGTAAAGGCCTTCTTCAGCTTTTGCCATTAATACTAGACTTTATACACTACGACAGTGTTTACTGTGTTTACTTTACTTTCGGAATAATGGAAAAACAATGCGGAAAATATACCTTCCTTTTGTTTTTCAAATAGAATGAGTATCTAAACGGTCTTTTGCTGTAATATGGGTAAATAAAATAAAATTCCGACTTCCTTTCGTCACTTTAACCACATGTATATACAATTATACATACCAACAATAGATTTATAAGGCTTAATCTACCTACACTTTAGTATCAACTCGCCCTCCGAATATTTGTTAATTAACACATTAATTGGTTCTTCTATGACCACTTGGTACTCTGCCACAGGAATATGTATTATTTCGTGTAAAAGTTAACTTAGATACACATCAACGTTTACTTCTATGTCCTTTACATCTAACATTTGAACTGGTTATCGCTTTACAAACATTTCGTAACAGGTTTCACTGTCATCCTTGTTAAACGGAGAATTTACACTAACAGCTACGTCTGTATTCGGTTCTAGGAAATTGTTATGTACACCAGTTTTGTCGGCTTTCTAGGCTAATACGTGGCCTAGTTTTCTTATTTTAGGCTCTGAGATACTTATGTTATGGTTTCTTGTAGGAATGGCAAATTTCGCAGTAGTCATAGAAGTCAAAAAAAACCCGTTGGAAATCACTGTTTTCTTGAAATTTACAATATTGCAATAGCAAATGTACGTGTACAAATTATGCGATGGCAATATGACAAGTCCATTTGCTTCCTTCGTAATTTATATTAAAAAATCTCACTTCCCGGCCTGACAGTGTAAAATGTAGTAGCAATTCTAAGAAATGATAAAAGCAGGTCACAAACTCATAATTTGAGGGGTGAGACAGGAAGTACGGAGTATGCGTGAGTTAACAGGACATTTCCTTAGACTCCTAGGGGACATTAGTTTCTTCTTTTGTTGAAGGAAATCGGTGTTTGACCTAAAGCTGTTTAAAGCATTGATCATATTAAAGAAATTGCCGCAAATATTATTTTCGTAAACAAAGCCAACCCAACCCGTCTGCCAAGCGTGATGAGTATGGCATTTACCCCTCATGTTATTGAGGGAGGCCTGTGCCCCAGCAGTGGGGACGTATATGGGCTGATGAAGTAAACAAAGCTAACAGGACAGATGAGTATAATATTGCTATTGCCACGCAAAAAGAAGTAATTAATTGTTTCAATGACGCTTCTATACAAAATAGGGATGTTGACAGAGTTTGATTTTGTGAATTATTGTATGTGAAACAAAAATAATGCTAGAAATATATTAATATCCGAAAACAGCATTAAAATTAAATTATAAATGAATAAGTTATTATCATTTATATTAACGTAAGGACTAGCTACCTCGTTTTGTGGGGAGAGCTAGCTATCTCGTTTTAACCTACGCAAACAAATGGCGGTGACGTCACGTGTCTGTAAGTGCATCTCTTTTTCGTTGTTTGACAGTTTCCCCCTCTATTGAAATTTAGTAGCTTGTAACTTTTTTATTTCTCAATAGTTTTTAAAAATTATTTCGGTTTTGGGTTTTGAATTCAGATCCTTTTTAAGATAAACAATAAAAAAAATTTAGTCAACATCCCTATTGTTTAAAGTGACTTATTTTTGTTGACTAATGGAACATAAAACCTCCTTAGGCCAATGTACAAGAATTATTGTATGAAAATTGATAAAAGATGAATGAATTTGATGCTGGTTGTCGTAATTATTTATATGAACGGATATATACCACTATCTGTAATGTGATAGTAATTATTTAGCTGAAAACAACAAAATTATACTTATCAATGAACTTACAATGCTACAACGGATGCAGGTCATACGATAACACAGCGGTAACATGAAAAAGCTAAATAGGTGGGTACAAGGAAAAATATTATGTTTTGCATGTATGGAGCATGTTTAAATGAAACTCAATGATCTAATGATATCACTGGCGCCGGCTCTAGACTCGCCATATGTAAACTAAAAGCCATACACACAGTCATACAAAGTAGTCATTCCTATATCGTAAGGAATGGGCCATAAATCGATAATATTTGTGACAGTCCACACCACAGCACAGTCATTGGCTGTTCTATCTGCACTGTAGAGTTAACAAATTGAATAATTGGATACCAAAACTGAGTATGAGATCCACCTACTGACGCTCTCTCTCTCTTTCAATCAATCATTTGAGATTGATTGGCAGTCTCAAATGTTTCATGCTCCTATTCTTTTCTTTTCCGTTCCCTTGGGTGCGTCACTTTAGACTTATACCATATACTGTTCTTGAGGTAGAAAATGCCTGGAAAAAACTGGACCACGATTCCCCGCTCCAACATTTTCCCATTTACCAAAACAAATAATATCCTTAGGAACAGTAGTTCATCTCAAATTCTTATCAGGTTCAAGAGAGGGCATTCCAAGAAAGTGTTTGCGTACAGTTTCATACAAACAATGTCTCGGGCTCATACTTAGAACATTATAAACTGGAGCTGTCTCAAAACAGGAGGCTATTCCACTAATCAATAGCGTCTCGATGGCGATGGAATGACAATGGTCACCATTTTATTAGTTCAAGTGGCGAAAAGAACTATCCAAATTCTATACAATTGATGATAAAAAAAATCGTTCACCGTGCCACAAGAATGCTATACTGTCCCTGATGAGTAACATAGGCTAAAATCGGCTAAATCATTTTCCCGAATTCCCACGGTAACGAAGTCCCGGGCATACTGCTATCCCAGCAAACATTTAATGTTACTTTTTCTTAGCTTCAGACTTATTAACTTATTTAAGTCGAAATGACGGCTTATTTACCTATGTTTTGACATTTTTTACTTTTTACTTTTTAGACATTTTTACTGACAGCGACAAGATCTGAGTAAAAAAATCGTAATTCTGACCAATTCATACAACCAATAGGTTGTGCACCTGATGGTCGTATTTTGGTTGTAAAAATAGGTTGTAAAAACTTATTACAATTACTTTCTGGTTATTTTTACCAGTTGTTTGAAAGTAGATGACACTTTAGGTAATTATTACTCATATATGTAACTTATTAGTTGGCGACTTACACGTCACGTTCGTGACTTACACGAAGTAAATTGCACTCCATCTGATTACCAAATTTCGACAAATCAGTTAAACTAACTTAAACAACTATTTGAGCACCGTTAGGTTTCAATAAGTAAACATTAGTATGACTTTATCGTCGAGTTGACTAAGAAATAGAACCTATAAGTTACAGGCACTTTAAGCCACGTTCATTATTGTCACATTTTAGTAATATTTTGGTGAGTGAGGACGATTCAACTTCTACGTTAACATTTTTATTTAAAAGCCGCCATCAAATAAAGTTGAGATTGTTACACAGTCATGGACAAAGAAAAGTAAAAAGTGCAAGATTAAAAATACCTAGTGATTTGTCGGAGGATTTACCACAAAATAAACCACTTCCAGCTTTATGAGATAAGTTAGAGAAATGATCAACCCTCGATCTACCTAATCCCTACTAATATTAGAAATGCAAAAGTAACTCTGTCTGTCTGTCTGTTACGCTTTCACGGCAAAACTACTAAACCGATTTTGATGAAATTTGGTACAGAGATAGATTAGACCTTGGGAAAGGACTTAAGACACATTTTATCCCACAGCTGGGCAAGATATAACCTTTAGTCCACGCGGGTGGAGCTGCGGGCGGAAAGTTAGTACTTCATCGTTTCACAATGACAGTGACTATTTTCAGAAGAAAATTTAGCGAACTCACAAATAGAAAATGAACTAACTTCAGAAACTGAAGACTTAAACAATAAAGATCATGAAGAAAATGGTGGCACAAATACGTACAACTTACAGGAAAACTTAAGATCATGGTCAGCAACCTATAAACCGTTCATATCGGCTTTAAACGATTTGTTAAAAATATGGAATGAAAATTGTTTAAAGTGGTCGGAAAATACTAAGAACCTATGATATTTAATCTATGAGCCGATTTTGGTATAACTGAATAAAAGAAAACTTAGAGAATGTAGTCAACTTTATTAACTTTGATGAAGTTTCGCAGATCGAATTAATTTTTAACGTTTACGGCATGTCTCTATTCAAAAGTACAGCATCCGAAGTAGCCCATAGTTTTCGCAATTTATAAAATACCTCAAATCTAGCTTATGTTTGCAGCAAGTTTTTACGGAACTAGAAAACCACCTTTGAAGCTGTTCCTTGAGGATTTTGTAGCTGAGTTAAGAATACTATTAAAAAAATGTATTTTTTTTTCAATTAAATAAAGCTAGATGTGAATTTAAGATATTTTGTTTTTGATACCGCAAGAGCGTTTTTAAAAGGCACGCCTTATTTTAACTAGAAAAATATGCTGGCTAGGAGTGAAAGAAAAGCTTAGAATGTGCCAGCTATCTACTCTTCCCAGGTATACAGAAAAAGTCTGTAAGTTGGATGTGAGGGTTTTGCTATATAACGGGCGGAAAGCTGACCACCTCTCACCATAATGCAACTTGTTCCATCTGATAACCCTCACAATTTGTTTCAAATGTGGCGTCTTGTGGTTCTAAAATCACTGGTGCCCTGCCTACCCCGTTAAAGTTTATAAACGTGAGCGTATGTAGAGGAAAAGTGGGACAAAAAAGGAAGACACATGAGTTCTCCTATGTTTGATTGACCGCGAAGAACTGATTCTAATTTTCATGATAAATTAGATGAAGACCATCACATTCATAACACGCCTCTCGTAGATTTACCAATTGATATGGTTGAAGATCACTCAAGGTCACTCAAAGGGCGATCAAAAGGGCTATGCTCGGAGTTTCGGAGGGCTATGCGCGATCGATTCAGGCAGGGCACATTGCTCGTAGGACTGATGGCTGCTGGGGCAGAAAAGTCCTCGAGTGGCGACCACGTACCGGAAGGCGCAGCGTAGGAAGGCCTTCCACAAGGTAGACCGACGATCTAGTAAAGATTGCGGGAAGTCGCTGGATGCGGGTGGCGCAGGACCGATCGAAGTGGAGATCCCTGGGAGGCCTATGTCCAGCAGTGGACGTCTTGCGGCTAACATGGTGATGATGATGGTTGAAGATTTTATCATCGCTGGCTCATTTCATAACATTTGTTTGATTTTGGTATTTTGCGAAAATGTTTGATGTCATGGTGTACGGGAAGTTTAGGTTTAAAGATCTTTATTTTATATTCAAGACATGGCGTCACTTACATAAGAAACCACAAATAACATGTTTATGCAGTTATAAGGCCGTACAAAAGTTAGCAAAACAAAAGTTCAAACAAAACTAAGAGGGTCCGAAATTGATTTACGTACTAAATGAAATGCTAGATTCTTGTGAAAAGAACAGACGAACATTATGTACAGCTTGTGCTATCAAAATTTTGAGCTGTAAAACGTATTTACATTGAAATCGCAAAAATACATATTATGAAATGAAATGAAATGTCTTTATTTGCACGGATAAGAGTAATTACAATGATAATATATTAAAACAAATGCGTCTCATAATCCACCAATCGTATGGCATGCAAATATTCAAAATTTACAAATAATTCAATTAATAATATGTTTTATAAACCTTATAGTCATATAATTCCTTAAGGGAATAAAAACACCTATCACACAGCCAGTTAAATAGTCTTCTCTTAAATATCGCGAAAAGTAAATCTGTTACGTCGTTTGGTAAAATATTATATATTCTTACCGCCATTCTAGGATAGTTTTTGTCATATAAGGAGCTTTTTCCGCTTGGTAGCACCAATTTATTTGGATACCTAGAGTTGAATTTATTGACCTGCATTTTAGTTTTGAATAGATGCGTATGTTTCTTTACAAAGCAGGCCACTTCAAATATGTATAAAGAAGGTAAGGGTAGAATTCTTAGTTTACGAAAAAGTGGGCGACAGGAATCAAGAGGTGCAGCACTGCAAAGTGCCCGTATACATCTCTTTTGTATCACAAATGCATCATACAAATTTTCGGAATTTCCCCACAGCACCAAACCATACCTTAAGATAGATGCAACATAGCCGTGATAAGCCATAAGGGCTATGTCAATATCTGTAGTGCAGCGAATTCTATGCAAGGCATATACGAACCTACTTATTCGGTTGCACACATTTACAATATGAGAGGCCCAAGTACAGTGCTCATCCAGAGTTATACCGAGGAAAGTGGCCTCTGAGACTTCCACTAGATCATGACCGCAACATTTAACGTTAAGACTCAATTTTTTCATTTTCCAATTTCGAAATATTGTACATTTCATTTTACTAATATTAACTTGTAAATTGTTAAATTGTAGCCAATCGTAGATTAAATCAATAGTGTTGTTAATTTCTGTTTCAAAAGTAGCTTTGCAAGGAATAATGAGCGAAACATCGTCCGCAAATAATACCAATCTATAATTTATTATTTCTGGTAGGTCATTTATATACAAGAGAAACAGAAGGGGCCCAAGGACGCTTCCTTGAGGCACACCATGATTATTGACTTTAAAACTGGATTTATAAGTAACAAGATTTGAATTTTTATCTAATTTTGATATTTCAACATTTTGTGATCTGTTAGAGAGATAGGAAGAAAGCCACTCATTAGCGACACCTCTTACACCAAATCGTTCACATTTACTTAGAAGTAATTTATGATTCACATAATCAAATGCCTTACTCATATCAAAGTATATTACAGCAACTTGCTTTCCTTTGTCTATGTGTCGGGTTATCTCATCCACCAATAAGTAACTCGCCAATGTCGTAGATTTGTTTTTCTGAAATCCGTTCTGTTCCTCTTTCATAATGTTATGAAATGATAAATATTCTGTGAGTCTTGCATGCATGGCTTTTTCAAAGATTTTGGATATTACAGAAACTAGTGCAATTGGGCGATAATTATTAATATCCTCTTTGGCACCCTTTTTGTAAAGCGGTTTAACTGTCGTTATTTTTAAAGCTGATGGAAATTTACCTGTCAAAAATGAGTTATTTATTAAGTAATTTAAAACCTGAGCAATGTCATATACACAGGATTTCAATATTCTAGTGGCTATACCGTCGTAACCCACGGCATTAGTAGAATTAAGGGATTTGATAATTTTAATAACTTCTTCCACGCTGCAAGGTTTCAGGAACATAGAGCAATTGATATTAGCCATAGGCATGTAACTGATTTGGCTCCCAGTGTTTGTGATTTTTTTTCTTCATCTATCATTTTTTATTTTTTCATCTATAATTTTTTTATTAAATATTATTGGATGGATCTAGAAGGCTGTATTGATATTTGCGGTTCTGATTCTATTAGCAGCAACTTCCATAATCTGTGTCACTTGTTGGTTCTATTAGGTAGCGCGCGACTTATTTTGGTTCTATTGCACACAGTGTAGGTTATTTTGACCAAATAGGTCCCCAACTTTATAGGAATTATAACTTTGATAGGTAACATTGACTTAATACGAAGTTAAAGCGACATAATTATATTACTAAATACTTACAGGTCGAATAATAAGTAATTTTGACTTGTGAGTGAAGAAGTATAAAAACTCCATTTTGTATCAGACGATCTTAAAAGTGTTCGAATAATACAATAAGTTTTCCGTTGATTTCTGATAAACCAATGTTCAATTAATAAAACTAAGGGTTGGTGTTAAAAGATATCATAGTTACTTGTAAATAATTGCTTAAAAACAAAATCTTTATCAAAAGTGACAAACTTATCTTAAGTAATAAAAAAATATTTTTGTTAATATCACAACATATTGAAGGCCCATTGCTATTTTTCGAATCACCACTATCATTAAACACAGTAAAATTTTCATCGCATACGATTTCAGCCATTCGTTCCCCTGTAAATAATTAATATTGAAGTTAGAAGTAGTAACATTTATAAAATAAGTCGCCATTGCTAAGATCATGTCATTTTTTTATAATATAGTAAAAGAGACTCTAAGAAGATCGTAATAAGTTTTATGCAATGTTTGTACCCAAAAATGACAGGTTAATTATACCTCAGTAAGTAATTTTTAAGAAATATTTACGTCTTATCAACGTCATGTTGTGGTCGCAATGACCAAATAAGTAATTACAACCTAAAGACACGTCGTAACTACGTCGAATCGACGTCGCATCGGCTACCTGTCTTGCGACTTTAGGGTTGAACTTTCTTGAGCGACTTCGATTCGAGGTAGCTGGCACGTGCCAATTTTCCCCATTTAGGTCGATTCGACGTGGATTCGAGGTAGATTCGAGGTAACTAGATTTGGTCCCCAACAAAATAAGAATTTTAATAGGTGTAAAAAGACGTAATTTAAACCATAAATGTTTGCTGGGATATTATAAAAGTCCCGGGCATACTGCTATCTTTCTTAACGCGATAAACTTAAAAACTACTGGACTGATTTTTACACGGTTTCCACCAATTGGACGAAGTAAGAGGAAGGTTTATGTGTATAATTCATTCCCGAAATTTTCAAGGGAACAAAGTCCCGGGCGAGAAGCTATTATATTATAATTTACCTCTAAGACTTAAAAGTCTAAGGCCATAGGCATGCAGTGCTTTGGGATCAAGTTTATAATAACAGAGTGATTAACACAGATCTTGTTTCTGTAATGGTAGTATGGTACATTCATGTCGATGCTTAATATTATGAATGAAATAACTACTCCGATTACTTGTATTACAGTAGTTTGTAAAAATACAGTGCCAATGTATTTTTACTAACTACTGTAATGACTGCAACATGTTTCATTTTGCTTGGGTTACAGCTCGAATGTGGGAACAAAATCATATAAAATTGACAACTGTATTAACCACATTTCAGCGAATAAAGATATTTGATTTGATGTAGTTGGAAGGGTCGGACCAGGACGCCCTAGGCGAACGTACTTAGACCAAATTGGTGATGTAGTGAGAAAAGGCCGTGTTAGGATTACCCGAATCCGAAGAGCATGTCTAAAGCGAATTATGAATGTAAGGGAAAAAGAGGTGTGTTTGGATCGTAGCAAGTGGCAATCTGTGGTCTCTGCCTACCCTAATGGGACAAAGGCGTGAGCTTATGTATGTAATCGCTTACTCAACGCTTCATTGATAACCATGGGAGTAGCAAACTAAACGGGGTAAAACCCTTGCAGATATGTCGTTCCGTAATGTCTGCGATATCATTAAAGTACTAAGCTTTTGGTCGGAGCTGGATGTTGCCTACGACCGAAATTTCAAAGCGTCGGATGTCAGTACATCTCTGTCTTGTTCTATACAGATGACAGTGACAGGTAATGATCATAGACTTACAGAGTAGAGCGCTGAGTTGGTTGGATCATCGATAACCGCATATAAATTGACCACTTTTTTTATTAAGAACTAGCATTTCGCCCGGGACTTCGTTCCCGTGGGAATTCGGGAAAACTATGTAGCCTATGTCCATCGGGGATAATGTAGCTTTCTAATGGTGAAAGAATTTTTCAAATCGGTCCAGTAGTTTCGGAGCCTATTCAATGCAAACAAACAATCAAATCTTTCCTCTTTATAATATTAGTATAGATGGCAACAATCTAGCTGAGGGCAATCGCGCTAAAAAAAGTGTATTGAATCGCAATTGAAACGTAGCTGGGGGGCTATCACCTAAGCGAAGCTGATGCTGGTTAAACGAATGGAACGTTGTCAATTGCTTCTTTATAAGGAGACCTTGATTAACGACATGAACCAAACACAGCAATGTACATCATTCCATTCGTTCAATCAGCATCAGCTTCGCTGAGGTGGTAGCTCCCCAGCTGCGTTTCAATTGCGATTCAATCCACTTTTCTTAGCGCGATTGCCCTGCAGGGCAAAGATGCGTTCTACCGTAGAGTCTAAGGTCCGTATTCAGAACGCGACTCAGACTCTGATCTATACTTGAGTAGCAGTCGTCTTTGTCATTTTGATAGTGAGAGAAAGAGCCAAAAGACTTGAGTGTCCTTTTGTATTACGGGCCTTAATGCGAAAATGGATGACTATATCACCAATAGCTCCTGTTTTGGGAAATGACAATGCAAACAACTTAGATTCACTTAAATCACACGCACTCTTTTATTCGAGAACAAGCACAGAGTTACATAAATCATGCAGTCAAAGTTTTTGTTTCACAAAAAGTTTGTAAAAAACCTAGCAATATGACACCGGAATCTGTGCAAGAGAAAACAGGTTAAAAAACCGCCTCTGGTGGTCCTTTGAGTAACATTATCGGAGCCAATCATTTGGAATTAATACGTTTCATCCTTTAGTCTTTATCCAATTACTGGCATATTTCGAAGTAAACAAGATTGTTTCAATAGAATGTGTATTTTTAAGGTCCGAATAAAACGACACTACACTAACATACAATAAAACACCACACAAATATAACCAACACTACGAAACATAGACAAACACATTTCTATAGAGACATTAGGGTGCCAAAACAGGTTCAAACTATCCCTTAGACATAGACAAATAGCTTCTCAAGGGGCACCATGGGATCATAGGGCGATTTAAATAATAGACCAAAAGGGATGAGACATTTTATCTATTCAAAAACTTTCTCACGCTAATGGTCATGGAAGTGCAATTTTTAATTTGCAAATAGAAAATGGCCTTTAATGTTAGACGGTGTGAATAATTTAAATAGAGGATAGACGATAATAGGTTGGGGCTTTTTAATAATACAATTTATCTCTCTCGGTAAGGGACAAAAGCTCTAAGCATTATAGAACTTGAAGGTTGGGAATACCTGACGACTGCGTCACTTGTTCCCAATCTTGAAAGTTTCAAGGTTGGGAAAGGTTTCAAGTTGAAACCTTTTATGATAAAAATCCTAGGTCACATAATATAACCAACGTACTTAACATAACAATCACTACTATAAAACAGCAACACTAACACTCAGTTATAGAAACGTTTATTAAAGTTAAAGCTTTTTTAAATGTAATGCTGTCAACAAGGAACGGGACAGTAATACTATGTCCTTGACCACGCAGATTGCCGTATTAAAATTTAATAATGGGCGTTTCTGCAACCGGGTGTGAATTAGTTTTTCAGGCGACTTTCACCAAATACTTCGCCACATACTTGACTATACCTACACGATAAGAAGAAGACCAAATACTTCTACCTCGATTCACTCGAGGTTAGATATTTCTCGACAAAATGTGAGAAATATCTAAAACATTGTCAGGTTTTGAGTTAGCCGTAGACAAACACAAGCCAAGAATTTTGTCTCTACGCTTTTTCTATGATAATTTGCTAATGTATTATAATTATAATTTGCTAATGTATTATGTATTATAATTAGTGATCCAAAGAGAAATGGAGACGCAGGATCTTGTAAGAGAAACAGAACGCAAAGTATTGAACTACCCTAAACGGAGGTACTAAAAAGTAAAAGAAAAAAAGCTTCCGTGTCGTGGTTCTGCCAAAGGTGTGGAACTGGGGTAGTTTTGTTGTTTTAATTTTGTGTGCGATAGTGGCAAAGGGGCCGCAGTGGGTGCCCATATGGCTTCGATGACACATTTTGATACGCATATGCTTTTGTAGGGTTCCGTGAGTTAATATTTACAAACTGATACACACAATCTTTTTTTTTATATGTAAGCTCACGACCAAAATAGCACGCAAATATAGCAAGTACAGCCGAGTACAGCCAGACATATTAACTCTAACTTTGAGAATATTCGGTCTGTGGCATTCGGAGATTCGGAAAAGTCAAATGGCGACTTGACAGACCTAGACTTTTATATTAGCTCTACAAATGTTGTTTGACTTGATCAGCTTTATCGAATTTTAACTCGTTACACAGTAGCCAGTAGCCTAGTATTTGGCTTTGACTACCTAGTTATACCTAATAATACCTATAGTACCTAGGTTCAGTGTTCACAAATGTTCGTTTTAAATACCGTTCTACTTCGTGTTCAGCAGATTTTTTAAGAACTACGACCACAACAGTCTTGTGCTAATCTGGTCCAGGTTTTCTTCGCGATCTTACAAATACTGACGATCCATCTAGCTACGAGTAGCTATAGGTTGAACTGGTCGTTTTTTACCAAAATTTTTTAAAAGTTTTTTTATTATAAGATGGATTAACTCTTGACCACAATCTTGACCATAAAGGTCCAAAGATGAGGTCGACGATGGAGCGAGTTAACCCAGAAAATGCCTATAAAGGCACTGGTAGGTACTCCTACGCACCGACGGAACACAGCAAGCTGTTTGGCGTCGGACTTCGGTAGGAGGGTGATCGCGAACCAGACGGCCCTTTACAGAGCCTATCACACCGCATGAGACCATAGGACGACACCTCAGATTCAGAAAAAAATGAAGTGTCGTTGCCTGGGATGGATTACTAGGAGGCAGGTCTCATTTGTGTTTCCTTAGTCGCCTCTTACGACACCCACGGAAAGAGATGGGGTGGTGTTATTCTCAACCGATCACCACACGGTACAAATTACGTTAACAAAGGAGTTTTTAATAAGGTCTCTTATCTGCCCAAGGCCCAATCTGAGTGACTATCCAAATTTCATCTCGTTGAAAGACACGGAACCTTGTGCGCTACAAATCAACGCTCTCTTTTTTTTTTCATTAATAAAATAGCAGTCAGTCCTAATAGCCATTTGGCGAATCAACAACAGAACAATTACTCTTTTTATCTCATTGATAAGAGTTAAAAGCTTAAACTATACCGAGTCGCGACTTGCGACATTATTCTGGCAGACATTACGTCATTTGGTACATATTTTTATCGTTTTGTTAATTGATAGGGGTTTCGGCTGCTGTGAACTTTGTTGTACACATTGTACAGTCGGTTCATTAGTTATCCATATCCATCAAAATTTCTTGTCCGCTTGTGATAAGGTACAAAATAGAACGAGCTTGTGTATTTGATAAGTGAAACCGTGCTATTGTGTCAGGGTTTTTTATTTTTTATTTTCTCTATGGGTGGTCTTTAAGTTGAAAAATATGGATAGAAAACCACACTAAAAATCACGAAAATTCGTACTTCCAAGGGTCGTAACTGAAAATCTAACTTTTATGAACTGTTTTTCGGTCGAGCGCGAATTTATTTTTTGATTAAAAAACAAGTTAGCTATGTCCACAATGAAATGTTATGCTGCAGGAAAGATTTGTGGTCAACACAGTCCTATATCGAGATAGAGGAAAAGAGCGCTTCAAACTGTATGAGAACCTAGCGTGTCGGATTTTTCGTACCTAAAATGACGTCACGAGCGAGATTTAGGCCCGTATTACAGAAAGAGACTCAAGTTTTGATCTATACTTAAGTATTCATTGTCTCTTTCTCTCACTATCAGAATGACAAAGACGACTGTTACTCAAGTGTATATCAGAGTCTGATTCGCGTTCTGTAATACGGGCCTTAGTGATGGGATATCAAGACCGCGCGGAAACGATTCAAAGGCGCTTAATTAAGTAAAATAATAATGTAAATCCGGTTTAAATCGATTATCATTTACAGCATAGGTCTCAAGCGGACTGACTTAAGTCGGACAAAACTGTGACACGCAAGGTAGGTAAAGTTTTACCGTCTATCTCGATATAGGTCTGTGGTGGTCAAGGATCCATCAATTTCGCCCAGAAGAAAAAAAACCGGCCAAGTGCGAGTCGGACTCGCGCACCGAGGGTTCCGTACAAACCTAACTTAAAGGTATTATAGACCTGAGTATTGAATATGAATTTCAATTTAATACCTCTACGCGTTCATAAGGAAAGGGGTAGTAAGTTTAAAATTATTAAAAATATTTTTATTATATGATGTAATAAAAAATTTACGGTTATCGCAATTTTTCCTTTATCTGTGCTATAAGACGTTGCTTCGCACCAAATTTCAAGATTCTGAGTTCACGGGAAGTACCCTGTAGGTTTTGATTCCTTTGCGAGTGTCGAAAATTTGCGGAAATTTGCGGCATAAACGGCTGTATCTTTTGATTGCGTTGGCTTAGAAGTTTGATTTTTTTACAGCTTCCGTTTTTTCCTTTTGAGGTACGGAACCCTAAAAACTAAAATAAATGTTACACTAAGGCCTACTAAGGTTTTCTTTTGTATTTTAGGTCTTTTCGAACACACAAAGACAGACACGAACATCCAAGCCCCGAGAACAAATATCTGCTTTTTACACGTTTGCCCCGAACGGGAATCGAACACTAGTACGAATATACTACGACATATCGTCTGAAATAATTTAATTTAAAACGGTTAAAGGCCCTAGTAGTTGAGACCTAAAATTGGAGTAAAAGTATCAACCCTAACTATGGCTAATAAGCGTAATAAAAGCGAAACAAAGGCACTCCATCCACTCCATATTTATATGGATGACATTAGAACATGAGGGGTGAAATGCAATGGAGGGGTATAAACATCTGCTATAGTGATTATCATCTACTGCTCTTTGCAAGTACAGACTTGTTCGAACATTGAACTTAGTTTGAGGTAATTGCTGTAAATAAATAGTCGATTAATAGAAAACCTTTAAGTCAAAAGATGTATAACATGACCTTATCAGCTGGCTTTTTCCTTAGTACCTATGAAAATAAAAAGGAAACATCTACTGTAGTGGTAGATCTCTACTTTGTAAAAATAATGTTGTGTAAAAAAAGGTGATAACCGGGTTGGTTATGAGCCAGACTTGTAATCGGAAGGCCGCTGGTTCTAATCCTGGTGCGGGCCTGTACCCCTAAATTCGTCTTTTCTGATTTATGTACGGATTTCTAATTATCACTTGTTTAACGGTGAAGGAAAACATCGTGGTGAAACCCGACCGTCCAAAAAATTCATTTTCGAAAGACGAGCGGTCCACCGACCCGCATTGGGCCAGCGTGTTGGACTATGGCCTAACTAAATCCCCATCATGTTTCGGACTATGGACTATGGACTTGTGGACTATGGCCTAACTAAATCCCCTCGGTGAGGACGTAATATGGGATGGTAAAAAAAAAAGAAAAAAGGTACGTAAAAGGGCAGGATGAAAATCAGCCTAATCTCGGTTCCGCTGAGCTTATTCCTTTTTCACTCACTTGCAGAAAGCATTCTTGTTTACGTCAAAGTGACAGTATGCTATTTAAAGCAGCGTTAACTTTAATGTAAGTTTCTGCAACTGTGTGTTCGTCACATTAATGTCGATCTTATCTGGCAATAAATGATTCTTTATTTATATTAAGAAAATAACACGCTACTCATCTTTGAAAAATAAATCAAATTCTGGGCGAATAAAAGCAAATATTATCGCTAAATATCAGCAGCTGTCAAACAGTCAAAAAAGTTCCTAGCGGGGTCAAAAATACTTTCAATTATTTTGTACTAGGGTCAAGAAATCTTCAGCTTAAAACATCTATCAGCAATATGACTCTTATTGTGTCACATTTATGGTCTACAATTGAAAATAACCTGGCGTAGAATAGACTGAATCAGCATTTATAGCCAAGAAATGTTGATATAAAGTCTAAAATTGGTCGGAAAGTCTTGGGGTGGTTTCACCTGGACAGACCCCTTAAGATTAATGTCTCAAGGCGCACAAAGACTCTCCCGCATATGCTCTGACATTTCTACCCCATTTGTTTTTTTTTTTTTGTTTTTTTTTTACTTCCTTCCCTTATTATAGGGCTTACAATTACGCGCACGCGCCGTAAAGGTGTTTAGAGAAAGCTGTAATGAAGCTTTTTGTTTGTTTGCTTGTTCATTACTTTCTTCTTAATGATTGATAACCGCGTATAAGCCGAGAGTAATTGAGGATCTCCCGACTGTAGAGTGCTAGTGCTCAGGCCAACTTGGTGGCATAGCTGGTGGGCTATGCAATGCAATGGCCTAATTCCCCTTCACCGTGCCGAAGGGAGGCTGTTCCCCGCGATGGGGACTTATATGGGCTGCTGACGAAAAGATTTATTTTATCGTTTATTTAGTACTAAAATTTAAAAAAACTTTTTTTATACACGCGCTTCAGAAACCTTAGAGGTTTGTACGGGCGAGAATATGCTTGCTTCACCACCACGCGAATAATTAAGTACCCTACGTTTTTTAGAGAGAGAAAGGAATATATTTTTACAAATTATTCTTTTGGGTAAATACCTGAAAACGATATTAGGGACATTTCAGGGTTCTCCAGACCCTGGACATATCTTGCTTGATTTTAAGAGTATACCTAGTTCTATTAAAACTTTTTGATGTTTGGTAAAATTAGGTGTTCTACACCTTCGTTATAAACTCTTACTTGCAAATTAGCTGTGCTGTTTCAAATAGTCCATACAAAAGCTATATTTCAGATGACCCTAGCCCTGGAAGTTATCGGACAGATAAGTATAATAAACAGTGGTGTATTCTCAATTTAGGCAAAACATTTTGAACTCGGCTGTTGTGGGTGTTGTCTTTGAGCAGCCTACACGATAAAAAAGAAGAAGCACAAGAATTAAAATAAGAAAGCCACTACTCTATTATACTTTGTATCGCATATGAAAACATATTTTATAAAGGATCCCTCTGGCAAATAACCCTCGTGCTACTATTATTTACAATAAACAATACAAAAACGTGACCACAGATCGTGCAGGGGATGGACAATGCAGAACTAAATAACTACACGAAGAGACCTAAACCATTGCAGATAACATTTTTTTAAAAATGCCTTGCCTTGCGGTACCACAAGTCAAAGCGTGCAAGTATTGCAAAGAAAGAATTTATCATCCTAAGCCTAAAGACCCTTTAAAATAAAAAAGGTATACTCAATGATACCCACAAGATGATCTCTCGATTTTATGTAAATTACACCATGGCACAAGACAGCATTTATTTACTTTCTTACTTACTCCGCTGGCTCAACGACCCAAAGTGAGGCTGGCCTCGCCATTTGTCCGGGTCTTGTGCTTTTGTTTAGCTATTTTTAATTCAAAAAGTTTTTTTATGGCTTATGATATTTTACGAGATTTTCCAAGATTTTGAATTTTCAAAAATGAGCTAGCGATTCATAAAACTATCACAGGTAGGAGTTGTCATAAATTTGGATCCGTCAACTGATTTTTGATCAGCTAGCCAACATTAAATATTGAAACCCGAACGATTACTTGACTTCAACAACCAAGTACTCGGTCCAACCGCTTAAAATATTTCCCTTACAACTTAAAACACTCAAGGGTTTCAAAGTCTGAAACTATTATAAGTCTATGTGCCCCGCAGTAATCCTAGATATATCCAGATTGCCACTCTGGAGATGTAAAATAGAGGTCAATGTTCTACAGCCGTTCTAAATTGGTCTTTTATTGTACCGGGGACTTGAACTAACTTCCCAGAGTACGCTAGGCATTCCAGCCTCATTTGCAAGCCAGTTTTCGTATTCAATTACTTGATGGATCGTATACTGTTTCAGCTTGATTTTTTTCTAAGAACTCGTTCGGGTTCGGTATATGTTATTCGGCAGTATAATTATACTTAAGATATTCTTTTCAGGCATTGAAAGAAAGCTTAGTTTTCTGTGTTGTGTGCATCAACATTTTTCCCAGGCGAAAAGTATGGATCTCTGATAATTTATATTAAGACCAAATATTTCAAGTCTTGCTGTCGTGTCGTTGCCGTTTAAAACAAACAACATTTTGTAACTATTATTAAGTAATTAATTAATTTTATCAATTCATAGTACACTATTTGAGCCGGACAAAACCATCGGGTTGGATTATCCACCAGCACCAGGGTCAAATTTATCATTGATTGAATTTATTGATTTCAAGTTTTTCTACTTACTTTTTTGCACTGGCTCATTAATAAAAACCTCATTACGAAAATACCCAACCAAAAGTCATCGACCCCGGGAATTCTCAAGGAATGCAGTCGACTCCCGACGTGTTTGAACCCAGACAGGTGATATGCCATCTGGCGGCGACCACGTGTCAACCATTGCCAATTTATCGGGAATTTGATTTCAGAACGGTAATTCTTTTGTTTTTTTTCGCGCTAACGGGGCATCCGCCTTTTCATTGCTTTTAAAAGTGTTAGCCATAAAATTCTCACTGGCCAGAATTTGTCTGAACATATGTGGATTATTTATCAGCTTGTTCCAAATTTGATTGCTTCCGAAAAGCTGTTTTTTCTGCGCTAATGGCGACTGTTTGATTTAGTGGTCGGATTTTTTTTTCCTTTTTTTGCGATGAGTTTTTCGACATGTTTTCTTTAGGCTTCATTAGAATGACTGGAAAGGTTAAGCTAATATACTTAGAACCGGTCTAAAGATATTTTCTTGGCTAAAATAAAATTGTAGAATATATTTTTATAGGTGGTGGTTTTGAAATTGCAGTATAAGTTAGTTCTTCGTATTAGATTTTTTTTTTTTTTTTTTTTTTTTTTATTTAGGTTCACAAAACTGGAATACAATAAGTAAAGAAATTCTTTGAAAAAAAAACACACCTTATAACATTAATGCAAAAGATTGTACCCTACTAAAATGTGAACACAACATGCAAAAAAAAAAAATGAAGATGCTATTACTATTTAAAAATACATATTTATATAATACTAAATATATAGATAGATACTTAGCTGACTTGCACCAAAACCCTAAATATATTTAATAGCTTAAAGACATTTAACTCGGTTGTCAAAGAAACAAAATCTGTCAAATTAATCAAAATTAGTCTCGCTAAATACACTTAGCAATTTGGTGCAAGTCGCCATTAAAGACTAAAATAAGATTTTATAATTTTTTTTGTTGAGATCACAGAACCAGTGAAAATGTCAAATTCTGCTCTTAGAGCATTGTAAGATGCGCACATGCGGTAAAGAGGTGCGTGTTGGCCTAAGTTAGTTCTACAAGAGGGAAGTGCAAAAGTTTTGCGATTATGTAGTCTACTACCGAGTCGAGGAACTGAAATTTGAATTCGCTCGAGAATGTCAGGGGCATCGACAAAACCGTGCAATAGTTTGAATAAAAACATGAGATCAAGCATTTTACGCCGATCAGATAACGATATCAGATGGTAATAGGAAAGACGAGACTCATAGGATTGAAGGTGGTTGCATTTATAATCATTATATGTTAAATGATAAAGGAATCGTTTAAGAACACGTTCTATTCTGTCTGAGTGCACTTTGTAGCCAGGATTCCAGGCAGTAGAACAGTACTCCAATATACTACGTACTAGACAATTAAAGATAAGGATAGATATTGTTGGATTGCAGAAAATTTTCATTTGCCTGGAGATAAAGCCAGAGAGTCTAGAAGCCTTGCTGATACAGGAATCAATATGAAACCGAAAACTTAACTTCGAATCGATGATAACACCTAAATCGCGTATAGTATTAACCTCGGAAAGAGCCACTCCATTTATGAAATACGTGGTATTCAATGGTTTCAACCGCTTGGTGAACTTAATATGATAACATTTATCGATATTTAAGGACATGGAGTTAGCAGAACACCAATATTGGAGCCTGTTAATGTCATCCTGTAGAACCTTTACATCATCAATCTTGACAATAGGTTTATACAACTTAAGGTCGTCTGCGTACAATTTGAAATTTGATTGGAGTTTAAAAGAAATATCATTGATAAACATTAAAAAAAATAGTGGACCCAAATGGGAACCTTGCGGCACTCCAGAAGGTACCTGAATTTCTTTTGATTTGAAACCAAACACAGACACCAACTGAGACCTATTTCGTAGATACGATTCGCACCACCTGAGCAAAGACCCATGTATTCCCATTTGTTCGATTTTATAAATAAGAGTATCATGATGTACTAGATCGAATGCTTTTCTAAAATCTGTATATACTGCATGCACTTCGCCGCCCTTATCAAGTACATCCGATATATCAGAGACAAACGCAACAAGATTAGATGCGGTCGATTTACGCGGTAAAAAGCCGTGTTGATTGTGATGTAGTAGGGGTTTAACGTGAGAATATATATTTTTTTGTACAATAGCTTCTAAAATTTTACCTGCTGCTGAGAGAATGGAAATCGGTCTATAATTGGAAACATCATTTATACAACCAGATTTGTGTATTGGGGTTATATGAGCGATTTTCCATCTCAATGGAAACCTACCATAATGTAATGACATATTATAAATTTTGCAGAGAGGTTTATATATCACGTCGGCACAGTTACGAAGAAAGAGTGGCGGGATCTTATCAGGTCCAGCACCTTTATTACAATTCAGAGTTTTGAGACTCTTTAGTACCTCTTCATCAGTAATCACTAAACTACTAATAGAAGTGCAATTAAAATAATTTTCTATGCACTGATTACCAAAAGGTGGCTGGGCGCCAGTTTGATATATGGAATTAAAGTGTTGACAGAAGAGGTTACTAATTTCCACCCCACCTGAAGCGACACACTCGTTGAGTACCATTTCACGCGGAATGGAAGACTCATTGGATTTACGCCTTTTAGTGAAATTCCAGAAATACTTCGGGTTTAGACGCAAATGATCTAAAGCACGCATTTTAAAATCAGCATAACACTTTCTAATTAAGCGATCAGATCGCTCTCTAAGTAAATTAAATGTCAACTGATCCCTGGGGTTTTGGTACTTCTTAAATTTTTTGTGAAATTTAGATTTTTCTTTTAATAATTTTATTAAGGATCTAGAGTACCAAATAGGGTATTTGCTATCACGAGTGAATGCTAGGGGAGTATGTTTCTCAATGATAGGAAATAAAATATCATAAAAACGTTGTACTACAGTATCTACATCGTCGGTGCCCTCAAATACCATATTATCCCAATCAACACCAGCTAGTTCGGCAATAACTGAGTCATAGTCACAAGCAGAAAAATTCAAGTAATATTCGCGTTTAGGCTTTATATTCTTTGGCATTATAATATGTAAGATAACAGCCAATGGTGGATGGGGAGCATCTATGTCGACAAGAGGTTGGGTTACCATCACAGACTCCACACACAGTGGTCTGTTACATAGAACTAAATCTAATATTCTATTATCACAGTTTGTGACAGAATTGTGCTGGGATAAAGAGTTAAAAGTCATGAAATCTATAAGTAAGTTGTTTAGTGCTATATTGCTTAGTGCTTTAGATACTCAATTAGAGCAACGTGGCTGCTGCAGTTACCTATTATATTGAAGCAGACCAGATTTCTGTGAAAACTATGCTACAAATAGAACAAAACATTGATAACTTCTCAACAAGGAAAAAGAATACATCTATACAGAAACATTGTTTTATTTCCCATACATACAGGAAACTGAGCTCATAGTATATTTACTTTTAAATAATGAAGTAACACATGCTACCAAAACAAAACGAAACACAAAAGCGTTATCAAATTTACTGTGGTATCGATTTTATTTTGTGAATCAACTACAACTTCAAAACATGGTTAGAGCAAGCAGTACGATAGGTAAGAGACTATCATAAAGAGATCGTAAAAACTCGAGAATCGTATGCTGAACATGATTTTTCAAGACAGCCGTGTAGTGAATTAAGGTGCGGTACTAAGTAGGTGTAAAGGAAATTTGTCGGCAAAGAATATTCGAAGACAGATACATACATAATTTTAACCGTCATCAAGAATATCCTAACATCATCCGTGTGGTGATCGGTTGAGAATAACACCACCCCATCTCTTTCCTTGGGTGTAGAAAGAGGCGACTACGGAAACACAAATGAGACCTGCCTCCTAGTAATCCATCCCAGGCAACGATACTTCATTTTTTTCTGAATCTGAGGGGTCATCCATGGTCTCATGCGGTGTGGTAGGCTCTGTGGTAGGGCCGTCTGGTTCGCGACCACCCTCCTACCGAAGTCCGACGCCAAACAGCTTGCTGTGTTCCGTCGGTGCGTGGGAGTACCCGTGCCTTTATAGGCATTTTCTGGGTTAACTTGCTCCATCGTCGACCTCATCTTTGACCTTATGGTGAAGATTGAGGTCAAGAGCTAACCCATCTTATAATAAAAAATAAAAATCATCCCAAGCACAAACCATGAGACGCGCCACTGTATATTGCAGTGAACTTTACTTTGACAGCGATTTATATTAAGTTTCACTGTCACTGTCATCTCAGTGGCGCTATTCCGGGTTTTGCTGGGGCTGCTGGAGTTTCATTTACATTTTATTTACATTGACAGATGATCTTGAATTGAAAAGGACATGTCCAAATTCAAAAGAAAGAGAATAATACTTCTCTCTTCACATTGAGTCATACTTAGAATTGATCCCATTGCGCATCGTAGCCTTGCAGGTCAATATTTAAAACTGCTTCGAACGGAGACCTGTGCCTCTTGGCCCCCTTTTTGGGGACGAGTTAAGGCCCCGATGACGGCGACCATAAAATGTCCTACTCCTTGAATTCCCAGTTTACTGCAAAGTTTACACCCGTGCCCCACCATCTGCGCCCCCACGCATGCGTACAAAGCCGCGTTGATTGAACGCAGCTGCGCAGTGCCATGCCGTGGGGATGCGCTAGGCGATAATAAACTGTGGACTCGGAAATAAAAAAGATACATTGGCATTTTGACATTAATATGCATTTAGGAAAGACAATTGCTGGTTCTTCAATTCTAGTGCTTTTGAAATCATGTATGATATGTAGTGTATGTTGTAAATAGTGTCAAGCTATCGCTTCCTGTGGATAACGTGTAAATTGCGACTAAACTGCTCACAATAAGTTTTACTTTGTATCGTTCTGAGATTGTAAACACGGTGCCCCAATCGGGTCGAGTAGTCATTTTAATTTCAAAACTGTAGCAATGCAAGTACATAGGTACAGACTCAAACAAATCACTTAGCAAAAAATTTGAAACTTCAAATACTAAACTTGTGAACACTAAAAGGTAGTCAATGTAAAATACGAAATTAAAATGCAAGGTACAGAGAATTAAAAACAGTTTCTTGCAAAGTGCAAATGACCCATTTAAGGGCCGATGCACTTTCGGTACACCTTGGGGTTGAAGAAATTGAACAATAGCTGTTCCCCTTTCGGAAAGGGTTACTTTCATTTCGGGATCAGGTTTCGGTACAATTAATCTTGTGTGAATCTCTGTTTCAAGAGTTTTTGAGAGGGTATCAGGAACAGAATATTAAAGAGCAAACAATCCTTAAGTCCAAGGATTTTCGAATTTACATAAGTCGATGTACAGCAAGAATGTACAGCGGAAAAAGTAGTAGTTGTCCTAATGGACTTTACCTTATGTGTGTCTACTCAAGAGTCTTCAGTCAAACCAGTGACAAGTTAAGGACGAGATCAGTCCGCTACAATTTTAATGATGAATCTTAAAATGATATTGGACTTTGGAATATCCGTGGAAGTTGGACCCGAATAAGATCAAATCATCGCTTATCGAAGTATTTGCAAACTTTGTAAATTCTAAAATCCCGAGTGCATCTGTCATTCCGATACTGACCCTGCAATCTTATACATCAAAATCAGACAGTCATCTACGTAAGAGGGTCAAAAACACCATGGGAACTCAATTAAAAAAGCCGGCGTCATCCCAGCGAATCGTTTACAAATTTCGACAGAACCAAAGATGAGGGACATGCATGCACTTATTTACCTTTTACCCCTCTTTGTCCAAAACGCAGGCCCCTTTTCATTTTTTGAAACGTGGGAATGGTTACCTGTACGAAAGGGACGTATAGGGACTCCGTACCCTTACATTAATTATGAGTGCAATAATTTACAATCACTATTTTGATTCCATTCACGCACGATTAGGTAATTCGATGCAGGAATTATTTTTTGGAATTTTATTGATTTTATTTAGAAATAAAGTTCTCTTTGTTGTAAGTAAAAAAGAGATGTATGAATATGGAAGTAAATTCTGAAGTGGCAAGCATCAAATTGTATTGAATACTGATGTATCTTTCCATTAGGGTTAACCACGTGAAAGTTTTAAGAGTTTGAATAAGTTTATAAACTCTCAAAAAGTAAATTAGCCCGGTTTGTACTATGAAGTATTTTTTTTTTTGCACCAAAACTTCTCCAAAAATCTAAGAATTGATCACAAACATAAGACTTAAGATTTGGTATTCCCTTTGTTCCGTGTAGGTAGACGCGATTAGATAACTAGTCATCCATTCATTATATCCGTGGTACTGATGATATCTTCTTTCAGAACGTCTGCTGTCCAATCCTTAAACACAACTTTTTCAACATCTTTCATCACATCTTTCTAGTATACTTCTAATGATGACGTCTGAGGATCCGATTCTATCTTTTGTACCCTATTCGTATTAACAAGCTCATTTTACGCAAAGGTGAAGCTTACTCTACCGTACGATTTTCCCACTGTTTTTAACTCTCATTAATTTACTAATGGTAATCGTTTAAGTATTAACATGAACATCCATACTGCACATAAATAAGTTGAGTCATGATGCGGATGGGTGCCCAAGGGTGGGAAAAAGGTCAGATGTGTGAGTTTACAGTAGGAATCTTGATGACACGTCAGTTTCCTGTTATTGTAATAATTTCACAACAGAAAAATTTGAACGTAAGTCTATTGAATACGAAGAATGTGGCAAATGTAGGTATAATGTACTTCTACTCTTATTGTGGTAATTAAAAATTGTATCAGATACAGATTATGTGTTAATTATCTTTTCGTTTGCAGCTTTGTTTAATTTCAATCACTAATACGTTAACTAACACCAGTCGAATAAACTATATAAAATATGGGAATCAATGACGTAGGCGACAATTTAAATTAACCATACGAGTAGGTAATTTATAACTAAAACACAGAAAGAATATTAAAAAACTTGATAAACACAAACATTAAAACTAGTGCATTAAACAATAAAAGCGACAGACGCTTGAAACACTAAAAATTCGTTCACCATATGCCGTGAACATGTATTGATAACTATTAAAAAACCCTCATGCATGGTAATGCGAGCTTTCCTCAAAACACGGTAAAATATTACTTATGGGGGACCCTTGGGAAAGTACTTTGTCTTATATCAGCCCGCATGTTAGAAACGTGTAGAGTATTTAAATTTTATAGACATGGTTGCGGTTTGGTAGAGTTCTATGGCACTGTATCACGCCATGTGTTTTAAACTTGGTAACTATGGGCACAAAACATCACACTTTCGGTCTTTAAAGTGACCGAAATTTGCTAAATTGTACTACTAAACTAGTGAAAACTTGGTATGTAACTATAAGCCAAAGCATTACGTTTGTTAGTTTTTAAAATTTTAATATTACACTGCCGAAATAAAGCTGCTGTGAGAATAATAGCATCACCAAACTTGAGAAGGTAAGATTCAATTTTTTTATCATTTTAACATTAAAAGACTGAGATCTCACGGAAAGGGAAACATTTCCCAGAAGACTTAGGAGCAAATTCCGTAAGTAATGTAGTATTTTAAAGTCTTGTTATAAGCTCTTCACATACTAATAATTACTTGCCTACGATCTGAAGTTGAATCACCTACCTTTAAAACTTCTAAAGACTATAATTGACACAGGACTGTCATGGAAACTGCAGACATTGCAAACTTGCAGAATTATAATCCTGTTCGCCCCCGTGCCTTTGTGATTCGCGTGGGAACTCCCTTGCACGACCAGTTCTAAGTTGTATGGAATCCCGAGGACTTAAAGAGGATTCAAGATCAGATAACCGGTCCAAACCAGATAATAGATTGGATTTCCTGTCTTCGCTTGATATGAATGAGTGTTAAATTAATTAGTTTGCAGGACGTATGACGTTTTCTTATTGTATATTGACGTCTGCATCCTTCTAAACTAAAGATCGTTCACGTGGATGGTCAGTAAAATTTATTTGCTTGCAGAGCTTGAACAAAGAAAACATTATTCAAACTTTCAAAACATTGGCCATACCTGAAAATGCAAATGACTCTCCCGCTTTCCCCTTATCAGTCCAGGACCCAATTTATAAGAAATTACGATGGCAAAAACCCCATTTGAATTTTGAATACACAATCTTCGAGCGATTATCTTCGGTGCATAATTTCCTTACCACCCGGCCTCGGCACGTGTTTCTCAATTTGCTGTACAATTTACAGTTTAACACATAGGTTGTGATACTGTAGAGCTTTGGCTTTCAGTAATAGGTTAACTTTAAGGTTGGTGACATATGTTTCAGCACCAGAATCTTACGCAACAATAATATGAAAAGTTTCTTCTATACCTGTTAAAGCAAAGTTTAAAGCAAAGTTTCTCCTAGTTAAAGCAAAGTTTCTCCTAGTTAAAGCAAATTTATTTGCAATGGAATAAGGGAAAACATCTTTATGTTAACATTGTTACTTCATCTTGTGTGAAGGTCTGTACCCTACGCCAACGCAACGCGTGTGATCGCTTCATTCATCCTTTGTGAGCACAATTGATGTTTTTGCAAGACCATTGTCAGTAGGTATCGAATCTAAATTGTACTGTACAACCGGCATGTGCAAGCTAAAAAGGTTTGCAACAAACAGATGCAACTAGAGTGGATCTCATTCCGAAATTACAACACTTTCAACATTATTCAGTATTCCCTGGAATTTCATTCCCATAACATTTTTTTTAAACAAAATCCTGGGATACGACTTCCCACGTCTATTAAAGTCGTCTATTTAAAACAGATCACCAATAAAATATCGATAAAATCGGGTTGCGTTACAAAACTCGCGAATTTTTTCCGCAATTTCAAAGCACATTGATGAACTTTGACACGATTGTACATGATCGACCCATGTTATGTATTCAAAGCCGAAAAAACCATTGCGAATCTGTCTCGTCGATCACAAAAGATGGAGGTAGACTTTTGTTATAAAGAATAAGTCCCTTGCTTCCCCTAATGTCTTGGCACCCTTGGAAAGATATTACAATATTTCTTTACACGAGACCAGCTGGTCTATTCATTTTTTTCGACAGAGGGCTTGCGTCTTACCACGTGGTCGGAAACTCAACTGGTCTGATTGCTGAAGTGAATAGTCTGATAGCACATGACAAAGTGATATTCGAGACACTAGTAAAATTTTTATACATATTAAACTTAAAGGGTTAAGATGCAAAGACGTTTGGTATCTTCTTAAAGACAGTTTATGATAAAACAAACTAATATTAAAGGACTGCTTGAATTGAGAAACAGCAAAATAAAACATTAACAAATAACCTAAGTTACTGCCAAGTTTAGCTCTTTAAAAATGTAGGGTGTAGGATTCTACTTTTAGGTAACATGTAGAATTTTGCAGCTAGCCGAGGATGGCTTCAGAAAAAACTTGAGAAGAAATAAAATTAACGATGACACAAAAACGAAATGCAAACAAGGTTTTTAATTCTTTAGAAGCGAGGCCATACAATTTGTACAGGCTTTTATAGTATTTTAATCAACGTGACTGCTTATTTGTTCAAAAGCTTACGGACATCCCCAGGGAGGATACCTATCCCCCATATTATTATTGATAGACAGTCGCGCAATGCAAACTCATAACAACATATCAAGGGAATTAATACCACATTAAACCCTGTGAAATGTCAACACCAGGAAAATAAATAAAAAAGATGAAAGCTGTATGTTCCCGTGTTTTAGAAGGCTAGGTGCATAGTGTAGTCGCATCGTGTGAAAGTCGCGTCCTACAACCCCAATTACGTCGGCATTCACAGGAGAATTATAGAAGGGATGGAGATATCGATATATTCAGAAAAAAATCCTGAATATTTTTGTTTCCGACTGTGGAATAGGCAATAAAAAAACGACATACACTCAAACGCCCACACTAAGGTTTTCCCTTGTGTCGTGGGTCCCTCGGAACACACATAAAGACAGACACAAACACCCATGATCCGAGAACAAACATCTGCTTTTTACAGAAATATTTGCCCGACTGTATATTCATTCCCAAAATTCCCACGAGCATAAAGCGAAAAAAAAAGCCCACGAGCGAAATATAAAGCTGTACTTTGATATCACCGACACATAATGATCAAAGTAAAAGTGCGCTGGTCACATCCCCAGTTTTATCGATATCGATAAGTAAGCCCATCCCTCAGTCGCACCTTGCCAGCCATCTGCCTTACGTGAAGCAATTAACCGGCTTGGGGGTGCCACCCTCACGGTCGTTTACCTTGGGGTGACTGGTCAAAGTTCTTTTATAGTTGTTTTTTAAGGAATTTTGTAAAGACTGGTGAGAAAATTGCGCCGGACATGATCAGGGATCAGAATAAATCTAAAATAAAAAATATCACGCCTAACATTAATTGCTTATGAAACTTAACCAATTTTTATCAAATATAGGTAAAAACCGTGCCGTGTGAGTCCCCGGCGGAGTAGAATAGGACCACCCTCTTTCTTACCGAGGTGTCGTACAAGGCGACTAAGGTAAATATGCAAGCAAGTTCATCTGCACACAGAGAAGGAAAACTCTGCAATTATATCAAAACCCTCGCCAACCCGTCTGCCAAGCGTGGTGAGTATGGAATTTACCCCTCATGTTATTGAGGGAGGCCCGTCCGTGCCCCAGCAGTGGGGACGTATATGGGCTGATGAAGATGAAGTATAGGTAAAAACCATCTCGAATACGTCAGCTTTAAAAAAAATGCATCGAAATCGATCCCTTCGTTTAGGAGCTACGATTCCAGACAGACAGAGATACACCAGATATACACGTCAAACTTACAATACCGCCGACAAAAAAGAGGGGTGTTATCAGTTTGACGTCGCTGTTTATGTGTATATGTGTGCGTGTCTGTTTGGCTTCGTAGCTCTTAAACGAATAGACTGATTTTATTTTATCGGGGGTTAAAAAGGTACGTCTGTCCCTTTGATATCGTAAGAGCGGTTCCGCATTGCATCAGACACGAATCCATGAAAATGATGTTTCTGTGAAAAATTATGTGAACCCGTGATCATCTAAACGGGTTATGTCAATCTATAATTGCCCAGGGTTCGAGTGACTCACGCCAGCATCATAGGGCAAAAAAGATAAAATAAAACGGGCAAGTGCGAGTCGGACTCGCGCACGAAGGGTTCTGTACTTATAAAACCGGCCAAGTGCGAGTCCGACTCGATAGTTTTCTATTATCTCTACAAAAACGGCAAAAAAATCACGTTTGTTGTATGGAAGCCCGCTTAAATATTCAATTTATTCTACTTTTTAGTATTTGTTGTTATAGCAGCAACCGAAATACATCATTTGTGAAAATTTTTACTGTCTAACTATCACGGTTCATGAGATACAGCCTCGGACAGACTTTCTATAAAAACGAGCAAAAAAATCACGTTTTTTGTATGGGAGCCCCCTTAACTATTTATTTTATTCTGGTTTCTAGTATTTGATGTTATATGGCACAAAGAAATACATCATCTGCGAAAATTTCAACTGTCTAACTATCACGGTTCATGAGATACAGCCTGGTGACAAACGGACGGACGGACGGACGGACAGCAGAGCCTTAGTAATAGGGTCCCGTTTTTTCCCTTTCGTTTCATCCCTATCGTTAATAACTATAAGGGGGCTCCCATACAACAAACGTGATTTTTTTGCCTTTTTTATAGAGATAATGGTTTTTATAGAGCCCGACTCGCACTTGCCCGTTTTATTTCTTATAGTTGTTCTTTTGTGATTTGTAAAGTGAATGACTGTTATCTATGTCTAGGCGTGGTTCTAACCACTTGGCGCCATAATCAACAAATATCCAGTTGATAAGTACAGTCAAGTGCAGGTCACGCTTTACACTACCAGTCATTATCATGATAATTATCGTGATAATAACATATGGATAATTATCAATTGATAATAACATGCAACAAAGCCAATGGAAATACAATCATCATCAGATGAAGATATTCCTTTGGCTTCTTTGGTCAATCTAAGTTAATTTATTTACGACTAGCTTTCTGCCCGGGACTTCGCTCGTTCCGAAAATTGTGTTACCTATGTGTTATTCTGATGCATAAGCTATATTATTGTTAAGTTTAATTAAACTCCATTCAGTAGTTTTTGTGTTAAAGAGCAACAAATATCCACACAGCCACACTCACTTTAATAATGTTTTGTTACAATTTGTTATGAACCAATATAACAAATTAATTTCTTACACTGGTGATAATTATCCGATAATTATCAAGAAGCGAAATTATCTTGATAATTCCGAACACTGCTACCTAATTTATACTGCGCGCTATACAATACAGGGCCGGTCCAAAGTTCAAAGTTCCAAGCTTGACGTGCTCTTGAGTGTACAACTTAAGCGTAGTGATGATAGTTTGATTCAGCCTTTCGCCCACAATTCAGCAAAATCATCGGGTCCCTTGACTCTTCCGTAGGTGTGCCTGGGAAGAGTTGGCAGCTGGCACATTCTATATTTTTTCCTTCAGTACCAGCCCAGCGGAAAGGCTAAACAAACTTGACTAATTAAATACCATTCCTAATCATCCCCAGGTGGTATTTACCGCATTACTAGAAAATAAATACTATATAGGGATGTTGGAATTATAGAAGTATTAGATAGGAGCAGGTGCGTTGTATTATAATGTTAGAATTGTCGAGTAAAAAAGTTTGTAAGTACTATTAGACAGCTGCTATTTAGTTGCTAAGGAACTATAACGTCCTACATCTGTTGCCCTTTATACTGTCTCTAAGTTGTCCTTTATAACTTATAACCTTTCTTTTAACACGTTGAATCTAACAAATCATCATGAATGTTTTTACGTGATTCAGGGGTAACAATTATACGGGGCCCCCAACGTTCGTAAGCAAAAATTAATAACAACTTCCCAATTTTTATTTTAGAAATGACAAGTCATAAAATATATTTAATTTGAATAATTTGGAAAATTTTTGGAAAAAGTGACAGATAGATAATTATGATGAATAAATATTTCTTTTAATTTTATGCATTTTTTTTTCTTTTGTGAGAAATCTTTACCCTTCCTAAGGGCCCCCAAACATTTTTTTATACGGGGCCCCGCCAAGGCACGCTACGCCACTGACAGATATCTGATCATGAAATCGTAAATAGATATCTGAGGGATTCTATTCAATGCCTTCTAATATTATAAATGCGAAAGTATTTCTGTCTGTCTGTCTGGTACGCTTTCACGCCTTAACTAGTACCGATTTTAATCAAATTTGGTGCAAAGATAGATTACACCTTGGGAAAGAATATAGGCTACATTTTATTCTACAGCTGGGCGCGATATTAACCTATAGTACACGCGAGCGGAGCCGCGTCCGGAAAGCCAGTCTATCTAAAAATAACATACATACATAAGCTCACGCCTTTGTCCCATTGGGGTAGGCAGAGACCATAGATTGCCACTTGCTATGATCCAAACAAACCTGTTTCGCTTCCTCTACATTCATAATTCGCTTTATACATGCTCTTCGGATTCTGGTACTCCTAACACGGCCTTTTCTCAGTACATCACCAATTTGGTCTAAGTACGTTCGCCTAGGGCGCCCTCTTCCGACCCTTCCACATTCGCACTGTATATTTCTTTCGTCTATAAATAAGCTGTATAATGTTATTATTACTTTCACGATATAACAGGTTCAACTTGACGATGATAGTTATAAAATTGATTTAACAACGTAGTTTACACAGGCAATGACTTAGAAAAATATTTAAGACCACAAGGCCACCAAAACTTGAAACACGCTTCACATAATAAATAAGGGCGCGCCTCTCAGAGCTATGCTAAAGAGACAGAAAAAATATCATCGCGAAATCTACATAAACCGCCTTATCATTCATCATGTGGCCAAGGCTTTGGGACCAGTTCCGGATTTAGTTATTTCCAAGAGGACGCCGTACATTCGCTAGATCCCAGAGAGGGCCTCAAATTCTCGATGTTGTTTCATATTGGCAAACAGAAATACATAGGGTTCCGTACCCAAGGGTAAAAAACGGACCCTATTACTCTAAGACTCCGCTGTCCGTCCGTCTGTCTGTCTGTCCGTCAGTCTCCAGGCTGTATCTCATGAACCGTGATAGTTAGATTTTTTTCACAGATGATGTATTTCTGTTCCCGCTATACTTAAAACAGATACTAAAAACAGAATAAAATAAATATTTAAGGGGGGCACAGCAAACGTGAATTTTGTTCGTCCCCCTTTTTTCGTGCGCGACTCTGACTCGCAATTGGTTTTTTTAATGAAAACACAGTTTCGAGGCTACTAGATAAGAACTAACTTGGATATCTACTTTTTAGGGCACCTATAGGGCCCCAAAGTTCCATGTGGCAAAGGGTCCCTACGTACGCTATGACGGTCCAGGTAAGTTTAAGCTTTTGAATGGTAATTCATGACGTATTCATCCCGGGAATGCCTACACCGGATTGGCTAGTTGTCGAGCCTACATTCACCTACGTATAGGTTCGTGGTGTCTTTAATCCCCGACAAAAAAGTTGGGTGTTATAGGTTTCACGTGTGGTAGGTATCTGTGTGTCTATCTGTGGCATCGTAGCGTAGTAAATGAATGGACCGATTTCGATGAGGGTTTTTTTTGTTTGAAAGCTGACGTTGTTCTTAGGTATATTTGATCATTTGTTCAGCCATTTAAGAGTTATTAGCAGTAACTGCTGTACCACAGACACAGAACATCAAAACACCATTTATGTAATTTTGTTGTTTATATTATCCCTTTCGGGATACTGCCATTTTTAAACATTGTCTAAGTCTGTTTTATATTTTTTCCTAAATGCCGGAGGTTATACTTTTAATTTTAGAGTTATTAGTTCTTGCTAGCGAGCGTATAAAGGCGGGCGGGCGGTATTGAGAACGCGAAAGGATTTATTAGTCATTATTAGTCAATTTTAGTCGATTTTGGGAAGTCAAATTCGATTGCAAATTCGTCATAGAGTCGTATTTAAACGAACGACAAGTGATTTGAAATTAATAATGAAATTAGCTATTAAAATTACTAAGTTGGCGAATAACACCAAGAGCCAAAAAATTGAAACTATAAAAAATGTTGAAAATTGATTGAAAATGGGAAGGCTGATTTGATCGAGTTGGTATAGGTATCAACTTTGATAAATAGGTACAATTCTCATTTCGTAGGTAGGTTTAAGGCCATTACAGAAGGAGACTTAAGTTTTGATCTATACTTAAGTATTGACTGTCTCTTTCTCTCACTAGGTATCAAATTGACAGAGACGACTGCTACTTAAAGTATAGATCAGAGTCTGAGTCGCGTTCTGTAATAAAGACCGAAGATTTAAAATTACACGTGAGCTGTTCATACGTTAGTGTATCGACCTAGGTGCCTATTTAGCTCCAAATCTCTTCGCAGAAATCATTATACGTAGGTAGGTATACATAGAAGGTAGGTATATAAATACAAGGCATACGTGAGACCATGGCGCGCTTTTGAGTTCTTGAAGGCACGCGGGATAATCCGGACTATTTGAAGGTCACAGGTGAAACGTCACACTCTCAAACGTAGCCTGTATTCTCTGTCTACGCTCTCAAAGGCCCACACTTCTTTTGATCGTGTGCGGTTTTTTTGTGTTATTTCGCCGTGTGGTGATCGGTTGAGAATAACACCACCCAATATCTTTCCGTGGGTGTCGTAAGAGGCGACTAAGGAAAAACAAATGAGACTGGTCTTCTAGTACTTAATCCATCTTAGACAACAACACCTGTTTTTTTTTTTAATCTGAGGTGGCGTCCTATGGTCTCATGCGGTGTGGTAGGCTCTGTAAAGGGCCATCTGGTTCGCGACCACCCTCCTACCGATGTCCGACGCCAAACAGCTTGCTGTGTTCCGTCAGTGCGTGGGAGTACCTACCAGTGCTTTAGTTGGCATTTTCTGGGTTAACTCGCCGGGAATCGAACCCAGGAACCGTTTATTCAGAAGCAGCATTGCTAGCCACTGAACCAAACCGCACGTCAACCGGTTCCGGACGGTTCAGGTTATGAACTAAAACGAATTCGGCTGCGGTAGGTAGATAGACTGTGTGGTGTCTTCAACACCACCCTTTTGTCGGTGCCGTAAACTTGACTGATTTGATTACAAAACATCATGATGAAAGCCGCAAGGTTAAGAAAATTCATTTTCGAAATGCGTGCGGTTCACCAACCCTGGACTTATGTCCTATTATCTCCTTCGTATTTCGAAGGGACCTACTAATATTAGGTAGGTAGGTATTCAAATTCTTTATAGCACCGTGAGTTTTTTTTATTATAGATGTTACATAGTTAATGAAGCACATACACGAACCCCGTTGGGGCACTACAACAACACTGTTTATTTACTTAGTGTAATATCTATTTTATTATCTATTTTTTTTTGTAAAAACTAAAAACTACCTATTACTACCTATTTAGCCTATTTTCTTATTTAAAACATTAGCTTACAAATTATGTACGCTTAAATTGTATTTTCTGTTTTAAATTCTTATTGAGTATACATGAATACCATATGGTTTAAATATATAGAATTTATCTTTGTAAGATTATGTGGATATTTACATTTAAATATAGAAAATTATTAACAATCACACTTCTGAGTAAGTTTCATACCTATTTGCTATGTTTTTCTTGAAGATATTTCTGGATTGTTTTCGTTTTTTAAATGGTTTGGTAGGTACCTTATAAACTTTGACTGCCATAGCATGAGGTCCAGAATCCAGAACTAAACATTGTGAGATTGGAGGAGGGTACCCATAGATTATTTTTATTTCTTAGATTATGTGGTTTGATGTTATGGTCTTTGGGTTGGGAGAAAAGAAAAGATTTTGATGCTTTTTTACAAATGTACAGACAGCAGCACATCAGGTTATCCGTTTGCACTACGAAAGCCGACGCTATCACAAGCGAGATAAGGGCGACGTCAAGGTCAACATGTATAACCTGATGTGCTGCCGTGTGTACATAAGTCAAAAATGTATACACATGCAAGAGTTACCTAACACTTAGGTATTTCAAATATTTTGGAATGTGGTCTACAGCTTTCTACAGGAATATGCGTGATAATTCTTAAACACCTTTTTGCAATATAAATATATCATGTAAGTACATTTATGCTGTTACCCCACACCATTAGTCCATATTGCAACCACGAGTACCTACGCATAATATGCGGATATTGCTGTTTTTGTATTTGTGGATTTTTTATTTCTCTAAGGGCATAATATGTGAATCGACTTAATTTGCTAATGACTTTTTGGACATGTGTTTTCCAATTTATGTTGCTATCAATATTCAATCCTAAAAGTGAGAAAGTGTCAATGCATTCTAGGTGTTTGTGTGTGTACCTACGGGCTGATAAAAAAAAGTATCTTTAATAGGCAAAAATAAGCCAAAGGGTCACTCTGTATTGTCTTGAATGAGGTGGATGAATTTATCGGATTTCTTTAATACCTATGTAGGTATCCTACCTACTATCACTGATCTTACGATTCGAGCCAAAACCACAGAATAAATAATAGTACTAACCAAAACCATGGATTTCTAAAAATTTACTTGGGTCTAGTAGGTTAATAGGCGTAAAATAACAATTATTTGGTTATTGATTATGATTAGGCTACCTACTCTGAACTCGTGAGTTCCCTTTGCTCTCAAGCATGATAGGTACATCAGCTGATTAACTAAGTAGGTATATTTTATTAAACTGATAAACGTGCCATAACAAAGTTTGCAAAACACTTTTAATTAGGTAGGTAGGTACCTAATTATACAATATTTTACGTAGTTCCTATAAAACACCTACCTAGTAATAAAATAAAACAATCGAAGATCTCAGTCTATTGGCTACAATATAGTCTATTGGTTAAAAAAAAACTGTATAACTTAAAAAGTGAATCTCGAACAGAAAAAGAATTACAAGTTCACAAGACTCACTTTCTACGGCGACCGGCATGGCTTGCGCCAGCAAGGCTGTCTCCCACGGGAAAATTGAAGGATTCGCCAAAAATCCGATATTGCAAGTCGTCCTCTTCATTACTTTGATATTGCATCGCTTCCACACTTTTTAAGGTCCAAGAAGAAATAAACCACCTTTATGATTCGACCAAAGATTCATTGTTACATTACGATCACCAAAAGTCTTTTCGCATGCCTTCCGCAAACATTCTACGCACGGAAATGTTCCGGTCCCGCCAAAAATTGATAGACAATAATTTATTACTTTTAATTTTTATTTTTTAAATTCCCTACACGAAGAGTCATGGCCGTATCGCGCGCGGAGCCAGACTGGCAGGCAAAGCAAAGGCAAGGCATGCTGCATGAACGCGATGCGGCCCCAAGCGCGGGAAACGTCGTGCCCTCCCCTTCTCGCCCCGGGCCCTGCTATAATGGTCAAGGAATTCCAAACTTTAACAGGTAATGTAGGCTCATTTTACGGCGGGGATGAAAGATTCAAGACTAGTTTTTATAGGTCAAATAAGAGTTCTTATTATTTTTTTATAAAAGAAATCTAAAAGTAGGTATACTGTTATTATAAGTATGTCTGTGATTCTGCTTATGCACAAGTGAACCAATATTCTGATGAATTAACTGTTATTTTAATAAATTATGAGATAAAATAAAATAAATACGGAAAATTTTAGGGAAATTAGGCTTTCACCAATGTGTTCACAATGCTTTTTTCCCACAACGACTAAGGTACGTTTTCTTTCAATAAATGTATAAATCTTGAATTAAGCAGTGACTAAGTAAGTGTCAATCTAAAGAACAGTTGGTAGTAAAATCGAAACATTTGTAAATCTATGAAATCATAATTATAGTAGGTATTTACAAATGTTTCGATTTTACTAACATAACTGCTTTAAATTGGTGACTTTAACTTAGTCAGCAAAAACTAAGGATGTGAATCAGCTCACGGAACTGAACTTTTTCCAAGGAACAGATCGAAATATAAAAAATATTATCGCATCTTCATACAACTTTGCAGATGATATTTCAATCATTATTAGCAGTCCGAAGTCTGAAACAGGTTACCATAAGAGAGTATATGATGATGAAATAAATAATACAGTTGAATCTAATAGCTTAATCGTAACAATTTAAGAGCTAATCTGAGTAAAACACATTTTCATTTCAATAATACGCAAAACTAGCTTCATATTGTACAGGGACAGCGGCACATCATGCTATCCAAAACTGTCAAATTTTTTCAATAGATTTTCAATGTTATCTCCAAGCATTAGAGTTTACTATCCATTGGGGAAATTTGAAAGTTTGCGCTAACCTGATGTGCTGTTGACTGTATTTTTAAAGGACTTACTTTGAAGATAAAACGTGAAGATGAGATAATAAACAAAACTGAAATGGTTAAATTTTTGGGTATTAATTTAGATAAAGAATACAAATGGAAAAAACATTGTAAAAGGTTTGCGGTATGATCAACGGGTTTGTTTATGCATTTCTTAAAATACGTTACATTTTGTCACTAAAACAAACAATATCTGTAGATAACCCCGAATACTACCCGTATACCGAAAAATAACACGTGCTTTGGCTATCTGCCGTAGGAGATGAAGTTTTTTTTACAATATCATATAGGTTCCTTGGGTAAAATTGTTCAGATTTACGGGAAGAAGCAGTTATTTAAGCTTCGTTAACTAATTAATAAAGTCATCCCCAATCCGTTTTCTTAAAATAGTAATTTTATGTTTTACCCTTATTTATACAGTTATTGATAGAATGTGCTCCATTTAAAGCAATTTTTAAGACCACATTGATTCCAATTAGAATTAGAAATGTGCGACATATCAAGAGGAACTTTTAACTCATACCTAGTAAATATGTTCAATCAAGATAGGATCTTTAAAAATAAATAACCACAACAGACCGAATCTTATTAAATTTACGAAACGAGACGAGCTGAATAAACTCGGAAGGGGCTGACAGGTGGAAAAGGAATAAAATAATTATCTTTTCTATGCATTAAAGTAAGGATAACTTGGAAAAGGAGACAGGGCTTTGCCTAGCAGTAGTGGGATAACAAGACTAGATAAGATTTATATTTTTTAATCTTTTCGATTTCCGGCTTGTTGTATACGTTGAAAACACAATAAATTGTGAAAATCTGATTGTTACACTGAAGGCATATTGAGTATTGTACTTACGGTTCTTCTTTGATACTGATAATGAAGTCTTCTTCAGCCTCTGTTGACAGTTTCGCCTGCAAAGCTTTCAGTTTTTGCATTTGAAGGAATGACTTGGTTGTGTCTTCTTCCATTCTGTAATTCAAAAAGAATTTATCTTATAAATCTGTTTTAAAAAAACTTTCTTGGTCCCAGAATCCTAGCCGGCAACTGAAGTTCGCCATCTTTGGTCCCTTTCCAAAGATCTTTCTAGCTCGTTTTTATATGAGAGCCAACTGCAAGATTAAGTATGTTATGTGCCAACAGGGAATTAAGATTATTGCAGCCGCGGCTACGAATTAATGGATAAGATTCAGCACCGATTATAGAGTACTGATTCTGAACGAAACATGAAATAAGCTTCTTAGGAAGATCACTAGTCCTATAATTGGGTAAATATTAAATCTTCAATACTCAACATGTTTCTTATAATACCTAAGTCGGTGACGGGGATATAAGTCAAAGAACTAAAAAGGCTCTCAAAATTTAAATGAGTGGCCTTAATCATCGGTCATGCACCTCTAAATTGTTTGCGATCAAGATTTTAGAGAATAATATTCAAGGTCTTCCTAAACAAGCAGCTTGGTAGAAGAACAATAACATTTTTTGAAAAACCTGCTTAAGTTTTTGCAAGCTTTTAAGATGAAATCATCAAACGAAACTAGACACAGCGAGCATAGAATACTACTTAGGCGTTAAGATTAATATTGGGATTAACATGATAAAGAAGTGGGTAAGTACAATCAACAGAGCATTAGGTACCTAGGTAGTACAGTTGTACTAAAAAAAAGGGGATTAAGTACAAACCATCGGGGACACGCTCAGTTGCAGAAAAGTGCGTTAAAGTTAAAGCTTCTGTTAAGGTCACGCACGATGTCTGCACACCCGTGAGTGCCGGATTTGTATCGCACGCGGCGTAAACAAGCGCACGACGGGTTAAATTTACGCCAATGAGCAAGCTTGGATCCTTTTAAATCGTACCTACTGTAACGGTTCTTGTGAGACCCTAGGCTACGAAAAATTCTAAAAAGTAAATATTATGTAGAAGTGCAGGTTAATATCAAATGATTGTTGAAAGTAGGTAATTAGTTACGGCCCCTGAAGGGGAGGGAGTGCGCTCCACCAACCACGCCTGGTGATGGTGTTTTTTTTTTAAATTATAAGATGGGTTAACTCTTGACCTCAATCTTGACCATAAGGTCAAAGTTGAGGTCGACGATGGAGCGAGTTAACCCAGAAAATGCCTATAAAGGCACTGGTACTCCCACGCACTGACGGAACACAGCAAGCTGTTTGGCGGCGGACTTCGGTAGGAAGGTGGTCGCGAACCAGACGGCCCTTTACAGAGTCTACCTCACCGCATGAGACCATAGGACGACACCTCAGATTCAGAAAAAAATGAAGTGTCGTTGCCTGGGATGGATTACTAGGAGGCAGATCTCATTTGTGTTTCCTTAGTCGCCTCTTACGACACCCACGGAAAACCTATCGTATCACCCTCCTGTGGGACTCGTCATCCAGACTGGGCATCCCTGCACCGTGCAAATACTTTCAAAATGTTTAGTTACGAGAGGTTTGTTACTGATATATATCATACTAGCTTTACGCCCGGGACTTCGTTCCCGTGGGAATTTCGGAAAATTATGTAGCCTATGTGTTAATCCAGGGTATCAGCTACCTCCATACCAAATTTGATCAAAATCAGTCCAGCCGATCTTGAGTTATAAGTGTTGTAACTAACACGACTTTGTTTTATATACATATTTAGATTTAGATATTTAGTCTGTCGGTCGGTATTTGATTTAAATTAAAACGTCAGTAAGTGGGTCTTGTCAAAACCAAAGTAGAAATGAAACTTTTGAACGATTGTGAAAGTTTTACGCTTATCAGAGCAGCAAGGTACCACAAGGTGATCCAAGTCAGTAGTCGGACTACCTTCGAGGCATCCCATGGGCCGCCCTTAACGTCTAATCCGAAGCACCTAACATTCCCTAACTTAAATTAACATGCATGCAGAATCTTGTCTTACACAATAGGTTGTGCCCCGGATCTGACGCCAAGAACCTAGACTAGGCCATGGCACGCGTGTAGGACTTTGGCCCCTCTTCTCCAAAGCTCGCGTGTCCGGTGACGTTTTACGCCAGCAGATCCCGCCCTAGTCTAACTTTTACACCCTCATAAAGCGTACAATAATACTGTAAGTAATAGAGAACTTAACTATACGCGGAATTGTGATTTTACGTAGACTTTGGTTAAGACATTTACGAAAGAAATTAACCAATTTACAAAGGTATAGGGTAAATACACAACAAATAGGCTATAAGTTATTAGAATCATATTTTGGCGTTGATTATTTTGGTATGGCCCGAGGCCGTTACACTACCAAGTAAAAAAATCTCTTCATTTCCCACCACGAAAAGTAAAACAAATATTTATTATACATTAATCCTTACTAATACTATTAAATGTGAATGTAAGTTTGTTTTGTCACGCTTTCACGTTAAACTACTGAACCGATTTTGATGAAATTTGGTATAGAGATAGATTAGATCTTGAAGTATGTTATAGGCTACATTTCATCCCACAGCTGGGCACGATATAACCTGTAGTCCAAGCGGGCGGAAAGCTAGGTATTATAAATATTACAAACAACGTTTAGGTAGGTACGGTAAGGTAGGTACTCATTGATTAACAGCAAGCAACAAAATGTCATATGAACCATTAACTAATAACTGTTAAGTAAGTTGTTAATTAATTAAGTATTTTATGTCCTTAATCAAAACAAAATCATCGCCTCGAAAGGAACTAAAAGGAAAAACAAAACTCTGTCCAACAAAACATTATCTTTGTATTATAAACATAAATGTGCTATGCCCACCAGTGAGACTTATTATAGCTCGTGACGTGACTATAACTCGCGAGGTGTTCGCGAGCGAGCAAAGAGCGACTCCAAGCGACGCGAACGCGCAGCGATGGCTGAGCTGCAACACTAGTATGATATCTCTGGCCTCATTCCGTAATGATAACAATAACCTTGTCGCCATATTTTCAACGATGCAAGCAAAGTCTTGTACAAAACATCGAAACTAGACAGATGAGTACCTCAGTGTACATTAAAATACAAAACTACAACAAGCAGAGAGAAGTAATACAAACCTAATGTCGTATTGCATAATAGCATTCAACGAGAATCAACTCGCCGCGACATTGAGCTCAATGCGTGAATGAGTTAACGGTATGTCTAGAATGAATCGTAGTTTCGACAGAATAAACTCATCGTGCATGACTTCCTCCTGAATGACACCCTCACATTTTACTCATAGTTCCTTTCAAAATTAGAATCCGTTAAATATTTGAAGCTCAAATTCGAAGGAAAAACGTTATGGCTAACGGCAATTTCCCATTGGCGCTACAATGCAGACAATTTAGTATTTCTCGGTCTTAATGTGTAAACGGGTAAATACATTAATATCTGAATCTTTTAGGGGGTATTTTAAGAAGTTTTATACACCAAATAGGTAGTGAGAGAGAGTATTTCTAGTTATTTTCATTTACGTTATGACGACATTATCGATCGGACACATACCTGTACGTTATAAATTACAATTTCACTATGCAACGTCTTTGAACGATTTCACTGGGATTAAAATAGCATTAAATAAACTTAAAAATATGAATGACTAATTACACAATAAATATCTATGAAATTGCACTACAAAACAGTAAAAATTGTAGAAAAACTTTTCTCAAATCATAACCACAATTCGTTAACATTCGTTACAATCAAAAGATACAGCTCTTTTCTCTTTCTCGCTAAGGCAAAATGCGGTGTGCTAGAAAGAGAGAACCATTTGGACTGAAATAGAGGTTTCGTATTTATGCCAGCGCCATCTTGGAAGGAAACCACTTGTTTGTCTATGGATGTAATGTTGCCATAACTGTTATTACAACTACCCTACCTACGACTCGCAGTGATGGAGTTTATTTATTTGGCTGCGCCTCCGCTGCCGGAACCGGCAGTGGGGACGGGTGCCGGAGCCGGCAGATGGGACGAGTGCCGGAGCCGGCAATTAAATGGAACGGGTGCCGGAGTCGGCAAAAAAATGATTAAATCGGCATTGTTTGCATCTGATAGACGATATAAATCATTATAAAACTTAAATGATAGGTAATAATAATAGTAGATAGGTACTCAATGATGTGCTGCTATGTTATATGTTACCGGAAATATATGAAACCTACAAAACAACCTAACCTAACTGAGCGGAACTGTGACAACCTCTTAACGCAACCGCAGTCGTTTCTGGCACATCGCCGGCCGCTGCCGCGGCACGCTCGCTTCGCTCGCTCGGCTCGTGCGTTGGGGGTCGCAGTTCTAACCTAACCTAACCTAACCAACCCTTAACGGGTTGGTTAGGCTAGGCTACTAACAAACCTACTTGTCGCAGTTCCTTCTGTTGCAATTGAACAAAAAAGTCGAATGTAAGTAATACATTTCCGATAGTGATTTAGGAATATTCGCAAATTCAATCTTAGATAATCACCAACGCATCAAAGCACAGACCCCGATAAGAACACAAAATCAACTCATGTCAGCTGTCAAAAACGTCAAAAATTGAAACTGACAGTAACTTCCGGCAACCGTTCCAATTTTTCGTCGTTGCCGGTACCGGCAGCGGAGACACTTTCTATTTATTTAGTAACTTAACGGTCCCCATAAAACTAAATTACTTTTCCCAAGAAACCTATATGAAATTTTAAAATTATAGACTTTGCATACAAAGCAAATGACTTTATATAGTTGGAGAGGCAAAAGTTCTTTTTTTATATTTTGACCTATGTTCCTTAGGAAAGTTGTTCAGTTTCTTAGGCTGATTCGCAGCGATGATTTTCGGTGGATTTTCGCTGACTAATTTAAAGTCACCCAATAGAAAAAACTCCATCCACACAAAATTATATTATAAGGGGGTTCGTTATGCGGAAGGTAAGAACGGAGTTCTTGTAAATTCAGTTACGAATTTTCTAACATATTACCTATGCTTTTATAAATCTTTGGAGTAACGTCTAGTTTAACTACCTGAAATATTTACTCACTCCTGCGGCGTAGTGGGTAAGTATTTCAAATGGAGCAACTCGTAGACATCGATTTTTTTTATGACTCAGAGTAACCTGTAAGGTAAAACTACGTTAAAAAATTCAATGAGGTAAGTACACAAAAAATTGCATTCTGATTTAAAAAAACACTGTATATATTGTCTAAAACTTTACTACTTATTTATTTTTAATAAATTAATGTTCAGAATCTCGGGCAATCGAGGCAATTATGCCCCGGACCTTCGGAAGGTGCTCTTTGCATTTGAAGTCTTGGAGTTGGTGATATTGATGGCACTCTCGCCAACATCTAAATATATATAACTCAAAGGTGACTGACTGACTGACATAGTGATCTATCAACGCACAGCCCAAACCACTGGACGGATCGGGCTGAAATTTCGCATGCAGGTAGATGTTATGACGTAGGCATCCGCTAAGAAATGATTTTGATCAATTTACCCCCAAGGGGATAAAATAGGGAATGAAAGTTTGTATGAAACTTTGTCAATTTTAAACCGATCGGGCTGAGACTTTCCATGCATAAAGCTTCTATGACGTAGGCATCCTCTAAGAATGGATTTTGATAAATTCCACCCCTAGGGGGATAAAATAGGTGATGATAGTTTGTATAAATCTTCTTAGATTTTCGACTGATTGAACTGAAATTAAAGATTGGAGCTATGATGAAGACGTTCGCTTAAATAGGATTTTCATAGGGATAAAATAAGGGATGATGGAGGATGTAAATGTATTAGTTTGAACCTAGCAGTACCTGATGAAACGAATAAATTAAGACGAACAAAATAATTTTTAGTTTTAAATGTTGACAATAGATGGCGTTAGCAGTATTTTAAAACGCGCTATCGTTGTGTTTTCACTGGGTTACATATACCCAATGATGAGTGGCCGCCGTATCTAATAGTACATACTATACCTAAATATTTCTAGCGGATTGTTTTGTTTTCGTTTTAGGTATAGGTTTATATATAAAATTGGTAGTCCTGACTAATTAACTCATCAAGAAAGCTGAAATTTGGCAAAAAGGTGTCTTTTATGACGTAAGCAAACACTAAGAAATAATTTTTCGAAACTCAACTCCTAAGGGGGTGAAATGGGGGTTCAAAGTTTGTATGGAGAAATTTTTTTTCTGGACATTTTGACTCTTTCTGGACATTTGTGAAAGGGCGATGGATTTTTTTTCTCGCCGCGCAGATATCACCGAGTGATAGAAGGCGTTTCCTACGAACGTTTTTCGATTCAGCAATCCGTTTGCGAAACATTAATTTTTATAATTAAAAAAATGTCGAATAATTCACGAAGGTAGCATATATGACGAAGTTTACTCTTATCCAAAATGGCTGCCATACAAGGTTCCACGCTTGAAATGCAGCAATTCGATATTATTCCTAAAACAATAATAAAGTCGAAAAAAAAATTTCGCGAATTAATTATTATTCTTAACAATAATATTGTCGCTAAAAAAAACATTTTCGTGCTCGCTTCGCTCGCGCTTTACTTACTTCCATTCTGTTGTACTTAGGCCAGAACTAAAGTTATTTCTGAAGTAATCATCGGGATACTTTTTCCATTAGTATAATCGAGTTGCAGCTAGATAGTGGTTGTGTTTTTCATATTATCCAAAATGCAAAAAATCTTTAGTTCATAATTTTATGTATTCAATATTTACTTCAATATTCATTTCATTTTTACTGTGGTTAAGTGACTCCTAACAGAGTGTGCAACGGTTTTGTTATTTGTGTAGTCATTATGGGATTACAACAAATTCATATTAGTTGTTGTACGAGTAGTAACTATTTTAGTGTATATCAAATTGTTTTTTTATTCGATGAATTTTTTTTCTTGCCAATATCATCGAAGGGGAAATCGTAGGATAGATTTTTAAAAGATAGGAGTTTACTAAGATCGGTTTTCGATTCAGTACTCAGTTTGTGAAAAAAGTATTTCTATAGTAAAATTATTTGTTAAAAACAAGTGTCCCCCCCTCTACCAGCTAAACAGTTGTTTCTAAAAATGTGAAAAAGACTCACAGTGATAGAACATACAACAATATTAAAAGGACAACTATCACACATAAGTTGGCCCTTCAAGTTTGCGAATAATAGTCGACCAAGTGCCAAACGTGTTGGGAATAATAATAATATATTTACTAATATTAGATCCTTGGTACTACAGAGCTTAAATTTGGTATGGTCGTACATATTGATTGCGCTGACAGATCTAAAATATAAAAAATATATAAAAATAGTTTTATTTCAGGCATGGCTTACTAACGCAGCGAATTTAAGCAATACAGCATTAATCCTAATCCAATTAAGAACATTAAATACATACTTTCTGAATAATTTTCGATGAAATGGCCTCTAACCTATCTTGCATAGTGGCAAGGGGCACCGTCGCTCTGAACAATCATATTCTGGCGTGTTAATAAAGGGACATCTTTTTAAATTACAAGAAGCCCAAGAAACCATACGGCAAGAAACCCAAACTTTTCGTAATTTGTGCAGTAATTTTTTTCGTTGGTGCCGACTGCCTTCTGTGCATTGACGCAGGTGGCAGGCACTTTGAACATTTATTGTGACCTAAGAATAAAATAAATGTTTCATAAATGAATAAATTTATTTCTTAAGATTATTTCTGTTGTTTTATTTTTGAAATGTAGGGAAAAATAATTATGATTTGTTTTGCACTGTATTAAGTCTTTTTATCTATTTTTTTTTAATTATTCACAATATTAATTGCAAAGATGAGAGAAAAATTATTTCTAATGTATGAAATAAATTTCACTAGGTATTTTGGGATCATAATATGAGCTACCAGTATTTGGTGTTTAGTGCTTTTACAGACGAACACACGCTCGCCGTAATATCCACAAAAAAATATCATAGAATCACTTCACAGAAAAAACCATAGCCAAAACCGTCGAAAATTTAAAAAAATAGAAAATAAACAAAAGAAATTCATATCTCGAAAACTATAAAATATCGCGGAACATACATTGGAGTCAAATCGATAGGTATTGGTGTCCCCAGACCACAGACCTTCGCTGGTATAGATTTCCTGGGACACCCTCTATATTGATCACTCCAATCAAACAACTATACTTACACAAAATCTAGAAAATCCTTTTTTCTACTTCCTCCTATAGTTGTCCTATACCTTAGGGGTGATTTTTGTTTTAAATCGCCAAATCTACCATGTGGTATGGGGAGATCATTTTTCTATTCAGCAATCCATAAACGAACTAAGAAGCTTTAAATTAAATTGAATAATTTGCTTGATTAACCCCCTCAATAACAAAAAAATTAAAACAAATTATCACAGGTTATTTGGCTTTGAAAATTAACAAGTGGTAACTTGTGAAGTAAAATATTTTTTTATAACAACGGGACAAATCAAAGTAACGGATCTATGGATGGATAGTTCTGTTTTAATGCTACGTTTGCGCAGAAATTATATTTAATTGGTCTTCACACTCGATTTTATTTAGCTTAGTCAATACTTTTCTGCACAAAAGAATAATATCGATACCAACTACTTAGTAGTGATCACCTACATTAACTGTAATATTATTGGCTTTACTAGTTATAAAAGTGGTCGATACAAAACAAAACAAGGATACGGATTTCTCATTTATTTATTTTTACTAATAAAAAATAAAAAATCATTTTTATTCATAAACTGTTAAACAGCGTCAGTTTAACAGCGAACATATTACAAACCCATCGTGCTGGTATAGGATAGTAAGGTCCTTTTTATATCTTTACTTCCTTATTTTCTAATATTAGAAATATGAAAAAAACTCTGTCTCTCTGTCCGTCCTTCACGCCTAAACTACTGAACCGATTTTGATGAAATTTGGCACCAACAGACATAGATTAGAGCCCAGGTTTTTCCCAGGCTACATTTTATCCCACAGTTGGGCACGATATAACCTGTGGTCCACGCGGGCGGAGCCGTGGGTGGAAAGCTAGTAGAATATACTTTCCAATGTTAAAAGTTTGCATTTCGAAATCTGGGAAACCCTGGAATTTAAAAGAATTCTAGTTCAATCAATCAAACAAGTTTTTTATAAAAGTATGTAACAAATCATTGATTGAGCGATATCGATTTTTCGTAAATTGATTATTATTGACTTATATCTCTCCACTAGAGAATCGTAATCGACACTTCAATCTGGTTTTCAATGGTTTGACCCCACAAATTAGAGTAGCTCGGTTAAAAATGGTAACTTTATTTTTTGTCTATGCTTACATGTCAACGTCAAAGTAAGCGCGAAAAAAAAACAATGGCGAGTCGCAAGTGTTTGTTTACCTTTTTATTTTGCTGTTTTATCATTAAATAAGTCGCATTTTTACATGTTAAAATGAAGTTCCGTGCAGTTATGATAGATGCTGGTCCAATGCGAGAGTTTACAAGTATGTACAGGAATATGGTTTTTATAAAGTTAGGGGTGAATCGTTGACAAATTTTTGTTTTTCTGTTTTAGATATTGTGAGCACAATATCGAAAATATCGAAAGAATGTGTGCTCAGGCTAGCAGATGACCAAGTTTACTTTATTGTGAGTGATGAGAACAGCGGCCCAGCACCGCCAATACTATGGTGCGAGATCCCTCAAGCGATGTACTTCTCAGAGTATCAAATGGTTGGTCTTGACGACGAGCATAAAGAAATATATTTAGGAATTAGCTCAGGTTAGTTTCTTATAACTTACTTATCAAATTATGAATAAATAGGCGATATTTATACTTTATTGTACAGTCAACGGCACATCAGGTTACCACATACTGTCGAATTTCCCCAATAGATAGTAAACTCTAATGGCTGGAGATAGAATTGAAAATCGATTGAAGAAATTTGACAGTTTTGGATAGCATGATGTGCCGTTGTCCCTGTACACAAAAGTTTTAAACAAACATTTTATAGAGAACAGGATACCTACATGATGGCGAACTTAACTCAATTTTATATATTTAAACTCAGCTTAAAATATTGAGGGTTTTAAAGTATTAGGGCCCCTAACATGACCCAGTGACCCCGTGCCCTTGTCTAGATTACCTAATAATTTTCTTGTTAGTTCTTGCTTTATAATTTTGTGATGAACTTCTTAAATTGCTCTGATTGACTTGACTACCCTGAAAGTTGTACCTTAACACACTCACATGCTGATTTAAGATTCTTAACCTTTTCACCGCCAAAGTCTGATATATCAGACGTTTAAGTTTCGTGTAGGGTTTCTGATTTCTTGACCATTTTTTTTCTCGAGTTTCGAGAATTCTCGAGGCCAAATTCTCGAGTTTTCTCGGGTGTCGAGCCTTTTTATTAAAACCTTTGAAATCCGCTGAAATACAGGGTGTTTGAACATCGTTTGCCAAATTGAATGGGCTGATAGGAGGGGTCTTTCGCTACCTCCTCAGCCCCCATATAAAATTCTTGGCCCCACAATTTTTTATGCCTTTTTAAATTTTTGTTTGAAAAATTATAAAAGTGCGCATTTAAAATTCATTGAAAAAAAAGTGTTTGGTACTGCTCCAATTTTTTATTAAATCTGTAATTTTTATCGGTATGCGGTTCTACCGAAATCAAAATAACCTTCTCGCCAGCAACATCTACTTTTTTTATTGCCCTGCAAAATTTTTTGAAATTAAAAAAATAAACTGAAATCTCAACGTTAAAAAAAAAGTGATCATGTTCTTCCATTTCTTCAAAACATCTTTGAACTGTCCGCTTTCTTATAGCATGCAATAAGCTATGAAAAGTTTTTAGTAACTTCCGTGTGGTGATCGGTTACGCGTAATTCGCTAATTTCCTGTACTAAGTCGCATTTTATTAATATTCAACAGATGGGATGAAAACAGATTTTGGTATTAATAACACCCACAAGGCAGGTAAAACTTTTGTGTTCCTGTTGCACAGTAGGATTGAATCTTTTATCTCTCCCTTTCATAAGGTAAACGGTATCTAGACGACCTTTAACTATGTATCTTTGTGTATCGAGAAGACATTAGGCTGAAGAAGACATTCATTCATTTGTTCACTCACTGTCACACTTCGTTAGGCATGGCTCTACCAGTAAACTGAGATCCCAGGGCCGTCAGACCTTACTCATTTTCTCACTAACCAAAAGTGTGGGAAAGAGTAGTGCTAATATGTACTATTAACATATGAATACCTGCTAGCCTTGGCCGGCAGCCAATTTTCAGCTACCAGGTTCTGAAGGTATTTCCAAAAATTACTCACTTGTCCTGAAGTCTGGTTACTGAGAAAATAATTAAGGTCTGGCGGCCCTGGGATCTCAGTTTACTGGTAGAACCGTGTCGAATGAAGTGTGGCAGTGTGTGAACAAATGAATGAAAAAGCACGGAGCGCGGGCACTCAGACGCGGCGAAAAAAATCTCGCGGCGCATCTGGCTCGATTCAAGTTCGAAACTCGAGAATTCTCGAGTTCCGGTAATTTTTTTCTCGTCTCGAATGAACCCAAATTTCTCGAGTTCGAGAAAGCTCGAGCATAAACCCTAGTTTCATGGCCTCGCCGCCAAAGTCTGATATAGGTATCAGACAAATAAATTACTAATTTAACTGTATTTTTTCTAATTATTTATGTCATAATTTATGTCAAGCTGGAGATATTAATTGGAGGTGTTACTGGACACTTACCTTGCAAGCCTACTGTCACATTCGTAACATCTAGCTAAATGTCCCCGGACAGATTGCAAGATAAATGGAGATAAAAAAAAAAATAAAATTATGTCATGGGTGTTGTGAACACCACGACTTTAATAATTGTTTTTTAATGTCGTGGCATGTGGTGAACGTTTTTGACGAAAACTCTTGGCGCTAAAAAGGTTGACACACTCACATACTGATTTAAGATTCTTAACTTTATGTTTCAGTGAATTTAGCCAGATCATTAGTAACATTGAAATCTGCTAAGTCAATAAAAATGAAGTTAACCAAAAAGCAGTGTCCATGTTTAACACTTGAGGTTGAAACTGTAAGTATTTTTATTTAAAAACCATTAAAAAGTCGTGAAAGCGTAACAGACTAACAGACACAGACATACAGACAGAGTTACTTTCGAATTTATGATATTACTAGGTATAGTACAGTATGATATGATGATAAATAAGATGAATGTTTTTCTTTGCCGAGACTTCCGTGTAGAAAAAATACTCTTTTAACAACTTTACTAAAAATTTCCAGCCTTCAGCAACATCACAACAGACTCGCCATATAACCCATGACATTCCAGTCGGAGTGATACCGAGGAAGCTCTGGAATGATTTACATGAGCCGAGAGTTCCGAAACCTGATGTAAGTTTTTTAACCGACTTCAAAAGGAGGAGGTTCTATGTTTGACTGTATGTTTTTTTTAAGCGTGTAGGTATAGTCAAGTGTGTGGCGAACTTGACTAACCCTGGTGTCAGTTTTCAAACCGCACAATGGCCTCTGACTTGGTTTTTAGTCAATCAACAACAGCCGGGACCGACAGCTTGATGTGCCCTCCGAAGCATGGAAACGCTCATGATAAATTGCTACTTTGGTCACCCATCAAGTTCCCTGCCTCTGTTTACGTTGCTTAACCTCACTGATCGGTTGAGATCAGCAAGCGCCACTGGGCTACGAGCGCTTCGTAATTACACTATAACTACGCCAATTATCAGCCGAGTCTCAAAATAATTTTTTTGTTCGAAGGAGTATACTCCTGAGGTTGTCCCACATTTTTAGGGTTCCGTAGTAATCTACGAACCCTTATAGTTTCGCCATGTCCGTCTGTCCGTCTGTCCGTCTGTCCGCAGGTTTCCTAAGAAACAATTGATACTACAGAGCTGAAACTAAGCATGATTATACTTATGAATTACGCCGACAGAACTGTAGAGTAAAATCTTGGAAAAAAAATTTTTTTCGGGTGTCTCCCATAGACGTGAAAGGGCGATGATTTTTTTTTCTCGCCAATATCATTGAGTGGGGTGTCATAGGATAGCATTTTAAAAGATAAAAGGGGTTTACTAAGAACGTTATTCGATTCAGCACTCCGTTTGCGAAATATAAATTTTTAAAGTGAAAATTTTTGTCAAATACAAGTGTCCCCCCCCTATACCTGCTAAACGGTTGTTTCTAAAAATGTGAAAAAAATCACGTTGGTAGAATATACAACGGAATTTGAAGGAAAACTATCACACATAAGTTGGTCCTTCAAGTTTGCGAGTAATAGTCGACCAAGTGCCAAACACTGTTGGGATTAATAAGAATGTATTTGAACCATGCTGCTACGGAACCCTACAATGCGCGTGGCTCGACACGCTCTTGGCCGGTTTTTATTGAAATTGATTCCGCGCTTCTAAAAAAATATTAACAAAAAAACACTACATATTATATTTAGATGACGTTTTGGTTTGTGGTTATCTGCTCATAGGCATTGTTGGGATTGACTTGAATGTAACATCACAGAATAAATCATAGTACTAACGTACAGAACTCTCACTCCCTAACAAAAGTCAACTTTCGGCATAAAAATTTGCCTACTATTGCAAGCGGCACAGGCTTGCAAGAGAAATTGAAACTTATAGCCGGCTGCTAGCGTTCATATTCTATTGCGCACCTCCGATTCGATGCCGTGTTCGCAACGAGAGGTCAGGGTTAACATTCGCCGCCTATTTTAAAAGTAAAATTATTATTGAAACTAATCAAGTAAGTTATCAATGCTTATAAAATCAAGAGTAACTTTTAGTTAGGAAGTGTAGTAAGTAAAAACACAAGTTAACGTAACCAACCATGTTATTTGATACCTGGCTTATTTGTTAGTTTCGCTATCAGTGATTTACAGACTATTGTATTTGTTAGTTTCGCTATCAGTGATTTTAATTACGTAAGTAAGTAGGTACTACACTTTTTATTTTGTTGAACACGCGACCGTTGCGGCTCACGCGCGCGGCGAGTACGTAGCAGCCTGCGCTCGCTGCATACTCAGTATGCCCGCCGCAAGAACATGCCTAAATAAAGGAGTGACACGCCCCTGGTAACGTGGATAATTATATTTTAGATACCCACTACAGCTTACTATTGTACTTCAGATTACTTTTGTCTTAGTTTTTAGTTATGACGAAGCCTGCTGCGGATGTGTTTTTGTACATTTTTTTTTAAATACTGTAATAAATTTTAGTTTCTGTTCCATCAATAAATTATCTTTTTCAGATATCAATAGAACTCCCTTCATTAAAGCAACTCCGCACCACAATAGATCGAATGAGGACTATGGCTTCAGAGGTGACCATCAGGGCTTCAGCAGAGGGCCGCTTAACCTTGCAGATCAACACAGACATGGCTAAGGTGTCCACTAGGTTTAGGGATCTGAGAGTTGAGGCTTTCGAGGGTTAGTATGTTATGTATTTCCTTGTTACATAAAACACATGTGTAATGTAAGCCTGTATACAGGGAGTAAGGGAGAGAAAAACTGAAACCCCACGTACGGCGCCAGTGCGCCGGCGGGCTGCGGGAGCCGGGTGAGTCGGAGCACGATGAAGTAATAAGAAGATTACATTTAGGCTGCATTACATTTATTACACAAAACACTTAAACTTTTGACGTTAGTTTATTTCAAAATACAGGTTGAAAAAGAACCTCCTAGCTTTATTGAAAATCCTGAACCAGTATCACTTACTGAACACTTTATATTTTTATTTTTTTTATTTTGGGGGGGATATTTTTTTTTCCTAAACGTAGACACCACTCGGGCGCACCCTCCGAGCGCTACTCGCACCCCTCGCGTGCCTGGTGTAGGAGTAATGTCTACGTTTAGACAAAAAATGAACTACATTGAAAAAATATTAAAAAATTTTTTTTTTCATAAATGTGTTCTTTGAGTGATACTGGTTCAGGTTTTTGAATATAGCTAGGAGGTTCTTTTTCACCCAGTATATAAAACGGTATTTATGAGCGGGCGTGCGCCTGCGACCAAAACTGAAGAGTAAAAATGTCGCGAAAAGAGAATGGAGAAGGAGGATGAATACGAGGCGCATGCCGCCTCGTTACAAGTTCAGACCATCATTCTGAATGATTTTATTGTGGAATTTTCCTCAGAAAAATTGTTTTTTTTTTTCAAGTTTCTTAATATTTGGTGTTTTTAAAATTTAATAATGTATTATAATACACTTCATTTTCCAATAAAAAAACCATGATAACAACATAAAACAGGAAAATCAGCAATGTACAGATACCAGCGCATCAGGTTACTCCATTTTCATTGCAAAACCGCTCTCATCACAACAGTACAGAGTGCACGCGTGTGATAACCTGTGTTGCGGTCGTCCGTACATTGCATTCTAAAAGCGGTGCGGCGCGGGGGGAGAGGGGTTTCACGGTATTGAGTAGCGCCAGGGTAGGTTAATAACAAAAACTTCATAACTTGACGTTTCCGAGAAAGAATTATTACTTGTAGTCGATTGTAGTTATGGGTAGATTGCACCGTTTAATCTGTCTCTTTCACTCTGTATATTGGATGAGTTCTTGTTGCCTAGCGAAACAATTTTCCAAAAGGAATCCATATTATATGGCTCGAAATCCATATTTCCATCCTAATAATATAAATGCAAATACGACTGACTTCTATTACTTACCACCATAAGCACGAAGGAATATGTATGTCACATAAGTCACAATATGACGATTTGTAGCATAGTGCATAAACGACTTGTTATATTGTGCCTTCAGACTGAAGAGAACGTTTGACTGTAGTGTTTTATTAATGGAATTTAAAAAAATATTTTTAAACTATTTATTTCCAAAAAACTACATATCTATTTATTACTAGATTTCCGCCCGCGGCTCCGCTCGCGTGGACTACAGGTTATATCGTGCCCAACTGTGGGATAAAATGTAGCCTATGTCCTTTCCCAGGCCTAATCTATCTCTGTACCAAATTTCATCAAAATCGGTTCAGTAGTTTAGGCGTGAAAGACGGACAGACAGACAGACCGACAGAGTTACTTTCGCATTTATAATATCAGTATGGATTTGTTTATTTCATCCGCCACTCGAAGACGGAGCGACGGACGAAAAAAAACCATTGCTCCGTAGCTATTAAGATTTCTTTTACGTTGCTTTATCGCCACGCCACGTCGCTTTTGTATAAATAGCTCCTAAGAGTTTGTATTAAAGAGTTTACATACATGTTCCAACCTAACTTTCAGGCCCAATCGACCACTCGGACTCTGAACAAGAGACCCAAAACGAAGACTTATCAAGAGTTTGTTATTGTCGAGTGGATGCCAAAAAGCTCTCCATATTCCTCAGTGCTGACCACATAAGCCACAATAGGACGATATGTAGCATAGTGCATAAACGACTTGTTATATTGTGCCTACAGACTGAAGAGAATGTTCGACTGCAGTGTTTTATTAATGGGATTGTGTTTTGAGTGATATTAGTAAGAAATATACAGGGTTATTGGTAATACGCCACGTTCCCTTCAAGGGGTGATAGTAGAGATCATTAGCTATCAATCACCCTCGGGTAAATGGGGAAAAAAATACCAATTTCGAAAAAAATAGTAGACTGTTACACAAGGGTGGTAAGGAATCAATAACACACGAGATATTTAGGCGCACGAGCGAAGCGAGGGCGCATATGGTTCGAGGGTGTTATTAATACTTCCACCCGAGGTAAACACTCTGCTTTTCATCCTCCATGCGAGGTAAATAAAACAATTGTAAGTAAAGGAAAAATGAGTTTTAATTTTTGCAAATTAAACAAAACCCGCCGTTCTATTTTAAATCGAAACATGAACGCGACATTTAAAATCGTAATTAGCATGAAGATTTTATTCCAACTATTTGTATTGGCAGATCTTGTTCAAATTTACTTACGTCCCTGTTTTGATTTATAGGTGTGTTATAGTCTACTTACATCCCTGTTTTTGGGGAAGTAAGAAGTCTTTCCCGAGCACGGAGGATGAAAATTCGTTTTTTTTTAAGTATAATGTATAGTATACACAATAGTTTTTGTGTTGTTAGTTTTTGTTATTGTCATACATCACATCTTAGTTCGTACGCCCGCTGCAAGTTTGCCTATGTGACATCACATTAAAACAAGACCATGTTCATTGTAAAAAAAAATTAACCTTTTTGGCGCCAAGAGTTTTCGTCAAAAGCGTTCACCACACGCTACGACATTAAAAAATATAATTATTGATGTCGTGGCGTTCACCACACGCCACGACATTAATAATTGGAAAAAATACACTTAAATTGGTAATTTTATTTGTCTGATATATCAGAATTTGGCGGTGAAAAGGTTAAATCAACATTCTGTCTTGATATTAATTTTATTTATATTATATTCATTTATTTCTATAACTTAGGTTAGCTGCGTTTCAGCACATGATATCCTTTTCCCAAAACATCAATTCTTAATTTATCTGTTTCTCAGAAGATACGTATTTCAACAGACCCGTTGCTCAGAACATCCGTTTCCTAAAACATAAGAATCCCAAATAGGTACCTACAAAGATTACAAAGTCAATTTATGCAGCACTGTTTATGTTTAGGGCTATGTGAATTTAACAACCGCAAAAAGACAAGACTGCAGGATTTTCAAATGAATCCTTACTTTATTTGTCGTTTTTTAGTAAGTACTGCTATTTATTTTGAAGTCGGCTTTACCTCGCTTACAAAGTCGCGGGCAGAAAGCTAGCCATGTATAATTACTCTCTTTGCTTGTAAAAGTAAATTACTTGTATTATTCTATAGTAAAGATAACCAGTAAGATTTACCAGCCACTGATATTTTTACGTGACGTTATACACTCGGCTTCAAAAAAATCGCACCTTTTAAGAAATCTATTTTAAACATCTTTCAATCGTATTTGTATTATGAAATATTGGTAATGTTCGGTATCATTTGAAAGGTAAGGAAACAGAGAATGCAAAAACAATAATTCATTCAATGTTTTTTATTGGAACTGAGAAAAATTTACAAAACAATAAAAATCCTTAAAAAACCCTAATGAAATCTGATTATTTTTTCAAAACAAAGTTGCTTAAAACTAACCTAAAACCTAGTGTTACCCCCCCTAGCCCTAATGACGTCTTCCATGCGCTCCCTCATGGATCGCACCAACTTTAGGACCTCTTCTTGAGGGATTCTGTCCCATTCCTCAATAACGGCGTCTTGGAGCTCCTGAAGAGTCGCGGGAGCGGGATCACGGGATCTAACCTTGCGTTTCAGCTGGTCCCAGAGGTGCTCTATCGGGTTCAGATCTGGACTTCTCGCTGGCCACTGCATGACAGGGATCCCAACCTCTTGAAGGTAGCCCTGCACAATTCCAGCAGTGTGCGCGCGAGCGTTATCGTGCATTAATGTGAACCCGTCGCCAATAAATCCAGCATAGGGGACCACATGTTCTTCCAGGATCTCTGTGATGTACCGGTGAGCAGTCATCGACCCTTGCCCGCGAGCACCGCCGGTCCGAGAGACGCAAGAAAGTTCAGTTTTGCCGTCGGCAGATATGCCGCCCCAGAACATGCAGGAACCGCCCCCGTATTCTACCGTCTCTTGGATGCAGGCTTGGGCAAAACGTTCCCATTGTCTTCTGTATACTCTTTTGCGTCTATCGTTGCAGAAAAGGCACACTCTCGTTTCGTCTGAGAAGAGAACATCTCTCCATTGGTCCAGGGTCCAATTGACGTGGGCGCGAGCAAATTGCAGGCGTGCTCGCCGATGCGCTGCGGTTAATTTTGGACCCGTGGCAGGTCTTCTAGCCACAATATTTCTCTCCTTTAGTCTTCTTCTAACTGTAGAGACACTCACGGCCCTTCTACGAACTGCTTGAAGCTGCTGTTGCAACTCAACAGCATTAGAGAACCGATTTCTCAAAGACGAATCGACGACGAATCGGTCATCTCTCGCAGAAGTGCAGCGATTTCTACCAGACCCACGCCTTCGGACAAAGCCACCGGTCTGCAGGAACCGCTGGTACACTCTTCGAACAGAAAAGCGACTCAAGTGCAATTGCCGAGCAACATCACACTGACGTAGTCCTGATTGCAGTAGTGCGATAACTTGGGCGGCTTCAGCAGCAGTAGTGTCCATCTTCAAGGACGTTTTTCTGATGAAAGATATTCTTCTGTGTCTTCTTCGACTGTTGGTAGCAAATTTATCCCCCAATAAGCTGTATCGACCCTTTTATACCCAAAAAACAAAACAATACAAACAAATTTGAAGAGGAGAATCAGTTCCATTGTCATTCACAGTGACTTAAAGTGTCAAGCTTTTTCTTTAATCAAATGAAATGGATATTTTTTTAAAGAGTTTTTATAGGGCTCTCAAATGATACCAATATTGCTACGAATAACTGCTTGTCTTAAGGATTAACAGTGCTTAAAGCCTATTTTTACGGACGTGCGATTTTTTTGAAGCCGAGTGTATATAAGCCTCAAAGAACATGGGCTGAAGTTAGAGAGTTTATTTTAATGAATATACAATACATTAAGTCGATATTAGGATGATAAGGATCATGTTTGTTTTTTTTCTTTGCTTATCGATAATACTGGTATAACATTAAAAGTCGTACGCGACGTTATTGATCACTTTATTTGTTTTCAACTTTCTATGTTTTTATCATGGAATTAGTTATGTAATGATGCAAGAGCCACATCCAAGTTTTTTGGAATATTTATGGATTTAGGTTGGTTTTAGGAAACGGATGATTTGGGATACGGCTGAATTCAGATACCTACGGGTCTACTAAAATACTTACATATTGAAACGGATATTTTGGGAATTGGTATTTTGGGAAAAGGATATCATGTGCCGATACGGTATAAAGTTAAAAACTTTAAGTCTAATATATGAGTTAGGCAAATCAACGTATCAAATTGGATACGTCAGTCAGTGCTTAAGTCGTATAAATGAGTAAACCGGCGAAGCCAATAAAAACATTTGTTTATAGAAAATTATTTTTATTTCACTAAATCAACATTTTTAATATTACGTCGATTCTCAAATTAAATTTCCAAACGGTTTAATTTTACTGATTTGGCAAATTACATATTAATTTTGGTGACTTTAAATTAGATAGCGAATAATTAAGGAAACTAAACAACTTTCCCCAAGGACCATAGGTCGAAATATAAAAAAAAATCGTCTCTATACAACATGAGCGATCACGTTTTGATTTTTTGATATTGGTTTTTCGGGAAAGTTGTTCAGTTTCTTTGAGAGAATCACCCCCACCATTTCGCTAACTAATTTAATGTCATCTTATACAAACAACGTATTTTAAAAATACCTAATAAAAAGAAAACCCAAAATTAAATAGTCTCAAGCAACTCTAATGATCATTTACAAGGTTCGACATGTTTCAAAATTTGTTATTATGATTTATAATTGAGATTTTTACCAAGGAACAATATGGTAACAGCGTAAACAGGTTTAGAAATTTTATTTGTGTATGAGAAAATATGTTTTGTATGTCAAGAACTCCTAACACATCGCGAGATTAAGTGTGAAAAAAACCACTATTCTGCAACGATACAAAAATTATGTTAAGTTGGTTTACCCAAACAAAATTATTATAATAGAATATGACATACTTGGCATTTAAGAAATAATAGAGCTGCGCATTAATCAACATTTTCATTAATTTTAGATTTTCTTTTCGTTGAGTATTTTGAAATAAGATATGTCATAATACTAAACGAAAAGAAAATCTAAAATTAATGAAACGCCACCCAGTGGAGCATTTGCGTACTATTTGTTTTTAATGACTGCTTTATTTCTTATTTCGAAAAACAATAAGAAAATAATCACTTTATGTAATGTTCAAACAATAACAACCAAAGATATTAATTATAAGTCAACTGGAATGACCTCTCGTTGTCTCTTCTTAGCGTATCGTGGGTTGCTTTGAGCTGATCCAGTTTATTTGATATCTGCGCGATGGAGTTATCAATCCATTGCATTGAAGACATGTGCGCGTTGAGAATGCGGCCGATTTGGACGATCTGTGGATGTAAAAGTTGATTTTTTAATTTTATAAAGATGTTTACTGGACTGGGAGTGAAAGAAAAACTTAGAACGTGCCAGCTACCGACTCTTCCCAGGCTATTGTAGAAACCAGTAAGTGGGATGCGAGAGTATTGCTGTATTGTGGGCGAAAGGCCGACCACCTATTAAACTATACTCATATTCCATCTGATAACCCTCAAAATTTGTGTCAAACGTGGCATCAAGTGGTTCCCTAGAACTACTGATGCTATGTCTACCCCGTTAGGGATTATAGACGTGAGCGTATGGATAGATAGAAAGATGTTTCTTTGTATTTCGCGCTTCTTCTTATCGTGTAGGTATAGTCAAGTGTGTGGCGAACTTGGCTAACCCTGGTGTCAGAGTTTTCTAACCGCACAATAGCCTCTGACTTGGTTTTAACGACTGTAGTCAATCGACAACAGCCGGGACTGACAGCTTAACGTGCCCTCCGAAGCACGGAAACGCTCATGATAAAAAAAACCCCATCAAAGTCTGATGGGGTCTTTGGTCACCCATCAGGTTCCCTGCCTCTGCGTACGTTGTTTAGCCTCACTGATCGGTTAAGATCAGAAAGGGCCACAGGGCTAAGAGCGCTATTTGGCCGCATCCATATATTAAGTCATCGATTATTGCAAATCAATCGAAATAATAACCAGGTCATTTGGTTATCTTCTTCTTTTTCTCCAATCGTGTAGGTATAGTCAACTGTGAGGCGAACTTGACTAACCCTGGTGTCAGAGTTTTTGAACCGCCAAATGGCCACGGACTTGGTTTAACGACTGGTCAATCGACAACAGCCTGGGTCCCGGCCGTTGTCGATTGATCACAGTTTAACATTTGGTTATAATGTAGCCCAAAAATTTGCAATAATGGTTGGAATTGAACTATACAGCCATAATACTCATCAGAATCAACAGATAAAATAAAATAATGGACACTATACTTTGGGTAAGCGCCATCTATCGGCACTTGGAGAAGCATCGTCAACACCCCTCATTGGGTGCTGTTTTATGGAAAGAATCATCCCTTGAAAGTTTCGATAACTAGTAAATTACACATTTTACACTCACGCCTATACGCCCTATCGGGGTAGGCAGAGCATCAGTGGTTTTAAAACCACTTAATGCCACGTTTGACATAAAGCAGAGGGTTATTGGATGAAAATACGGTATAAATGGCCCACAATATAGCGAAACCCTCACGTCCCACTTACTGAATTTTACAATATGCCTGAGAAGAGTAGGCAGCTGGCACATTCTAGCTGGCTGGCTGGCTTTCTGCTGGTTGTCCAGCGTGGAAGTAAATCAAATTATCTACTATATATAAAAATGGAACCCGATTTTCGTTGTCACGGTATCACGCGTGAACGGCTGGACCGATTTGGATGATTTTTTTGTTGTTGTGTTCCTTATTCTTATGAAAGAAAAAATTAAGAAAGTTGAAAAAAAAACAGGACGTCTGTCGGGTCAGCTAGTCTACTATATAAAAATAAGTCGGGTTTTCCTTCCTGACGCTATAACTCCAAAACGCACGAACAGATTTCCACGGTTTTGCATTCGTTGGAAAGGTCTCGGGCTCCGTGAGGTTTATAGCAAAGAAAATTCAGGAAAAATTTCAACAGAAAAGCGGGAAAATCTTGAAAATCGATATAACCTGTAGTCCACGCGGGCGGAGCCGCGGGCGGAAAGCTAGTTTAGTTTATAATATAGTATTTGGATACTTACAGGGTCATTACTATCCTGACTCCTGTTAGTTTCATTGAGATGTTCTATCACTTCCTTTAAGTCTTCGGACATTTGTCTTAACTGCGTGTCTAGATTCTCAGCTAAGGAGTACCTGGGAAATAACATAAAATAATAATTAATATAAAAATAACCTATTAAGTAATAAATAAGTTTACTAGCAAAAAAAGGCACGGATATCTGTGGAAGCAAATAACAACTAATAAAAAAATATAAATATAATAATAAAACTCTTTATTTTCAGGCAACTTTGCCCATGGATAAATACCTAACAGACTAACATACATATAAAACAAAATGTACTTCATAAAATCTAAACTTAAATAAACGGCACACACTAAGGACCTTTGAGTGTGTGCGTTTTTGAAGTCGGTTTAACGCTTTATTAACAAGTTTATTTAATTTTCCATTTTTAGTGTAAACAATAGAAACTACATGAGAAACATTTTAAGTGCCCATAAAATTTTTAGGGCTGTCCTTGATTTCTCTGGGATTCCATAATCAGATCCTGATTTGGTGACAATGGGACAACCTCTGGAGTATACTCTTTTAAACAGAAAAAATATTTTAAAAATCTGTCCACATGTGGCGGAGAAATCGATGAACATACATCCAGTCGAATATAGAACCTCCTTTTTTCGGTTAAAATCAAATTCACATGAAAAAAAAACACTTACATATGCTCTCTCTCAGGATCTCTCATTCTATCCCCAGCTTCTTCTAGAAGTTGTTTCTCCATGGGAGTGAGGAGGTCTTCTAATTCCTTCTGTTGTGCTAGAACGAAGTCCAACTCGTGTTCTAAGCTCTGTTGTTCATTCTTCACTGTCTGAACTGCGTCATTCAGTTCCACTATCTGGGGGGGAAAATGAAAACAAATGGAAAACTGTTTTTGTTGAAGTTGATAATTTTTAAACGGTTTTATTTAGCTCACCCCGTTTGTTTTATTGTAATACGTGTTCCAAAAATACTCAATGTGAAAAAAAAGGTTCTGAAGTACCTATGTCCTAAAATAAGTCTATTTTCACTACTCATGCTCGGAAAGTGCTTGTTTGTGCAGCTTATAGGCTGCACAAAATCGATTTTTGTGTTCTAGAGCACAAAACGATCTACTATAGGCTGCACAAAATCGCATTTTGTGCTCTAGTGCACAAAGTGATCTACTCATAAATGGGTCTATAGTAAGGCATAGAAAACTCCATACAGCCAAAATAATCAGAAGTTTAAAGATAAAATTTGTTATTATATGTTATTTTATTATTTCCTCGCAATCGAAGTGAAAAGCAGAGTTTATAACTCGTCCACAAAACCATTTGTGCGCTTGTTGTAAAATCTACTATTACGCCATGTTTAAGTCCCTACGATTACAAACAAATTTAAGGAAAGAAAAATATCCGGCACGAATGGGACTTGAACCCACAACCCCAGGATTAGATCTACGATTAATTTTAATTAAAACGTTTAATAAATAACAAAATTTTTAATGCGGCTCTATTTCCAAAACGTCAAGTGTGTCAAGTTTTATACAATAATGTCAAATATCTTTGACTTTGAAGGAACTGCGCAACAGGTTGATTTCTAGTGACCATTTGTTAATATTCTCCTCAAGTTGTGCGATGTTTATCGATGCGTTTATAACGCGTGTGCCTGGGTAAGTGTGTCCAGTTACCTTTACCCCGTTAGCAATGAGCAGTCTGTCGCATACGTTGATCTGCGTGGCTTGGTTGATGAACGTGTAAGTGTTTGAGCTTAAGTATTCTATGTGGCGTTTTTGTGAGTGAGTGTGTACGTGACCGTGTTTTGTGTCTTCTTCTTCTTATCGTGTAGGTATAGTCAAGTGTGTGGCAAACCTGGCTAACCCTGGTGTCAGAGTTTTCAAACCGCACAATGCCCTCTGATTTGGTTTTTTTGTGTGAGAACGTGTTTCGCGAGAAACGTGTGTGTGTGAGGTTGTGAACGTGTATGTCTTTCTGCGTGTGTATGTGTGTTTATGTTTGAGTTTGCGTAAACGTGTGTGCCTGGGTGAGTGTGTTTGTTTGTGCGTGTTACAATCGGGTATTACCTTTTCCCCGTTAGCGATAAGCAGTCTGTCCCATGCGTTGATCTGCGTGGCTTGGTTGATGAACGTTTTCTCTTGTTCCTCGAGTTCTAACGTCCATTTGTTGATGTTTTCCTCGAGCTGTGCGAAGTTTATTGATGAAAACGGTTGCGGGGGCGCGGATGATGCACTGTTTATAAAAAAAATAACGGTAGGACGTTCATAGTATGACGCTGAACAACTTTCCTAAAGCAAACTGTATGGGAATATTAGTTGAAAGTAGGAAATAAGAAAAAATTACACATTATTTTTTATTTTATTATGTGAAGGGTTAACTATTGACCTCAATCTTGACTAAGGTCATAAAATATGAGGTCGACGATGGAGCGAGTTCATTATTCTTTTTAAAAAAGCAACCCTCGAGTTTCTTGTCTGTTCTTCTTGGGGGAAGACTATACCTTTTTTAAACAGACGCAGAGTTAAAAAATACAAAATTATATACGTATTTTAAGCAGCTTTTTGTTTGTAACTTGTGTGAAACTGTTTCTGTTCTTCTTGAATAAACAAAATTCAAGAAAAAGAGAAACAGTATTTAAGAACAGTGTTAATGTTCATTGAAATGAAGATATTTTTAATTTGATATCTAAGTGAAATTCTCAACTAAAATTACATTTATACTAACGCAAATACGCCAAACGTACATGTTTGTATGGAATTTGTTTTTGTTCATATTTTGATCTATGTTCCTTAAGGTAAGCTGTTCAGTGTAGTGGGCTCATTCATAATTAAATTGAACCAATATTACGCAATGTACTGTTTATATTGATAAGTACGGAGGGCTGCACATCAGGTTACCACACGCGTTCACTCTATGCCGTTGCGATAAGAGTGATTTTGCATCGGAAATGGAGTAATCTGATGCGCTGGCTTCTGTACATACAATCTCGAAAGTTAAGTTACACAGAAAATTTATTACACATTTTAAAATGTACTATCAGTGATATGATAACAATTTATGATCTTTTAGAAGTTTATTCAGAGTTTCTTGTCTGTTCTTCTCGGGGGAAGACTGCATCTTTGCGCTATTCGCATAGAGTAAAAAAAAAATATTTGACATTTAAGTCCTATGAAGTAAATTGTTTTTGCCTTTGACATTATTTAAAAAAAAGTTTCATTTTTAACTTACGTAGTGATAGTAGCGAGTGCCGACGTAGTAGTCGATGGAGCCGTAGATTTGCCCAACAGTGAGATACCCGATACAGCAGTAGATGTCGCTGAAATTTAAAAATAATAGATAAAGAAACGACTTACCACATTTTAACACTTGAATGTAGAGGAAGCGAAAGAAGTGTGTTTGGATGGTAGCAAGTGGCAATCTGTGGTCTCTGCCTACCCCAGTGGGACAAAGGCGTGAGCTTATGTATCTGTCTGTAACACTGGAGATATAGTTTCCAAAAAACATGTTACAAAGAATTTCGAAAATAATTTTGGTTGCAAATTATATTGATCTGTAAAAGTTTGACGTTAGGTGACAGACATTTTGAAGAGAATTCTGAAATTCTAAATTAGATTTTAAATAGTTAATTTAAAATGATGTTTATTTTTTGTTGAGTTTGAAAGAACCCCGCACAAAATATTCGGAAAAAGCTGTTCGGTCAATTTGGCTTAGATTCAAAGATAAGATTTTCTTCGCCTGCAAAGCTAACACAGACCCGTGAGATTATTTTCTCGTATCTCTTTCCCCCCTCTCGTTCTATCGCATAGTGTCAGCCCGGAACAGGCAGAACAACATTGAGATGACAAAATTATATCGCGCGTTCATGCTAGCCCGGCTGGTCTGATAGCTCAGTTTGTAACGACCTTGCCTGATCTGAAGGTTACGGGTTCGATTCCCGACTAACACAAATATTAGAAAATCGTTTTTTTTTCTGGGCGAAATTTTTTTTCTTCATATCTTGCACTAATGTCCCTCGGGGAAGTTGTTCAATTTCGAAAGCTGACTCACATCTTTAATTTCACCCAATATGCACACATCAACACTGTCTAGGGATATTCCACGATTTTTCATAGAAAAGAGGTCTGTTTGAGAAGCTATAGTAGCAAACTCGAGATACATGGAGGGATAACATTTTAAGATGAGCAAGTGCTAAACGTGAATTTTTAAATCCAGTCAATGAATTTTGTTTAAATTGAAATTTGTTAAAACGTGACGGAAACGAAAACAAAAATGCACTTTTTTTGTAAAAAATGCTGGAATTTGCGCAATTTTTATTTTTATTTTCGGCACGTTTTCACAAATTTCAAGAAAAATGAAATTCATTGATCAGAATTGAAAATTCAAGTTTAGCACTTGCTCATCTGAAAATTCTATCCCTCCATAAATATGTCAATATACACATCAATATGTGTGTATTTTCTTTGTTAGATTTAATTACGATACGTTTTGATCCTATCACTCTATTCAGTCAAAATAAATGACCTTCAACTTAAGCCGCGAACACACGTACAAAAAAAAAGCTTACCCGCACTAGAAGCCGGCGTGATAGGTTTTCCAAAAGCAGTTGCGACTGAAGAAGCAGTAGAAGTACCGAAGTTAAGTCCGGCCGATGTTGTGGAACCGAAGCTGATTCCTGTAGACACTGGCGCCGAAGTTGATGGGGTCCCGAACGAAAGGCCAGTTGACGTCGCCGCCGTTGACGCTGGCGTGCCCAAAGTTAGTCCGGTAGATGCAGGAGTGCCTAAAGTTAATCCTGTCGACGCTGGCGTGCCTAAAGTTAGTCCAGTTGATGCTGGCGTGCCAAAAGTTAGACCGGTTGACGCCGGTGTGCCCAAAGTTAGTCCTGTCGACGCTGGTGTGCCCAAAGTTAAGCCCGTCGATGCAGGTGTGCCTAATGTTAATCCCGTCGACGCGGGAGTTGACGTTGTCGTGCCAAAACTTAAACCCGTTGACGGTTGCGTCGAAGCGCCAAAAGCAAGGCCAGTTGACGGCGATGTTGACGTAGGAGCGAAACTCGAAGCAGAAGTTGCAGTCCCGAAGTTCATTGACGAAGCAACCGTTGACGAAGTTCCGAAGCTGGGTTTCGGTTGAGCAGACATCGAAGCGACCTGATTTTGAGGTGCAAAACTAAGGCCGCCTTGCGAAGTGGTTGTCGCGAAGTTAAGAGAGGGCTGAGAAGTTCCGTAGCCGAAGTTTGCCCCGAATGTTGGGGCAGAAGTTGTAGTTGTTGGTTGAGAGAAGTTTAAAGATGGTTGGGTCGTTTGTGGAGCGAAGCTTGTGGCGGTTGTCGCTGGTTGGCCGAAAGAGGGCGTTGCTGTGCCGAATGCCGGAGCTATGGAGAATCGTGGACAAAAAAAATATTAAAATAAATAGTTTTAGACCAAAAGATCATGCTAATTTCGTTATATCTTTTAAATATAATATTGGCCAGCCGATGGAATTTTAGAGTTATGTTCTCGGGTCATGGGTGTTTGTGTCTGTCTTTATGTATGTTCCGAGGGACCCAAGACACAAGGAAAAACCTTAGTGTGGGCCTTTGAGTGTGTTTTATAGTGAGTGTATAGAATACGCCTGAGATACAGGTCTTAAATTAACCTAGTTCAGGCACCTATGTTATTTTCTCTCTTATTTAATAACGCTTAGTCTTAGGTTTTTTTTTTAACTTGTAAACAAGGATTACGACTTAATGATTTTATTATCATCACTACAAGCTTTTATTTATTTTTACCTGTACCGGTGTCTATAATGAAATCTTACAAGTTTGACACATTTCCCGGTTTCCGATTGAGCTGAAATTTTGCATGCATATGTATATCACGTGACAATGTAATATTATGATGACATGGAGCTGATCTGATGATGGAGCTGAAAGGCGGTCATAGGAACTCCGCAATAAAACGACACAACCCTATCGAGTTTTGGCTCATTTGGTATTGAAGAGTAATTTGGTCCTATATGGCAAAAAGCTTGTTTTAAAAAAGTTTTTATTTATTTATACTTACCAGGGCTGGCAGTAGTAGTAGTCTGTCCAAAGGCGAATCCCCCAGTGGCGGGCTTTCCGAAGGCCGAACTCTGTCCGAAGGCCGGGGCCGCCGCCGAGGCCGGCTTTAGGCCGAACGACGGCGGAGATTGAGCCAAAGGGGCTGCGGGTTGCTATTGGACAGTGTTAAAATAAGCTCTTTATTTTATAAATAACTAGCTTTCCGCTCGCGTGGACTACAGGTTATATCGTACCCAGCTGTGGGATAAAATGTAGCCTATGTCCTTTCCCAAGGTCTCTGTACCAAATTTCTTCAAAATCCGTTCGGTAGTTTAGGCGTGAAAGCGTAACAGACAGACAGTTACTTTCGCATTATTTGCCAAAAATCACGTACTGTTGTGATTGGAATTATATTATGTCATATCATAATACTACAATAAAATTCGTACACCGAAAGGTTGAGTGACAGGACATTTGTACTACAAAAAAATAACACCTTGTAATATTACTCATGTGAATAATTTCATTTCATTTATAATATTAGTAGTGAAGTAGGGATTAATAAAATCGGTTCGTTTCGTTTTCGTGGAAATTTCGTACAATTCTTACTTAGTCCTTATCTTATCTAGCCTACGTTTTATATATTAGATTTCAGCAGTGTGATGATCGGTAGAAAATAACACCACTCCATCTCTTTCCGTGGGTGTCGTAAGAGGCGAGCAAGGAAACACAAATGAGACCTGCCTTCTAGTAATCCATCCCAGGCAACGACAATTCATTTTTTTCTGAATCTGAGGTGTCGTCCTATGGTCTCATGCGGTGTGGTAGGCTCTGTAAAGGGCCGTCTGGTTCGCGACCACCCTCCTACCGAAGTCCGACGCCAAACAGCTTGCTGTGTTCCGTCGGTGCGTGGGAGTACTAGTGCCTTTATAGGCATTTTGTGGGTGAATTCGCTCCATCGTCGACCGCATCTTTAGACTTTTATGGTCAAGATTGAGGTCAAAATAAAAAATAAAATAAAATAGAAGATAGATTAATTTAGTAAATTGATAGAGAAGGTGATGGTAATCAAGGAAAATTTCACGATGTTTAATCTTGTTCTTATTGTGTAGGTATAGTCAAGTGTGGCGACCTTGAGTTTCTCACGAGCGTTTCCAGGCACGTTAAGCTTTCGGTTCCGGCTGTTGTCACTTGACTACAGTCGTTAAAAACAAGTCAGCGGTTTTAAAACTCTGACACAAGGGTTAGCCAAGTTCGCCACACACTTGACTATACCTATACGATAAGAAGAAGAATAGACTTACGGAAATAGGTGCAGCTGAGAAGCCTGTGGCGGGAGTCGCGAAGCCTCCGAAAGCGGAGCCTGATGTACCCACCGGGGAACCGAACGCTGAAGCTGAGGATGATACAAACATGTAATTTTTTCTTTTACCAGCCCTTTTACGTCCCCACCGAGGGGTACGGGCCTCCCTTTAAAACAGAAAGGAGATTTAGGCCATAGTCCACCACACTGATCGCTGGCCCAATGCGGTTGGTAGACCACTCGTCTTTCAAAAATGAATTTTCTTGGGTTTCATCATGATGTTTTCCTTCACCCTTGAGCAAGACTTGTAATCGGAAGGTTGCGGGTTCAAATCCTGGTGCAGGCCTGTACCACTAAATTCGTCTTTTCGGATGTACGGATTTCTAATGATTACTTGCTCAAACATGTAATAAATAAAATAAAAAACCGCCGCTTGACATATAGGCACGATAGCTCAGTTGGTTAGAGCATCAGAAGATCTAATCCTGGGGTCGTGGGTTCAAGTCCCATTCGCGCCGAACATTTTTCTTTCCCTAAAACTATTTGTGAATATCCCTTACGCGGAAAGCATTTTAAACATACTAAATTAAATATTGGCGACAACTTTAACTTTAAGGGGTGAACAAATTTCTCTAAGGAAAATGGTTAGCTCAGATCTTATAATCTGTTTTATGGTGAAAACCAAATAATTCATTACATTTTTATGTTTTTTTAATACCTATATTTTTTAAATTTGTTTCTATTTCTACTACTGGTGGTAATATCGTGGGCCAAAGGCTGACAGCCTGTTACCTAAATACGCACGTCCCCACCGAGGGGCATGGGCCTCCCTTCGAAACACGAAGGGGATTTAGGCCATAGTCCACCACGCACGGTTGGTGGACCGCTCCTCTTTTGAAAATGAATTTTCTTGGACGGGCATCACGATGTTTTCCTTCACCGATGAGCAAGTGATAATAAGAAATCCGTACATAAATCCGAAAAGACGAATTTAGTGGTACATTTCCTATCTAACAACCCTCAGAAAGAATGTCTAAAGTAGCGTCAAGTGGTTCCAGAATTCCAGAACCACATGAGCGTTCTGCCTACCCTGAAAGGGACTACAGGCATGAGTGTATAAATCAGTGGTTCTTAACCGGTGGTCCACGGACCACTGGTGGTCCCTAGAAGTACCTAAGGTGGTCCGCGAATCTATCCAAGTATACAAGCACTGAAATCGACTGGACGCCGCCAAAGCCGACAAGGTGTTGGTTAGTTGAGAGAAATACAATTTTCGTTAAAAAATTAAAACACTGTTCATTATGTACAACATTGCATGTAGGTATAACAGTAGAACAACCCTTTTTTCCTCCAGTCGGTAGTTCGTGGCAAAACAGATATTCTGTACAATGGTATTTTACTAAAATGTTAAGAACCATAGATATTTTACCTTGGGCTTGGGTTGTAGGCGATCCAAAGGCGGGGGCCTGAGATGTCCCACCGAACGACAAGTTTTGAGCCGCATTCTGAAATTATAAAAAAAATATCACTAATGGCGAAAAAATAATGAAAATCACAACAAAATAAAAATAAAGTACATAGTTCTGAATTAAAATAATTATTGAAGGTGACAAATAGAATAATTCATAGACATAGAATATGTATTCATGAGTATTTAAAAAAAAACAATGATTGCCATTTAACAAGTACAACCTTTCTATAATTTTAATTTATATTGCACCATTGTTACGGAAAAATACATAAATAAATAAAATAAATGGAGGAGGTTCTTGCCTGACACAGATAAAGGAAGAAAATTAAAGAAGAAATTCAATTTTATAAAACTACTTACATTCACTTGCATGCAATAAAAATGTTCATACAAATTATCCCTACTAATATTATAAATGCGAAAGTAACTCTGTCTGTCTGTCTGTTACCTTTTCACGCCTAAACCGCTGAACCGATTTTGATGAATTTTGGTACAGAGATAGATTAGAGCCTGGGAAAGGACATAGGCTACATTTTATCCCACAGTTGGGCACGATATAACCTGTAGTCCACGCGGGCGGAGCCGCGGGCGGAAAGCTAGTCTGAAATAAAGGCTTATTTGATTTGATTGTTCTCTATCTAACCTGAGTAGCAGCAGGCTGGCCAAACCCAGGGCTGCCAACAGTCTGATTGGGAGGTGATTGGAACCCTCCAAAACTGAGTGGCTTGCTCGCTCCAAACGCAGATACTGTAGCCGTGGTGGCCGGAGTCGATGATGGTGATCCAACTGAGAAAACACAGGAATTTTATGGGTTGTAAACTTGTCAAACACAATATTCATTATTGCATAAACAATGACATATAGTGTTGCCATTTTTGTACCTAAGGCCATACTTAGGCCCGTATTATGGAAGAAGACTCAAGTCTTGATCTATACTTAAGTATTGATTGTCTCTTTTTCTCATTATCAATATGACAAAGACAACTGTTACTTTAAGTATAAATCAGAGTGTGAGTCGTATTCTGTAATACGGACCTTAGTGTGGCATTGCAGCTGTAACAGATGAATGAACCTACTTTTTTATATTTTAATTTTAAAACCTACTTTTTATATATACTTACAGAGAGTAGAAGCCGTGGTAGTAGGTTTAGCAGCAAAAGAGAAGCCACCAAACGCAGGGGCACTAGTTGTTGGACTTGTGAAATTGAAAGCTGGTTTATTTTCTGAAAATTTTATTAAAGATGAAATTAAATACTTTAAATTAGTAAAGAACATTAAAGTTACTTCAAAACAAGAAAAATAAAGACATAGCATTTAATGTGCTTACTGATCTGTTTGAAGTTGATGCGAAGGCGGATGAAAGTATAGCCTATCAAACTTATTTGGCTTTATTGCACAGAAATTAACATGAACATCATATGTTCAATCATATTATATAAACATATTATACATATACTACGATAGACTATTGTAATTAATTAAGCTAATTTGGCTGAAAATCAGTGCATTGATGTGGTTTCTGCCTCTCACGGCACAAGCTGAACCATCTTCCTTTCGTCACACTTTTTAAAAATTTATTTTTAAGTAATAACTTAATTAACTGATAAATTAAAATGTATCTTTTGTAGTTTCCATTTGTAATTTTTTTATAAATAACTTTTTTTTTACTTTCAGTAGTAGTTTTCAATTATGGGCTAGAACTAAAAACATATTTAGTAATTTACCTGTGCCAGTTCCACCGAACAAGGGTTTATTGTCGCCCCCACCAAAGGTGAATCCTAAAAGCAAGCGCAAATGTTTCTAAGCTCTATTTAGGTAGATAGTAAAGATAAAAAGTAATAATTATGTAAAGCTCCAAAATGGATCGCAAATAAAAGAGGAATAGAGAATGTGTCGGTCGGCGTGTCGGAAAAGGGGCAGCCCACAGGACTTATTTTTTGTATGGCTGCCCCTTTTGCGACACTCTAACCAATGTGTCAGCTCTTTCTGCGGCTAACTGTAAGTCAAAACGGTGATGCGAGGGATTTGCATTATTTTGACCAAAACACTAACTTATAAAAAGATAATGTTTCGTCTAATTACAATCGGAATATTAAGTAACCATGCCTTCAAGTAGATCTACATCGAGAACGAATACAACTGTGGGTAATATAGGAATATAAATCACCAATTTTATTTGTGAAATCCATAAGCGCGAGATAAATTAGGTTATGATGATTTCGAAAATAACTGATCAACCCGTTATAGAAAGCGGATGGAGCTTTTTATGAATATTATTCCAAAGAAATAACTCAAGAATGAATAAATTCAAGAAAGAAGCTGAGAAAATACCCGAAGACTGTGTTGTTGTGCCGAAAGCGCTTCCGGCGGTTGTTGTCGGTGAACCGAAGTTAAAACTCATTGTTTCGCTGTAAACTCACTCAACAGCGATTACAAAGATTTAGTGAATGCCTTTCTAATACAAAATTATCATAAAATCACGATGTTTTAAGCCTTAGAACGCGATTTTACGTTCTACTAAAATGCGCGTTTTGTCAACATGTCAACTGTCAAAAATGTCAAATCAAAATGCCGCCATTTGCAATGTTGCCAGTTCAGAAAAAGTAATTGATGCGTTCAAGATACTTTAGTTTTGCAGAATTTGGAGAACTCTTACGAAACTCGAGTTTTTATGGATAACTAGCTTTTTCTCGCGGCTTCGCTCGTGCAAAGAACTCTTTTAGTAACCCATTTCATTCTTGACCCTTTAGGGGATGATTTTCGAAAAATAGCGAAACACTTTCCATTTATTTGCTCTTGTATTTGACGAAGTTTCGAGTCAAAATGTCCAAAAAAATTACCCCCATTTTTGAAAAATTCTTTCTTATAGCTTGCCTACGTCATTAAAGACATATTTTCACTTTTCAGCTTTCTAGGCCTAAGGGTTTGGGCTGCGCGTTGATGAGTCAGTAAATCAGGACCTTCAATTTTATATATGTATAAGATTAATTTGTATCGAGGCCAATAAATTGAAAAAGTTTGCCTTAGATCTAATTCTGGCGCTTAGTCTCGTGAAGCTTGTTATTCGGAACCGATGCTTGACCGTAGTGACACAATTTATCACAAATTTTTCTGGTCCGGCTGTTGACTTCAATCGTTCTAATAAATCAAGTCAGATGCCATTTGGCGGTTTGAAAACTCTGACAAAAAGGTTAGTCGAAGTCGCTACATAGTTAACATACTAAACGATAATAAAAAGATGTCGGCATTTAGGAAATGTCACTTTTTTACGCTACACACTCAAAGGACCACGTCCAGTCAAACCCGATAGCTAACTAAACATTTGCTCTTCAACCGACTTTGAAAAAAGCGGAGATTTTCAATTCGACTATACGTTATAGAAAGACGCAAACACAACAGCCATTGCAATAAGATGCCTACTTCAAAAGTAGATTGAGGTCAAGAGTTAACCCATCTTATAATAAAAAAATAAAAATCTAATCTCAAAGTCAACCTTGGGCCTGAGTTTTGAAACAATAGAATTCCAATTCGCATACGAATTGACAAGATTTGTATGAGATTCTCACGCGAATCTTGTGAATTCGTATGCGAATTGGAATTCTATCATTTCAAAAATACGTCTCCTTATCTGAGTTCAGCGACGCAGATTTTTTATTTGTTTCAATAAAAATACAAACGTTGTTCTGGCCGTCATCACAGATTGACTGAGCGTTACCCAATAACTCCGATTTTCAAAATTATATTTTTGATCTAAAGAGTAAACTCGGTGGTCCCATATTTTTATCAAAATTAATTTAGCGCTTTACGTTTTGATTTATGGTTATCTGCTGAGAGGCATTGTTAGGATTGAAGTCAGTTTATTCTTAGGTTTTTGACGTGGACAAATATTACATTATTTGTTCGGTCCGGGAATCGATCACAGGAACCATCGACCTGAGGCTTAGCGTATTTACTATACATTATAGTATTAGCGGCTAAGAAGCCGCTACACCAATGCAATAGTCGAGTATAGCAAGTTCATCTTTTATTGTAGGTATCGATGCTAAAACAGCGGCAGGTATTTTTGCAGAGCCCCCATGAAGTTCTGAGTATGGCTGGCTTAACACAACAAACGTTACCACCATAGTCACAGCTTAACAGCATTTTACACCACGTTTTCACACTAGTAACTGCCAGTAGGCATAGCATGACCATAGCAAGATGATTTGTTACTACGACCGGGCTTGGCGCTCGTCCAGAGAGATTTTGGGAGTAAGCTGATTTAATGGTTGGCTACGTATGTCGGGGTAGGTGTTCTGTTCCGTCTATAACGTGAGCGAGTTTGGCATTTGGGCTGATAACGATTTGTTTTTGACTTTTTGAAAGCCGTTTTGTTCAACTTCGTGTAGTTTATACTTTGTGCTGTTGCTTCTTGATGGAACTCAATTTTACACTAGTTCCGCTTGTTTACTTTATACTAGCTTTCCGCCCGCAGCTTCGCCCGCGCGGACTACGGGTTAAATCGTGCCCAGCTGTGGGATAAAATGTCCTTTGCCAAGCTCTAATCTATCACTGTACCAAATTTCATCAAAATTGATTCAGTAGTTTAAGCGTGAAAGCACAGACAGACAGAGTTACTTACGCATTAAAATATTAGTAACGATAGGTTTCGTTTATGTACATCATCGTCAGGCGTGGCTTAGTTTCGATTAAATCATCTTTAGGCGTGTCTTAGTTGGCAAACTACTTAACTGCCGTACTCAGAGACGTCAATTAAAGTTAAGCACTGTTAAACTCTGCAGGCCGAGTACGATAGTGACAGCGCCGCAACAACACCGCGGTCCTATGTCAAAATGTCAACATTGACAACGCCATAGGGCGAACAAACCTTTGTGCGGGACCCTCGCGCAATCAAAGTGAAGTTTCAGCGTGAGCCGAGCGCGAGTTTGTCGTTATCGTGCTAGAGCTGCTGATGTTATCTCTTTTACTCTTGTTGATATAAATAAGGATAGCATGACATTTAATTACTTCTTAACTTTAATTGGCGTCTCTGAGTACAGTCTTAATTAGTAAAAAAAGGCGTGTCTTCGTTGGTCAACTAAGACACGCCTGAAAAAGATGTAATCGAAACTGACCGCATAAAAATATAAAATAAAGAAGTGGAACTAGTGTAAACATCATGTTATTTAACTTCGTTTCAGTTAGCAGTATAACTAACTGCCTGCGACTTCGTAGCTTGCAGAAGTATCCTGTTGTTACTCTCCACCTTTCTAATTATCCCTGTCCAAAGAATTACGTCGATCTGTGGCTCCGTTACGATGTCAATGAAAGACGACTGTTTATTTAAGTTACAACTTGTAAGTATATTGCCGCCTTGTTGCCTTTACTGCCTATTTATTCTTAATTATTGTCATGTTTCTGTAATTGTTATGTTCTTGTATGCAAATAAATTAAATTTTATAAAACAATTTTCAGCAAATTATTTTAAAAGCCGAGACTATTAGATTGATCTAAATAGTCAAAGAAATTGTAATCATTATACTTACTTATTTTTGAACTAAATAAACTAATTATATTCGATTGTATAAACAATATTGTTTGGAGCGGTTGGTGTATGTTATTAACCTATGAAACTAGGCCGTATCACAAGTCTTCTTCTTCGTCTCTGATTTTTTCATACACTAACATTCTCCGAATTATCAAAAGTTGTTAGAAGATTTAAATAACATTAAGTTAATTTTTGGCATACTTAGTTTATCTAAGCTGACACAAGTGTAACAATGGTACTTACAGCAAAAATAAGCAATGAAACGGACAACATATGAAACGAACGAGTTATGTTTGAGATTTGTTTTCACTCAATAAAGCCAAAGTAAACATGTATTAATTTTATTCAACATCTCCGTCATATGGGCAATATAGAATAAAATAAATTATGAATAAAATAAAGCTTAAAAAATCGTCAATTTCATACTTAAACTCCTATTACCTTTTTCAGCGAAATAAGAATTCGTCTTTTTGCGAAGCCGACCGAGTGCGATCATTTAAAATATAAAGTCAAACAGCATGATCCACGTTTCCAATTTTATTATATCATTAAATACAGTTTAAAATACCTAACTAATTTAAAAAAAAGGATACCACATCTCAATAGTATCAATAAACAAAATATTATGCACTAGTTTCGATAACTCGAATCGTATAAAAATTAAAGATATACAAAGAACAGAGGAACACACTTGTTTTATAAAGCTACGCAAATTAAAAGTTAAACAATGGTCGAAAACCAATCGCTCAAAACCAATCGCTCAAAACCACTCAGCTCAGAATCACTTTTCAATTGTGTCTATTCAACAAGTCTTAAGGCTCTGTTTCACAAGAAAGTACAAGTTGCAAGTATTTTACAAGTGATTTTACCATCAAAATAATATACATATTTAGTTACATGGTATAATGTGGTATAATTTGCGCTCAATATTCTGGCCTTTGTGCCAAAACTATTATATATGATCCATCAGAAGAAAAACCTATAAAGTAAAATACCCCTTGTACTTGTAACTCATAGCTTCGTGAAACAAAACCCTGTCCTCATAATGTCAATTAGAAATTATTTAAAAATCATACAATATTGTATCGAGCTCTTGGGACAAAAGGGACCGGAGAACTATCAGGTGATAATAGAAGTCTAACGTTGACATTAGCTCGTCGCCATCTGTTCCACATAACATAATGATCCTTCCAGAGTAAGTAGACAGTTACTGAGTAACCGCACAAAACTACTGCCATGAAAAAGTCCATAGCTGTTTCTGTGATGCGATGCGATATTCCTGTGAAAAAATAAGGGGTAAAAATGAGGTTATAGTAGAATACTAGTGTTTTGTCCTTTGGGTATGTATGTATTTAAATCGTTTAATGTATGTTTGTATGTATTTCATTGTAATCTTGACTTGTTTTAAGTGCCATCCTGAATGTCCTATACAATAAAGATTTTTTCTATTCTATTCTATTCTACGGCCTTTTTCTTGCACTCTGACATACACACACAACACTCCAGAATAACTTTGTAACCTTTAATGTGTATCTGTACTTCTGATTGTTTTGAATGTTGTGTGTATATTTAAAAGCAATGAATAAATTCTTTGTCTATCTGTCTGTCTGTCAAATTAGGATAATATCAATACCCGTACTAATTTGGCAGTAGGTGCATTTATGTCACTAAGTGGTGACAACCACAATTCCTTTGTCAAGGTACCAAAGTACTATATTTTATGGCATTACCAAGACCATTTCTTTTAAATTTTAGAATTATGAACAATTTGTTCATCCTTCTCTGTCTTCGATACAGACGTTTTCAATCTTTTCGGAACAAGTGAACTTCTTCTTCCTAGCGCTAAGTCCCGTTTCTCATTCGGGGTACGCTTGACCATGATCCAGAGTTTGGCAGGTCAAGTCATTACAGTGGAGCAACTGCCATCTAACCTCCGTGGCCCTGCTAACAGGGGAACCTGACCGGATTGGATCATGGATCAGTCTCCTGAATGAGCAGGTTTCCTCACGATGTTTTCCCTCACCGTATAAGAGCATCGGTTAGTGTACAACTAATGAACATAACTCAGAAAATGAGTCATTGTTACATGGCGGAACTAGGGATCAAACTCGGTACCTCTCGCTTACGAGTCCGACCCACTAGCCGTTAGACCACCGACGCTCAAATAACAAGTAACTAAGTAAACTTAGTTAAATAAATTAAAGAAGTGCTGTTAACTCTCCATAGGGTTCCGTGGAGGTTAGTAGCATGGCGGCGGGCAGGAAATATTACCCCTTTTTATTTATTACTATAAAATGAAATACTTGGAGCGTTGTTTGCCCGGGAGCTAGTTTGCCGATTTTCTTATTTTCTTGGAGACAGTGGGACGTGGTACTCATTGTGCAACAAAGCATAGACAGAACTGCAGGCCAATTGCGCTAAAAAATGTGGATTGAAACTCAATTGAACCGCGGCTGCTTCACAACCTTTTGACAATTTTTTTTATCGCGATTTACAATTTTTACAAAAAATTGTGAAGAACTCCCATTTCAATGTCGTTTCAATTCACATTTTTGTCTAAAATGTTATCGTGATCTACTATTTTTGCAAAAAGTTGTAAAGCAATCGCGTTTCAACTACGTTTTAATTCACATTTTTAGCCCGATTGGCCTGCTGTTGAGTCAGTGCGTGAATATTGCTGATCATGCACGTCTGCTGACTGTTTTTACATACATACATAAGCTCACGCCTATAATCCTTAACGGGGTAGGCAGAGCATCACTGGTTCTAGACTAGAACAACTAGATGCTACGTTTTACACAAATTGTGAGGGTTATCAGATGGAACAAGTTTTTGGTGAGAGGTGGTCAGCCTTTCGCACATTATACAGCAAAACCATCGCATCCCACTTAGAGACTTTTACTGTATACATGGGAAGACTAGGGAGCTGGCACATTCTAAGTTTTCTTTCACTCCCAGTCCAGTATGACTGGTTTTCGGGTTCCGTACCCAAAGGGTAAAACGATACCCTATTACTAAGAATCCGCTGTTCGTCCGTCCATCTGTCACCAGGCTGTATCTCATGAACCGTGACAGTTAGACAGTTGAAATTTTCACAGATGATGTATTTTTGTGGCCGCCTATAACAACTAATACTAAAAAACAGAATAAAATACATATTTAAGGGGGCTCCCGTACACCAAACGTGATTTTTTTGCTCGTTTTTATAGATAATGGTACGGAACCCTTCGTGCGCGAGTCCGACTCACACTTGTATAAAAGAACTAAAATAAAACAAACAAAATGAAACAAAAAACACACCTTCTTCTTTCCTAGGAGTATCGGGCTTACCAAATTTACTGCCTTCGATCACAAAGTACTGAGTGCCGACAATGCAAACCGCCAGCAGACCGGCAGTCACTGTCGATAGAAGCCAGAAAATCAGACAATCCGACTGTGAACAAGGAGATTAAAGACTTTAGAAGGTAAATAATAAATTTTTAGGAAAAAAAACTGACTTTAAAAATAAAATGGCGTTTTTCTGGGTTAACTCACTCCATCTCGACCTCATCTAAGTATATGACCTTAATCAAGAGTTAAACCTTCTCATAATAAAAAAAACTAAAGAGGCTTTAACTTTAATTAATGTTTCTGCAAATAAACGTATGTGTGGTACAGTAGTGAAGTGACTGCTTTTCTAGATAATTATTGAGGTAAATAAAACTTTTGATTGTTTACAAGCCTAAAAAACGAGAAGTCTTATAAGTTTGACGTGTGTCTGTATGTCTGTGTATCTGTGTGTCGGTCTGTGGCGTCGTAACTCTTAAACGAATGGATTTCGATACGGTTTTTTTGTTTGAAAGCTGACGTAATCAAGATGTTTCTTAGCTAGTTTGATCCAAATTGGTTCAGCCGTTTTAAAGTGACCCAAACTTTTTAATTATAGATTTATTTAATTTTTTTATTCCTTAAAGCCGAATTGTTTCGCCGTCTAATTTAAGGCCAGTATTACAGAAAGAGACTAATCTTGATCTATACTTAAGTATCGATTGTCTCTTTCTGTCGCTATCGACACAAAGACGACTGCTACTAAAGTATAGATCAGAGTCTGAGTCCCGTTCTGCAATATGGACCCATGGATCTAATCAAGTCAGAGGCCTGCCCAGTTTGAAAACTCTGACACCAGGGTTAGCCAAGTTCGCCACACACTTGACTTGACTATACCTTTTTATTTATTTATTAAGAATGGGTTCACTCTTGACCACAATCTAGCTCAGGGCAAAAATGCGGTCGAGGATGTAGCGAGCTCACCCAGAAGAAGCCTATTCACTCGTACTTTAAAGATATTCGGGTTGTATGAGCTCGGAAATACAGACGCCGGCAGAGAATTCCACTCATTGGCAGTGCGCAATACAAAAGATGAAGAAAAGCGCTCAGTACGTATCCGAGGGATCTCGACAAGATAAGGGTGATACCCCGCAGTGCGTCTGGACATCCGATAGAAGAAAGGGGCAGGCGGAATGAGCTCATGCAGCTCCTGAGCACACTCCCCGAAGTACATCTTATAAAACCTACACGATAAGAAGAATAAGATGGACCTAATATACACACATCAACGCGGTCTAGGGATATTGCACGATTTTTCATACAAAAGAGGTCTGTTTGAGAAGCTACAAAAGCATATTTGAGATACATGGAGGGATATAATTTTCAGATGAGCAAGTGCTAAACCTGAATTTTCAATTCTAGTTAATAAACTTTGTTTTACTTGAAATCTGTGAAAACGTGACGGAAACGAAAACGAAAATGCACTTTTTGCCTGCTTTTTGTATGAAAATAGTCGAATTTACGCAATTTTTTTTTCATTTTCATCACGTTTTCACAAATTTCAAGTTAAAAAAAAAATATTGATTAGAATTGAAAATTCAGGCTTAGCAGTTGCTCGTCTCAAAATTATAGCGCTCCATGTATCTCGAGTATGTTTTTGTAGCTTCTCAAACAGACCTCTTTTGTATGAAAAATCGTGCAATATCCCTAGACCGTGTTGATGTGTATATTACTATAGGTCCACGTACGGACCTAAATCCACCTCATACAACTCTCCTTCAGTTGTCAAATTACGTTGAGCTAAATGAAGGATGTCTCTTGTCATTTCGTTCGTCGTAGCGTTTCAGCAATTTTCACCACGCTTCGGGCGTTGACCGCAACCGCTAGCTTGGGTGACAAGGCAGGCTTTCATATTGGATTCCTGTCACTTATCTATACGACTGACGAGTATTAAGTGAGGGAATATCGCCCATACTTTGTTGACATCCCGTGTGCCCAGAGCAAAGACAGAGCGGGTATTTGGACTTTTGTAGAGAAAGTACGTATAACTCAAAAATTAAAAATTTATCGTTTATAACTTTTAAAAAGCTGAATCAATTTTGATCAAATATAGCTAAGAACCGTCTCGACTACTTCAGCTTTTAAACAAAGAAAACCGCATCACAATCGGTCCATTAATATGGAGCTACGATGCTAAAGACAGACACACGTATAATTTTTTTTAGGTCTGTGACATCTAAATACCTGTAAATTATTTTTTTTTATGAAATATAAAATGTAGAGTAAGATAGATTCGAAACACGAAAGGGATTTAGGCCATAGTCCACCACGCGGGCCCAATGCGGGTTGGTGGACCGCTCCTCTTTCGAAAATGAATTTTTCTTGGACGGCCGGGTTTCATCACGATATTCCAATCATAGATTCCAAATCATAGATTATAATGTGCATTATTACTGTTTTCTTTGTACAGTCCTTTTTTTGCTTGGCCTTGTAAAAATACCTACTAGATTAAAGACAGACACTTCTATAGAGTACTTAATTGTAGTTTTAATTAAAGTTCTAAAGTTACCAAGAAAAAAGTTTTACCTAAACGGTTTTATTTTTAATTAGAGCCAGGATAAGCAACAGCTTTACAAGCGAACCCAAGCCAGATGAGTTGTTTTATTGGGTAATTTCTTTTTTAATTTCAAGGCCAATGAACTCATCGTCTGGGACCTTCATTACTTATTTGTCTTGCTTTAGTATGTAAGGTTTTAAGCAATATTTTATCTAGATATTAATTTATTAATTACTTAAGTGTCAATGTATAAGAGAGACTCTTGAAAATAGGCGAACTATAATATGTTTATGTGTGCAATAAAAAGGATTAATAAACTAGCTTTCCACCCGCTTGGACGACAGATTACATAGTGCGTAGCTGTGGGGTAAAATGTAGCCTATGTCCTTTCCCAAGGTCTACTCTATCTTTGTACCAAATTTCATCAAAATCTGTTCTGTACTTTAGGCATGAATAACAGACAGACAGAGTTACTTTTGCATTTATAATATTAGCAGGGATAAGTTTAACAAATAAACGCCTGACATTTTTAAATACCCGTGTAATTTCCCTTATGACGTTCTGCCTACCCCAATAAGGATTATAGGCGTGTGTGTAATAACCCTCAAGAGTGAATATTAAATGCGGCGTCATGTGGTTCTGGAACAAGTCGTTCTGCCTACCCCGATAAGAATTATAGGCGTTAGTGTATTGGAGAATTTCACAACTCTTATTAGAAACTTATTATCAAAAGGGCCATAATCTATTTGAAAATAGATTTTTTTCTCCCCTTCGTAGCAAATTGTGACTGTGTCTATAGACCAAGATCCCAGGGCCGCCAGACCTTACTTATTTTCTCATTAACCAAAAGTATGGGAAAGAGTAGTGCAATAGTTATTAACGATACTAGTGTCGTAGGTAATGTGTAATGCGAGCCCATTTGAAACACGAGCGAAGCGAGTGTTTTATAGAGCTCCAGTTACACATTACCTAAGGCACGCATATTGTTCAACGTTTTACAATGCGTTAGCCGAGGAAACGAAGCTAAAAAATTAATAATTTTGGATATACCTATACGATGTGAGCATTGTCAAAAACTTATGCTCACATCGTATAGGTATATCCAAAATTATTAAAAGATAGTACGTATATTTCCAATCAAAATTCACTGAAAACGAGTTACAATTGAACAATGTGCGCTAATATTTTACGATTAAACACAAAACATTAAGGAATTAACATTTTTATAACACAAAAATGATTTTGTTGAACAAATAATTTCAAATGGCGAGCAAAACAGTGGCGAGCAAAATATTTTTCCACAATTATGAGGCAAAGGCTAAGTAAATAAAATGCCAATTGCGACTACAGAAATTATTAAATAGTTCAATTATTTGTTAAAAATCAGATTTGATTTATTGAAAAAGTAAAGTAAGTAATTTACTTTTATATTTTATTTCACTGTGCAAATATGTATTATTAACATATGAACACCTGCTAGCCTGGGCCGAAGGTCAATTTTCAGCTACCAGGTTTTAAAGGTACTTCCAAGAATTACTCACTTGTCTTGAAGTCTAGGTGCTATAAAAAGTATTGTTATAGTTATCTGAACATCATATAAAAAAATCACGGCTCAGATTGTAGGTAAAATCGCATAATTTACTTGCGAACTGTAAAGCGTCTGGCAGAAATTACAGCCGACGGAGAGTGTCTGGCGGTGTTGACCATTAATTTTTATATTTGATTAATTATATTCTATAAGTCATCAGCACCCAGACTTCAAGATAAGTGATTAATTTTTGGAAGTACCTTCAGAACCTGGTACCTGAAAATTGGCCGTCGGCCCAGGCTAGCAGGTATTCATATGTTAATAGTACATATTAGCACTACTATTTCCCACACTTTTGGTTACTGAGAAAATAAGTAAGGTCTGCCAGCCCTGGGGGATCTCAGTCTACTAGTGAAAGGCACCACTTGAGATTAGTCAATAAGAGCGATTAACATAGCTTATTATTATTACATTACATTTCCACTCTTAAAACTACTCTTAAAGTGGTCCCTTTTACCAGACACAGTCACTAATATTGTATTAGTTTTTTTTAATAAAAATAAATAGCTTAAATTTTTTAAACTCAAAATATAAATAATGATCATAGTAACAAAATATAATATTAAATGTTTCGCCCTTCATCGACAAAAGGCTTTCAGTCGATTATCTCGCGTTTTCACAAAGTAAACTTCTGATACAGGGACGTGCTGAGGGAATTTAGGGCCCTTCAGAGAGCAGTGTGGACAAATGGAAAGGTGTTGTCTTCTATGCAGTAGCAACAGGCGCGGTCGTAGCCTGAAATTTTGGAGGGGGTCACTCACCCAATTCACAACTAAGTAGACAGCCTTTATCTTGAATCTTTACAATAAACCGACAAATTGTATTATAATATTGTTATACAATCTTTATCATAACGACGCATATCGATTTTGCTAGGATTACCAAAACTACGTTGTTCGGTTCCTTGTTTCTAAACTAGATGTCATTTTCAAGTTATTTTGGCTATCGTGCGTAGTTAATAAAAACACCACTAGATGTCAGCAAACTATAAATTTATCGCTGTTAGGGTATAGCTAGAAATTTCCTTTATTTGGCAAATTTTTGAGATTTTTCAATTTGACCGTAGATTTTGGGGGGGGGGTCATGTCCCCTGTGACCCCCCCCCCTTCGGACCGCGCCTGAGTAGCAAAAGCAAGTTGGGGTCTACAAAGGAAATCTTGGGGTCAACCTATAATTAGTAAATGTTGTTTGCACTAAGAAATCTAAGCATAGCTTGTATCGGAGGAACTCGATTTGAAATCAACAAAATAACAAACAGCTTATTTTTAACAAAAACTTATTTGTACTTATATAAAATGAAGTAAACAATCTCACGTGGGATACCGAAGATCGTCCGGATTAAACTGAATTGGCCGCAAAGACACTAAGTCGATTAATCGATTAGAGGGAACAAATTAAGCAAAAGGCAGTGTGATATCCATTCAAAAGATGACTTACCTACTTGGACAAATAGCATTAGGAATGGATGTTGGAGAAATCTTTTAAAATGTAGATTAAGGGCCCCTAAATCCGTCCCTAGCTAAGAAAGTAAACTCCTTATGTCAGGAATCGTGACAGGGGCATATTGGTAGACGTCGGCTGCAAAGCCCATATATGTCGTGCGTAAACTTTGTATATTCACCCATGTGCTTTAACGAAATTGTTTCCAAACATGACCAGAATGTTAACTAGATTATTATGTAATATGCTTTTTAAATATGTTTTGTGAAAAAGGATGTAGTGTGGCCACGGGTTTTGTATCTTTTTTGGCTTGTGGTAAAAACATGAGAAGAGAGTAGAAAAGAGAAGTGAAAATTGGGTTTTCTTGTTTGAAAGACCAGAAAAAAAATTTTTTTTCCTAATCTGTAGCACAGTCTATAGCTTATAGTAAGGAAACATAATATTGACAATCAATTTAAAAAACTACACTACAGCGTAAGAAAAAAAAGGCTGTTACTCAGCATGATTCTTTCACTAGAAGAACAATTAATTCAACTTTTTGGAAAACGGAGTACACAAACGTGATTTTTCTAATATCTACCTGGGTATTTTAATCAAAATTAAAATATACATTGGAAAAGACGCTGATATCAAGTAAAAAATCCTTTTACGGGTTGTAGTACGTCAGAACTTCTTCCTGTGCTGTGCACCGTTAACAGGTCAGTATGACGATTTTGGAGCACTTAGATGTTACGGTCTCACATCTTAGGCGTTAAATCACAATAAGTTTTAAAGCTGTTATGGCAGATCCTTCATTGGATAGTAATTTTGACATAAGTGTCGTCGAACGAAATATTTTCTTATGTTACAAGCAATCTATTAAACCAACTTCAAAAGCAGTTACAAAACTTTAGCATACAGTGCATCTAAAATCCTTCACAAAAACAAACGGTTACGACATCAATGAACTTTTAAAACCGGGGCGGCGTAAAAAGGTTTGGCGTGAAATGGGCGCAAAAAATCGTGGTCCCAAAAAATAGCTGAGACTGATAGGCGCTCGCTGTGCCGTCGGAAATGGTTCGTGGAAATTTAGGCAAGTGGCTCACAAACACAAGTGTAGTGGGTTCCGTAGTGGTGTTATTTGGAAATGATAGCAGACTGTTGTTAGGTAAAATTATTAATTCCGATTGTTTTGATAACTTAGTATTTTTGAAAATCAGTCAATTTGACGATAAGGCGTGTTGGTTATTGTTCCTTATTAACCGGTGGGGTATAACTAAATAAAATAAAAAATTGTGCCTCAACATACCACCGATATTTGTCACTACCTGTTACTGTCATTTATGAAGCGCAGCAAGAGCGCAGAACATGTAACCAATTAGCCTACACTAATATTATAAAGAGGAAAGATTTGTATATACTCAAAAACTACTGGACTGATTTTTTTTTTCAATCTTATAAGCGAGTGACATAAGCTACATACTTAGAGTGATACTGTAAAAAAATACTCTTAGAAATAAATAAATTTTCATTTCATTTTTTTTTCATTTCATTTTCATACTTTTTCGAATTCCTACGGGAACGAAGTCTAGGGAAAAGAAAAGCTACCTCTATTAATTTAACTTATTTACTTTTCAACATACTCTACCTGCCGGGCTATGATGATCGCAACGACATATTTTCTCACGCGTTATCTCGTGGTCACGTGACTGTTTCGACCAATGAGATTACAAGAAAGCGTCACGTGACCACGAGATAACGCGTGAGATAATATGTCGTTGCGATCATCATAGCCCGGCACGCCCATGGAAAAAAAGTGAATTGAACGTGGAGGAAATGATTTAGGTGACACCAGTTTTAAAAATTCTTCATTTAAGTCCTCAAAAAATTCATTAATAGCAGCTATGATCTTTTCGTTCGCGAAAAAGCTTCAAATGCCCTAAGTACAACGTGTTTTAAATATACCCGAGAGAAAGAGTATTTAAAATTAATAAAACTATTGATTAATTCGCAGCTCTTTTTCAAGAAAAGAAAGTATTTCGTGATATTATATGAAGCTTTCATCTTGAAAGATGTCAAATCGTTCCGACGCCAAACAACTGACTACAAGAGTTGCGACTATTTCAGAATTAGTGTCTGATTTCTAACCGTGTGGTGATCGGTTGAGAATAACACCACCCCATCTATTTCCGTGGGTGTCGTAAGAGGTGACTAAAGAAACACAAATGAGACCTGCCTTTTTTTCTGAATCTGAGGTGTCGTCCTATGGTCTCATGCGGTGTGGTAGGCTCTGTAAAGGGCTGTCTGGTTCGCGACCACCCTCCTACCGAAGTCCGAGGCCAAACAGCTTGCTGTGTTCCGTCGGTGCGTGGGAGTACTAGTGCCTTTATAGGCATTTTCTGGGTTGACTCGCTCCATCATCGACCTCATCTTTGACCTTATGGTTAAGAGGTTAACCCACCTTATAATAATAAAAAAAATGATTCGCCGGACTCTCGTAAAGTCTAATTCCTGTTTCGACGAACTCTTGTTTCGCCGGATTCTTGTTATGACGGAAAACTTTTTAATTTATTATTATTATTTTTTTTTGAAACACCTTGTGTAGATGTCTTTGTATAAATGACATGTGTATGTTCATTTATGTTACCTGCAAGTGGCTTCTATTCCGTGGATTACCAAACCACAGCCGCAGGGCCTGCAGGACCGTGTAACGCGGCGTGCGGATTGCTGGGTAGCTGAAAAAAACATCAAGTAGTACCAATTTAGTATCTATTGTGACTTTCAGGTGTTGTGATCGGTTGAGAATAACACCAGCCCATCTCTTTCAATGGGTATCGTAGGCGATTAAGGAAACACAAATTAGGCCTGCCTCCTATAAATACATCCTAGGCAACGACACCTCATTTTTTTTAAATCTTAGGTGGCGTCCTGTGCTGAGGTGTGCGTGGGAGAGTACCAGTACATCAATAGGCATTTTCTGGGATAACTCCCTCAATCGACTGAATCGTCAACCTCATCTATGACCTTGGCAAAAGTTAACCCATCTCAAAATAAATATGTAACTCTAAAATTAACAAATTCTGTATCACCCCCGACTTTAATTGCTTATAATTATAACTCTTAAAAGGCTGAACCAATTTTGATCAAATATAATTAAGAACCATGTCGATTACGTTAGCTTTCAAAAAAAAATCGGTCGATGTACGAAGACAGACAGACACACAGACATACAGATACACATGTAAAACTTATAACACCCCTCTTTTTGATCGAGGTAAAAAATGAGGTAATTTCTGTGCTGCTATCTATAAGTTTATAAGATTTTCAGCCAAATTCAAAGTGCATTGTACAATTTAATAACAAAAATATATCAAGTCAGGAAATCCTATTTCAAACCTACCCTCATATTTTAACAACATGCAAAATATGCTACAAAACCCAAAATGTGCAGTTCTGCACTCTCAGCAAGACATTCGTAGCATAATCGTAGCGTCTTGTAGCGCAACCGTAGCACTTGCTACGAACGTCTACAGCCCGCGAGGTTTTCTCATAGAAATGTTATTTATTTGGTTATAGACATCGATAAGTATATGGGGTGACTTTAAATTAGTTAGCGAAACTTTAGGGGTTGGTTCTCCCCATACAACTGAACAACTTTCCCCAAGGAACCTATGTATAATAATAATAAAAAAGTTTTAACTTTTAAAAATAATCATTTGCACTCTATAATTAACTTGTAAATTGCTGTTGACATACTCGAGGCAAATCTGTGTAACACCGTCAACTAAACACTGTCTTCTAAGATACAGGTATTCCCACCTAGTTTAGAGGACAGGGTTTCCATAATTAGTGTACCTATCAATTGTAGTGATCTACCAATTACTTATTGTATGTATTTAGTTTTAGGCTTCTTGAAATAAAGATATTTATTTATTTTATTTATTTATTTATATTTATGGAATTTTCAAAAAATATTTTTGACTTCCCGTAGAGTGGCATATCAGCAGCTGATCGCACTGGTTGTATGGAGGGGTAATATTTACTTTAATGTACGCCACTAATTTGACTTATTTTAAGGAACATTCTAAATCCTTAATCCTTACTAATATTATAAACGCGAAAGTTTGTAAGTATGGATGTATGGATGTATGGATGTTTGTTACTCTTTCACACTCAAACGGCTGGACCAATTTTGATACAATTTGGTATGGAGGTAGCTGACACTCTGGATTAACACATAGGCTACATAATTTTCCCAAATTCACGGGAACGAAGTCCCGGGCAGAAAGCTAGTAATATAATAAATGCGAAAGTAACTCTTTCTGTCTGTCTGCCGTCTTTCACGCCTTAACTACTGAACCAATTTTGATGAAATTTGGTACAGAGATGGATTAAAGCCTGAGAAAGGTCATAGGCTACATTTTATTCTACAGTTGGGCACGATATAACCTGTAGTCCACGCGGGCAGAGCCGCGGGCGGAAAGCTAGTATTATATTTATAAAATAAAGCTATTTTGGCTTTGACCAAAAACCTATAAAACACAGTATTTGCGATACGCACAGGGAAGAATTTAATATTAGTAGGACGGTAAGTGTCTTACTAAAAGAATCGTTCGCATAATAGCGAACCATGAAATTTGAATTTACCTACAAGATTAAAAAAATAGTAAAAATAATAAAATTGTGCTAGAACCTGTTTAATCTGCCTCCCTTATGAAGATCCTCGTGTAGGACCAAAACTATTGGCCAATTTCAAGTAAGTGAGGAAAACCGTTTATTACATTATTTAAAATTAGCATTAGGCTAATAGTTTCGCTGCTATACGAGAACTTTCATTAGCGAGGCTGTTAATTTATTGATGAGTTAAAATTTTAATGAAAAATAAAGACATTTTTTCATGTATAAGATAAAGAGACTTCTATAACTCCTCCACTTGCACATCTACGATCACTGCTGCTTATAATAATAATTTTCGCGAACTATTCACATACATTTCTGAGATATTATTGCACATAAACAACTAATGTTAACAAACATTATTGTGTGTTGCGGAGACGAGGAACTAAACGGAACGCCATTTTGTGAAATAGCTTTGGACGAGTTTCTGTAGTTGAGGGAAAATGGATTTCTACTACTTGGACAAGAATAGTATACATATTATATTACCTTATTTTATATTTTAATTTTAATTGATGTATTATGTGAATAACTCTGGCGCTGATAAATTTAATGGTTACTTGTCTTATAGATAATTAGGCGACTACAGCACCTAAATTACGATTTTATGATGCGTAGATAAGCATGACGCACTGCATTAAATCGGAGAAAAAAAATACTACGGTAATATTCAGGACATAAACTAGATAAGATTCTTGCTGAAAACATGATTCAGCACTTTTGGTTCGATAGAAAAAGCTCACAAAGTCACCTCTAAATACCCAATATTGTGTATCTTTTAAGCTGTAAAATGATTCAGCACTTTTGGTTCGATAGAAAAAGCTCACAAAGTCACCTCTAAATACCCAATATTGTGTATCTTTTAAGCTGTAAAAACGACTACAGCACCTAAATTACGATTTTATGATGCGTAGATAAGCATGACGCACTGCATTAAATCGGAGAAAAAAAATACTACGGTAATATTCAGGACATAAACTAGATAAGATTCTTGCTGAAAACATGATTCAGCACTTTTGGTTCGATAGAAAAAGCTCACAAAGTCACCTCTAAATACCCAATATTGTGTATCTTTTAAGCTGTAAAAACGACAGTAAAATGCACACAGGAACTTGAATTTGCTATCAAAATGTTCGTGATTGAACACTCTAGATAAGATTCTAACGCATTTTTCGATTTAAGCTGTTACCTTTCCACAAATCTCATTTTTCTAACTTTCGAACATATTTTTACGCACGCACACTTTCATAGTCCATGTGTGCTTGCGTAAACTTCGTGTATCGACACTGTCCGCATTGCCGGCCCAGGCCTGTTGAGAGACGGATGTGTCGCGCGTTTGCGGCTCGTTTTGACTTGACGTAATTCGTGGGTTTTCAACCAAGTTTTGTATATTTGTAATTATATTATATCGTTTACTTATTTTTTTTATTAAAGTACAAGTGTAAATATTAGTGGTAGATTTTATTAGTAGATTTAAGTTTGTTTTTGATTTGTAAATATTTAGACATTGTAAAAATAAATAATGGGGAACCGAAATAAAACTGTAAAACGAAAAAAAAAAAATTCACACAGAGCAAACGCTAAACATTTGGTTGAATTAAATAGGTAAGTACATAAAAAAATAATTTTATTTGAAGATTATATTATTTTTTACTATTTGGTATTAGATACCTAATACAGGTTCATGTTTTTGACAACGTCGTGATAATCACGTTAGCTCAGGAAAATCTGTTGTAGACTCCTAAAAAACGGTTCCGAGTTCGATCCTTGAAAAGTAATTGTTGATCTTTTATGTCGTAATGTCTTTTTCATGTTTTATTTTTATCTAAAATATATTTTCAGGAAACGGAAACTAGAAATCGCCGAGGAAGTTATTTCCGACACGTTAGTTTTCTAAGTAAGTCATAGTAATAAATTATTTATTCATAATAAGCTTTCCGCCCGCGTGGACTACAGGTTATATCGTGCCCAACTGTGGGATAAAATGTAGTCTATGTCCTTTCCCAGGCTCTAATCTATCTCTGTACCAAATTTCATCAAAATCGGTTTAGTAATTTAGGCGTGAAAGACGGACAGACAGACGGACAGAGTTACTTTCGCATTTATAATATTAAATAGTATGGATTAATAAAATAAAAATAGGTATCGTAATGTCATGATTTATATGAGTCGTAATAAGACCCGGTTTTTTAGCACTAAGGTCAACTGTACAGCTAGCCGAATGGTGCAAGGTATGGTTTGTAAATTGAGAGAATCGGGTTCAAACCCACCTGTAGTTTTATCGTAACGACTTTTTTATATTTTCATGATATAATTATCGTTGTATAATTTAACAATTTTGTCAGTATAGACAAAATAGTTAGGTATATATTATATAGGTAGTATAGTTTGTCAGAATTTTGCCATTTTCATTTTTGGTTTCTAGGAAAAGATCGCGGCTTTCAGATGACAATAATGATATCGTTGATTTATCTGAAGAATCCGGTGTTACCTACCACAGGTACGAAATACCTACATAATAAGATATTGATAAGCAGTTTTATGTTACATTAAATCTACCTTTGGTACCTATTAAAAAGGTTTTATTTAGACAGTGGAATAGCTACTTTATATTTTACCTGAGCTATAGACCTGAAATATTTAGAAGTGTCATTTATTTTATTACTACTTATGTTACAATTGAGGAGGTTCTTTTCAAAACTTGACTACTTATTCAATTTTCGACCAAAGTAGATTTTTAATTTTTTTTAGGTTGGTAACATTGAAATGTATATGCATCGAAAACAAAATCCTGACAAAACGTGATAGTTGCACTGGAAAAATATATTTAAAAACGCATGATTTCGTCAATAGTAGATTAGGTATTCCTATTCGAATTGCCATGTTCAAAATAATATTTCTTTAAATTATACAAAAACACAAAAAAAAGAAATTTAAAAACGCATGATTTCGTCAATAGTAGATTAGGTATTCCTATTCGAATTGCCAGGTTCAAAATTATATTTCTTTAAATTATACAAAAACACAAAAAGTGGATTAGTCAAGATTTGAAAAGAACCTCCTCAATTATAACCTAAGTGTAGATAAAATATTAGGTATATTTGTTAATTATATTTTGTTTACGGCTACTAACAATTATGATTAAAACAAATTATAGATTGGAAACAGTGGAACCACAAAAAAAATATGAATCTAGCGACATACACACGGATCTACCAAATGTTATTACAGAAAAAAATACTGAGGTTTGTAACAATTCCCATATCTTGTAAAATATAATAAATCTAAAATCATAATATGATCAAAAATAACTAAGTATTACATATTTTCAGGTCGGCAGTGAAACACAGAGGTATTTTATTAATAGTAATGTTAGCACAAAAATTGCAAAAATAATGGAGTAGGTACGTTTATCTACTGCTGTATATTTCGTCTTTGACTGAAGTTAAAATTTATCTAATTAATGTTTTTCCCAGTTTATATCGAGAAATTATGAGAACTTAACACATTTTGAGTCAGATTATGAGAAAACTGTGAATGATATTGATATACCTAGGTAGCTTTTGCATGTAAAAGAAGTTAATAGTAAATTTATTAAGGATCATTTCATCCATACACATTTTTTATTTATCGCGTTTGTTTTTTTTTATAAACTGGGAAGTATGTACTATAATTTCGATAAATTTTGCTTCAGTCTTTGATGAACATATCTCACTAATAGATAAACCTACTCCATAATTTTTGCAAATTTTCCTATGTATCGAAATTTAGAATGCTTTAACTATTTATTGACTATTTTGTTTAGGTACTACTAATACCTACTAGGTACTAAATAATATTTTTTATAGGTTGAAAACAGTGGAACCACAAACAAATTATTTAATTAGAGACGAGAGTACGGACAATGAAAAAGATGAGTTAAGCTATAGTATTGAGGTAAATCTTGTTTATTTTATTTACTAATTTCTTACTTTCGTTTCTCGAGAAGAACTGAACGTTTGAACTTTTAAAAGATGTATTCACTGCACAGTCCATATTTATAGAGGAGTATTTTTCATTATTATTTATTTTTCAGGCGGAAAAGACTACTGAGGAGGACATAACAATTATTGGTCGAAGAATAATAAATGTTACCCATTTTTTTAACAAATTAGCGGACATTTCTAATCACGGGCCATTTCAATGCGGTCTTGGTAATATAAAATTAATAAGTGAAAAAATATGCGGACTTTTTTCAAAGTTTACTCTGCAATGCAAAATGTGCAATGAACGATTTTACATCGAAAGCGATGACAATGACGGTTACTTGCCAGTAAACACTTGCGCTGTTGCTGCTACTATTTCTATAGGATGTGGTCATTCTCAGCTACAAGAGTTTACATCTGCATTAAATTTGCCATCGATTTCCCAAACAAATTATCAAAAACATCACAAACTGCTGTCAGAGAACTGGCAAGAATTAGCTCTTGAGTCCATGGAGCAAGCAGCTCAAGAAGAAAAAAACATGGCAATTGCAGAAGGAAGAGTAAACAAAAATAATATTCCGATCATTGATGTGATATCAGATGGTGTTTATGGGAAAAGATCATACAAAAAAAACTACTCAGCTTTGTCTGGCGCTGCTGCTATTATAGGCCGAAAAACTGGAAAAATCCTTTATTTGGGGGTGAGGAATAAATACTGTTACCATTGTGATCGAGCTCAAAAGAAAAACATAGAACCATCTGAGCACATATGCTTTAAAAATTATACCGGTCCGTCCACAGGCATGGAAAGTGAGATAATAGTAGAGGGATTTAAACAATCCCTCTCATCCCATGGTCTCATATATGGACGACTTATATCAGACGGTGACTGCAGTACTTATTCCAAAATATTACAAGCACGACCTTATACAGATGTTACTGTGGAAAAAGTAGAATGCCGGAATCATTTGCTACGAAACTTTTGCAGTAAATTGCAGGCACTTCAAAAAGAAACGAAACATCTTATAAGTCATCGAAAGTTGTTAACGACTCCTCGGATTCTGACTATGAGATCCACCATCGTTAAGGCAATAAAAAAAAATAAAAGTGATGAATTCCCAGAGGAACAAAATCTATTTGAAGACATTTTACAAGCCCACCATCACGCCTTCGGAAATCATCTAAAATGCAAGTCGCATTTCTGCGGGAAAACAAAACAGCTTGAACAAGATGGTGTTCCAAATGATTTTAATTTAAGTTCTTTATGGCAACGTATTTGCATTTTAATTGAAAGCATTGCTAGCCACGCTCGTAGCCTTCTTCAAGACGTGGACAGTAACGTGGTCGAACGCTACCACAGTATTATTGCCAAATACGTAGGAGGGAAGAGGGTGAATTTCTCCCTTAAAAACTCCTACCAGACGAGATGCACGGCTTCAGCAGTTTCATTTAATGAAAAGCATTCGCTTTCAAAACTCTACAAAAAAATTGCCGCTAAAAGTCCACGAGGATACTTAAAGGTCTGGGAAGACCGAAAATTAAAACAAAAACTTCTTAGCAAAAGGTATGCGAAAAAAAAGAGACGGCTACCTTTTACAGCAAAACGTTCGGACAGAAACTACGGACAAGAATGCGAAAAACCTGATGTGCCAGAAGAAATGTTAAACAAGTTGAAAAAAGACTTTTTAAAAAATTTAGAAAAAACTGACGAGCAACGCGCACTAATAGAGAGAAAAACAGTTCTCCAAAGAGCTAATAGTGAATGGCTGGAGCTAAGAAGGTCCCTGTTGACTGCTTCTAAGTTTGGCAAAGTCATTAAAAGACGCAAGACTACATCTTGTGCCAATTTAGTCAAAGAAATCTTGTATCAAAAAAACTTGGACCATGTCGAATCCATAAAACACGGCCAGACAAATGAAGTTTCTGCGATTTCACAACTTGCTAAACAGGAGCAGATAGAAATCAGACCATGTGGTCTGTTTTTGGACCCAGAAATTTGTTTTTTTGGTGCGTCACCCGATGGATTGACAGGAGATGACACTTTGATCGAAATAAAATGTCCTTTGACCGCATACAAATTGGGTTTAGAAGCGGCCATTGAACAAAAGAAAGTAAACTTCTGGAGAAAAACTAAAACGAGTGAACTAATTGTAAATAAAAAACATGAGTGGTATTACCAAATACAAGGACAACTGCACATCACTCAAAAAAAGTATTGCTTATTTGCCGTGTGGGAAAACGAAAACAAAAATATGAAAACAGAAATCATTGAACGTGATGATGCTATGTGGGAGGAAATAAAAGGAAAACTTAAAAATTTTTACATGGATTGTCTATTACCCGAAATACTTGACCCGCGAATGTCAAGAAATTTGCAAATCAGAGAGTCCTACATCTAACGATTCTTTTTTAATTGCTTATATTTATTCTAATTTAGGAAACAGTGCAAATTTCATTAAAATCGGTTGGTCGGGAAGGGGGTCTAACCGCGGAAAGATATATCAACAAATTTCCTGTTAATAGGTAGTACATGTACTAGGCAGTACATGAAGGAAATCGGCATGCCCAGACTAGACTGACCAGCGCTCAGTCCCGACTTGAACCCAATGTGGGATGAGCTGAAAAGACGGGTCCGAGGAAGAAATCCAGCTCCGGCGACGATAGAAGATCTGAAAAATTCTTTAGTGGAAGAGTGGGAGGAAATTCCACAAGACTCCGTCAGAAAACTCATTCGGTCAATGAGAAATCGTTTACAAGCATCCATTAGAGCCAGGGGGGGTACACAAAATATTGAAGGGACATAAAACGCACGTTAAAAAAAAACATATCTTTTCATATTACTTCGTATTCGTTTTGACATCCACAACTTCAACATTTTGCAACAAATTTCTTTATTTAAGTAGGGAAATTTTATTAATTTTAAATCTTTTTAATATCATTTAAATGCTAATAAAATTACCTTTGAGTGATATACAACAATGCATAAGAACTGTAACAATTAGTCTCGAACATTTCCCGGTGAAGCGATTCCAGTTTAATGCTCGCAATTGTAGTTTTTTGCCTGCATATATCTCCGAAAATCTTGTTAAATTTTTACGGCACGGATTATTCTAATTTATGAATATCCATTTAGGTAGTTTTTTTATGGACTTAAAAAAGAAGGTATACAAATTTGTAATATTACGTAATATTATTGGAATTGCAAAATATTAACATTAGACGATCCATTTTTTATTATTATTAATCTAAATTTTTGCAAACTCAAATACTTGGTCATAAATTATAACTAACTAGCTTTCCGCCCGCGTGGACTTCAGGTTATATCGTGCCCAACTGTGGGATAAAATGTAGCCTTTGTCCTTTCCCAGGCTCTAATCTATCTCTGTGCCAAATTTCATCAAAATCGGTTCAGTAGTTTAGGCGTGAAAGACGGTCAGACAGACAGACAGACGGATAGAGTTACTTTCGCATTTATAATACTAGTAAGGATTATGTTTTGCATAGGTACATGACCTTTCTATTGCTGTATCGTTCCTAAGTCTATGTCAACAATATTAGTTGTCTGGTATATTGCCAATTTTTATATTTGTTTTAGACTTTTGGGTTAGGTACCAGATGTGTTGCTTACTATACTAAGTTACTTAGTATAGTACATGGTTGTATTAATTTCATGTTATTCAAAAAAAAATAGAAAATTTGTAAACCTGAAACTATGCAATCAAATAATGCTGCACAAGTTTTTTCACTGTCTTTTTTAATAAATTTAGTTTCAAATGTGTATTATTAATATTTTTGTTATTAAAATATTTGTAATATATATACCTGGTACAGAACGAATATTTGTTTTATTCCACTTATTTAGAAAGATTACTCTCTCAAAATAATCATGTTATTTCTTATTTATTTATTTAATGTATATTAATATTTCTTATTTATATTAATATATATGTAAGTATACGTTATATTTTTGATAAAAACAAAAAAAGAGCTTAATAAGTAACTTATTCTCATACAGGATTTGAACTGAGTACTCTCCAATACTAGTTAGATAACGAGACCCCTATGCTATCTTGGTATTAAAAATAGGAGTGAAAAAATGCATTGGTAGGTACATACTTTTTTACTGACGATTGATTAATACAATAGGTACGTAGTCAAAATTTTCGACGAGATAAATAAATGTTGTTTTAATTCAATATCATGCATCTTTCGAATTCACCCAAATCTATATAGTCCATTGAAAAGTTACATTTGGGGTTGCGTTTTTTAGAGGACGCAATTTTATTTTTTTGATGTGTAGGGGGGGTCAGTGTAAAGCTAAAACCAAGTTTGTGGGGTCGCCACCCTTGTCCCACGGCCGCCATCTTGAAAATAGGGGTTGAAATGGTTTTTACGGTATATCTCTTAAACTATTTATTTTATAAAAAAAAATTGTTAACATTTTTTGTTGCAAATTAAATTCTCTACAACTTTGGTCCAGTAACTTTTTGTCGTAGAACTATAAATAAAAAAGTTATAAGCGAAAATCTTCAGAAATTCGAGAAAAAAATTTATATTTTTCGATGTAACTTTTTTTTTATCATTTTACGAAAAAATGATATCAGACCATTTTTGTAGATCGTTTTTTGAGGAACAACTTTTATTTGCATCATTTTTTCATTAAGTCAATAGCTAAGGTTTTACAGCGCTCCGAAGTGAGTACTATTTTTCAGTACTCTTAACTATACCTATATTATACATGTGTACTAATAATATGTCATCAGTTATTGTTTTTTTTTTAATTTTTTTTATTTTTTTTACTTTATTATAATTTTTTTAATTAAAAATTTTGCAATTTTATTAAAAATGAATTATTGACTCTTTTCCCCACCACCCACGAGGTAGAGTAGGCGCGTTTTTTTTTACGTGGTATCCCCGATAGGCCTAATCCACGGTGATTTTCTAAATTACAACTACTCCGTCCTCAGTCGTTTCGATGGACCAGGCTGCGGCTCAGCATCTGATCGGCTTTCTAAATTAAATACCAGTGGGAGAACTGGCGAAGGAAGGGGTGTTAATGTTGGCGGTTCATCATCAAAGTCATTTTCATCAATTAATTCTGAGAGTTCTATTACGTTGCTGCAAGTCTCTCCAGAACAATGGAAGCACACTGCAGAACATTTCAGTCCTGCTTTTCGACATCCACACATCGCTCCACAGTTTCCTTTGCATTTGCAAAAAATCAATTTTAGAAGCTCAGGGGGTGCTGGAGGTTTTGAGTTCTGCACTGGCATCAATAATTTTCCACATTTTTTCCAGCCCCAGTCTTCAGGATCATTATAATTACCAAGCCACGACTGGACCTGATGGTAGACTCGGAAAGTATGAAAGCGAGCTGTGTCTTGTGTTGGAGGAAGTGAATAATTAATTTTTAATAAAATTGCAAAATTTTTAATTAAAAAAATTATAATAAAGTAAAAAAAATAAAAAATAAAATAAAAAAAAAACAATAACTGATGACATATTATTAGTACACATGTATAATATAGGTATAGTTAAGAGTACTGAAAAATAGTACTCACTTCGGAGCGCTGTAAAACCTTAGCTATTGACTTAATGAAAAAATGATGCAAATAAAAGTTGTTCCTCAAAAAACGATCTACAAAAATGGTCTGATATCATTTTTTCGTAAAAATGATTTTCATTAATTTCTGAAGATTTTCGCTTATAACTTTTTTATTTATAGTTCTACGACAAAAAGTTACTAGACCAAAGTTGTAGAGAATTTAATTTGCAACAAAAAATGTTAACAATTTTTTTTTATAAAATAAATAGTTTAAGAGATATACCGTAAAAACCATTTCAACCCCTATTTTCAAGATGGCGGCCGTGGGACAAGGGTGGCGACCCCACAAACTTGGTTTTAGCTTTACACTGACCCCCCCTACACATCAAAAAAATAAAATTGCGTCCTCTAAAAAACGCAAGGTAAGGCCTAAAAAATGTAACATTTCAATGGACTAATAACAAAGCATAATATAATTATTTATTGTATTTTATGACTGGTAAGTTTTCACACTAGATGCTAGTATTGAAGTTTACGGTTAGATGTCACTGTTCACTGTTGGTGGTGTGTCATGAGATGCTAGTACTGAAGTTTACGGTCAGATGTCACTAGTCAATGTTGGTGGTGTCATGAGATGCTAGTACTGAAGTTTGCCGTTAGATGGCACTATTCTTCGTTGGTTGTGTGCGTGCGACCGTTTCCTATGTGTGCTGCCTTTTGCTCAAGGACGATCGGGTCCTGTAGTCGCCTTATTTTGTTTAATTATTGTCTTTAATTTGCATCGTGCTCATCTTTATCTACGGTGCTCAATCGCGGTGTATGACGGAGGATCAAAAATCCAAACTAAAGGATTGCCAGCGCGCAATGGAGCGAAGAATATTCAGCTCTCTTTACACAATAACATTAAAATTGTATGGGAGATAAAGCCCTGTATATGTTCCAAAAGTTGGGAGTCCCTAACACAAGACAGAAAAGTCTGGGAGAAGAAAGGGGAGGCCGTTGCCCAGCAGTGGGACACAAAACAGTAACTCAAGAATTGCTTAGTAGTATAATTCAATTTTATGTAGTTTCACTATACATATATTTCTTGATGAAACGATAAAATCATATTAACTGCGACCGGATTCGAATCATAACACATCTGTATTCCGTGATGTTTTAAAACATCCACTGACAAAAAAGAGAGGTGGTGGTATAAGTTCGACGTGTGTATTGTAATGGTCTTCTGGGGGGGCGTATAATTAAAAGACTTGATTCTTCTTCTGGTATACGGTTATAATCAAAATCTGCACTTCCGTTACAATTTTTATTTCACTTTTCTACACGTCCTCGGTTTACAGAGTTTAGCAACGCTTATTTAAGTGCTAATTGCACGTCTACGAACACATACAAAAACTTCTTCCGCGAGCTCACTACAATGAATTCACAATAATCAATGAATGGCGCAAGACCAGATCTTCAATCATTTCGAATCTTGACATCGAATACCATTTCAAACCTTTTAAATTGATATTCGAATTATCTTCTTCGAAATGACCGAATGAGAAAGAAGTTGCATTACGCCCGATCCTCCATGAAGGTCTGCATACCACAGTATCTATATTGTGCCTGTATAACTGTGTGTCTGGCTGTGACATCGTAGCTCCTAAATGAATGGGCCAATTTGATGCGTTTTGTTTTGTTTTTAGACTGACGTAATCTTAATGGTTCTTAGCTATATATAAGCGGTTTAAGAGTTATAAGCAATAACTGCTTTACCACAAAACAATTAAACACTACTAAGACAATGTCTAAAACTGACTTTTCATTTTTTCCATACAAAAACTGACTTCAAACTGGTTTTAAAGGCTCCCAATGTCCACATTAATTAATTATATTTTAAGTAACCTACACGGGCAGTTCAATCAATAGTGGAAATATTGTAAATAGCTGCTAATTGATGCTTTCATAAAAACAAAACCCATCACTTTTAACTGTCTAATAACAGACACTTCATTTTACAAACAACTACTTCAATAAGAACCTACACAGTAGCAAATAAATAACTTTTCAATGGGCGAAAAGAGAACAAAAAACTGCCCGTAAAATGCCGTACGAATTAAAATTGCTTGCAATAAATTTCCAACCAACTTGCTTCAAGTTAGAATCTATGGAGTCTCGCAATTGTTGCCTGGAAGAGTTTGCTGCTATTGTGCGCGTTTACCCAGAATTAGATTCCTAGATGTGTCCTCAAATTAATATACATAGACATAGTTTATTTTGTTTGTTCAGCACACAAATACATTTAAAAGAAAGTAAACAAGTTGTAACAACCAATCGTAGATATGTATTGTAGTGACAAAAACGGCTCCAGCTCAGCAATTATTTATTTATAAGCAATATTGCATTGCATTGCAATCTGTAGCTTTGTTCTCTACCCTAGAAAGTATAGAGAGAGAGCGCTAGTTGTTCATTTTTTAGGATTTTAAATAATACTGCTACATAAATTTTAAATGAAGATTTATAAATTTACTAGTTGTCCGCCCGCGACTTCGTGCCTGGTTGATTTTCTTTTTTTTTGTGAATCTGAACTATCCTCGAATCCACTTGAACACACACAAAAAAATTAATTAAAATCGGTCCAGCCGTTTAGGAGGAGTTCGCTGTCAACACACGTACATAACAATTATATAAATAACAAGATATATATGTTAGTATATAAGGTACATAAGGTATCTTTGGGCTTAGTTTCCTCAAAAAAAATTGATTCCTCGAATCCGTACTGAGCGCTTCTCCTTTTATACTGCGCACTGCTAAGGAATGGAATTCCCTGCTTACGTCTGTCTTTCCGGGCACATATAACCCGAGTCTCTTTAATGTTCTAATGAATAGGCATCTTTTGGGTGAGCTTGCTACATCCTCGACCACATTTTCGACCCTGAGCTAGAATGTAGTCAAGAGTGAACCCATTCGTTATAAAAAAAAAACTCTTAGTCCAGTGGCTGATCGAAACCGAGCACTGTAGTTAAGTGACGTACACAGGGTCAGGACATCTCATGGGTGACCAAAGCGGAAATTAATCACGAGAGTTTAAACTTTCGGTTGCAGCGGTTGTTGATTAACTTAGTCGTTTAACCATGAGGCAATTTGGTGCACTGAAAACACTGACACCAGGGTTGTATGTATGTATTTATTCTTTATTGTACACGAGCATAAGACACTTAACAAGAAAAACACAAGGGGATTTCTTCCAGTCAAGCCATTGAGTTTGTCAAACACTTAGACTAATGTTTCTTTCTCATCCTTACGCTCTACATCTCTGTTGCAGTAGAGAAGTTGTTCGGTGTATCGGCTTCGGAAGCGACTCTATTCTACTCGTTAAACTGAAGTTAATCTATCAATACAATCTGTTGCGGTGCGGCAAGAGATACGGCAGAAATGTTTTGAAACTAATTTTAATGTTAAAATAGTAATGATAATAAACATTACCCACTCAAAGGCCCACACTAAGGTTAGTCCTTGTGTCGTGGGTTCCTCTAAACATACACAAAACAGAGACCAAAAATTTTGCCCGACCAGGAAAACGAACACAGATTCCGTCGATCAAGAGTCAGCGTCAATAGCACTCAACTATTTATAAATATTTGTTCTTTTTTTTGTGTAGATATTAAGTTTTTTTTATTTGTATTTTTTTGTTTTTTGTTATTTGTTTTTTTTTTTTGCCATTACACTTTCCTTTAATGTCTCTGTGTTGTGATGTCCTTTGTAATAAATAATTTTCTATTCTATTCTATTCTTTCTATTCTACTATACCGGCTGTATGAACCTATGTAAATGTAATGTATTTAATTATTTTTTCTAAAGATGCTTTTAATACATTTAAACGGGTAAAAAGTTAACCACTAGGGTTAACTTTAAGTAATTTAAAGAAAATATGAAACTACAATTTTTGAGTTTCCCTAATTAGTTTAATATTTGACAAATCAACACATACAATACAACAGCTGTCTCTTGTATAAATAGCTTTTTATTTAGCACTAACATTCCGCCCGAAATTTCGTTCCCGTAGGAATTCGGGAAAATTATGTAGCCTGTGTTACTCAGGAATAATGTAGCTTTCTAATGGTGAAAGAATTTTTCAAATCGGTCCAGTAATTTCGGTGCTTATTCAATGCAAACAAACCATCAAATCTTTCCTCTTTATAATATTGTTGTATAGATAGCGCATTTTTTGGCTTACTCTACTAATCATCTGTTCATGTTATTATTGTTTAAGCTGTGTGTTTCGTAAATAAATAAAATAAAATAGAATATTTATTTAAATCCCTTTTTATAAAGATTTAAATGCATAAAGAGTTCCTCAACTTTTTTAGCCTTTACGCATTTCGTCGAGCTAAAGCTTAAAAATCATTTGTTGCTACTAATTGGCCTTCCGGGCATACGACAAGTCTAGCAAACACCATAGAATATAATATTTGATGGTGCGTTATTGTAAATCTTGTTTATGATGAATTTACCCACTTAGTATTTGGAGGTATGTGGAGTCACACATACAAGTTATTGATGTTACGCGTTTAAAAGACTGCCATAAAAGAAGCGCATCATACGATGATTGATGACGTATGTATGAATTCTTATAAATACTGCTAAGTATGAAATAAGTAAACGAATTCATTCTTTACTTGGACACACGTCTTTTAATATCTGCACATTTTACCCAATCTCCTCATATTTTAATTTATGTAGTGTGGCGATACCCCTAGGATAACGTCATTAGTTTGTACGCATAGTTAATTGAATAAATCAGTAATCGTTATTCATAGAAAAATATTTTTTTTGGGGTTAAGGTCAAAACTGAATTATCTTCCACAAATTGGCAAAAAAAAATCGTATTTGTGTGTCCAACTTTAAGGAAGCTAGCATTTTTTTGTCACTATCATATGAGTTATTCGAAGAAAGTTGTTCAGTTTCTTTGACTATTTCAAAATCGCTGATCTGAATCGATCAGTGAGGTTAAATTTGTCAAAATGTAGTGCTCCAAAATCGTCATCCCCACCTGCACCCTACTGTTTAACGGACGAGGCTCTCACGTATTACAACCCGTAAAGAATTTTTCTATTTGATGTTGGCGTTATCGATATTCTCTCAAATTTTAATTTTTATTAAATACGCAGACAAAATCAAAATTTTTGACGCCATTTTTCAAAGAACCACTAATGCTCTGCCTACCCTGATAAGGCTTACATATATGTATGTATTTAAAAAATTCATAAATTGAATTAAAAAAAAAAATACATTATCAATAACTTATTTTGTATAGTCTATGGTTTAAACCTCCAGTAAGCTAGATCTCTCCTAGTTAGCCGCACCATTAGACACAATACAGCCTGCAAACTCTCACAATGAAATATTGTCGACAACCCAGCAAAACTTTTTGCCGATAGTTCCCCAGTTTCAGTTTCAGTCCAAACCGACTGTTTTTGTGTTTAACCACAGAAATTGGATTTATTTCTGTGAAACTGATCAATCTGTTCATTCTGTTCAGTTTTGGTTTTTAAACACATACAAAAAGGCTTTGTATTTTATAACTTTGACGTGTGTATCTATGTGTCTGTTTTTGGCATCGTAGCTCCTAAACGAATGGACCGATTCCGATGCGGTTTTTTTTGTTTGACAGCTGACGTAATCGAGATGGTTTTTAGCTATATTTTATCAAAATTGGTTGAGCCGTTTAGGAATTATAAGAAATAACTGCTTTACCACAAAACAGAACTTAGACAATGTCTTAAACTGACTTATGTCATTTCGTTGTTGTTAATTCATTCATTTCTGGATTTTTTATTCTTTTGCTGCCTTGAAGCAGCCAACATCACTTGAGCTAGTCCCGTCCCGTTCACTGGGCGCTTGGTATCTGTGCTAGTTTAGGTTGGTCACCCAATAATTTCTTCCCTGGACAATTTAATGTGGAATTAAATTACATCATTGAATGATACCTACTGGTGGTTTACCTTTCTAATCAGGTTTTAATTTGGTATTACAAAATTTTGTGAACATCTTGAATCATTTTAATTTTGAACGGCCCCTACCGCTTTGTTTTTTAATTTATCAGATATTGTACCTTTTCATTACTTTAAATAATTATACAGAAGGCTAAACCACATTTGGTTGATTTTTGGTTACAGCCTTACCTGTAATTTTAATATTTATATTTATTTTGCCCGACATGCCTAAACTTAATAGATTTACATGATTTCTATAACTTTAATAGATTATGTTTTTATCTAAGTAAATCAACCACATCTTGGACCCTTTATCAACTATTAAAAAAAAACCAATTTAAAAAACATCCTACATTTTTGGATATCACAAAGTCTGTAAAGATACTCCAACATTCATTTGTGACTTTTTACCAGCCCATATACGTCCCCACCGAGAGGTACGGGCCTCCCTTCGAAATACGAAGGGGATTTAGCCCATAGTGCACCACGCTGGCCCAATGCGGGACCTCATTTGTGACTACAAAAAGGTTAATCATGAATGAGTTGCTGACCTGTATCCACAAAGTTCACAGTGGTTCCTGCCGACTTGGTTTAGCCACCGCTCCAAGCAGGACAGGTGGACATTGGCCAGTGATCCCTTGCAGTTGCAAGGTGAAATCAATCTGCACAGAAAATATTTTTAAAACGCAGTTGTCTTCTTTTAAACTTAGTCACATTCTCTTAAACCAAGTTAACTTCTTTGAAACTTTATAAAACTATGCGGTATTGCATCAATCACATAGATTAATTTGAATATCTCCCATAATCTTTTCTTACTTTAGAAACTTTCGAGTAAGTACCTCTAAAACGATTTCACTCTCATTAGAGCCTCGACCAATGATTGTTCTATATAACAAAAATTGTATTCAACATTCTAACCTCTCTCGACCTCGCGTCATACAAATCCTGCAAACATTTGATCCAATGCTTGACAAAGAATCTCTTGTTGCTAGTCCCAAATCAGACCTCTCAGAAAGGCTGCCTTTCTTCTCTGAACCTTTCGACACTTTCGACTCATTTGGAATAGGATTCGTCACTATCACTTCATTAGGTTTCGCTTTCGTATCAACAATATCTTTAGTTTTCTCTAATTGCGACATCACGCAGCTAGAATTTGGTAACTCTTGTACTTCGTTAATGACTGTACTAATAACTCTGACTGGCACTTCTTGAAGAGGATTCATTGAATAATCTTTGTAAAGACTAACGCAGCCAGCCATCAGCCTTTGTATCGTATCTCGTCCACTAACAATGCTATTATCGTCTGTCTTTATAGGTGGCACTTTTAAGTCTGATAGGTTTATATTTTTGATGCATGTTATGTCAGAAAAGTTGATGTTTTTAGAAAGAGAAGGATTAGCAGCAGCAAAACTCATAGAAGTTAGTTTGAGAGCGTTTTCTACATCTTGCCGAGTTATGATTTGATTGATGCTGTGTTCGGATTTGGAAAGGCCCGTTCTGTGTATCTTTGGGAAGTCATTTGTATCGGTAGAACCAGGAAGGTGGTCATTTCTCGAAGGCCCCGCGTCCTCTGTTTGTGTGTTTACTATTTTTGTTTTTTCTTCATCAACTTTGGACTCTGGACTGCCATTGGTAGTATCAGAATCCGGATCCTTATGATCTTCCATTTATCTCGACTCGTAAACCATTTGTAACTTTATTTTTTGGATTTTATGAAACAAAATTAACAAAACAAACTTTTGTGTGAATTATTTATTTGGCAAATCAAGATGACGTTTCTTGACGTACTGATTTATTTTAACGTTTGTGAAAATAGATTGGCTTCGTAACGAAGGAGATAGAACCGCCGCCGTAGGCAAATTTTAGGATTCCGTATTTTAGGGTGCCATCAAGGTTCGAATACTAATATTATAAAGAAGAAAGATTTAATTGTTTGTTTGTTTGGTTGCATTGAATGGGCTCTGAAACTACTGGACTAATTTGAAAAATTCTTTCACCAATAGAATCCTACATTATGCGTGATGAACATAGGGTACATGATTTTTACGAATTCCCTCGGGAATGAAGTCCCGGGTGGAAAACTAGTTTTTACAAACTTATAGCTAGGACCATTATAAATACTGTATAGAAGAAACCTCTCCAAACGTTCAAGTTTCCTAGATATAAAGCTTTTTAAGTTGTACTCTGTGCTGTTGCGGTAAGAACGGTTTTTCAATAAATTGAGCTGGCCTCTGTACCTATGGCGAAAAAAGTAAGTGTAGATTTGAAACTAAACATCAGGATAGTTGTAAATATTTTAATGATTTGAGAGACCCATCCCAGCACTGGGATCTCACCGATCTCTCAATAATGTATTTTATTATATTTAGAATTCTTGACCAAAATCCAGTACAAGACAAAGATACGGCCGAGGATCTAGCGAGCTTACCCAGAGAAGCCCTATTCACTCGATTTTAAAATGACGAACCCTTGAGAAGCATGTGTGGTGTGAAATTGAGTGATAGGGTGAGAAATAGCGACATTCGAGAGCGATGTGGTACGAAAAAAGATATAGTGACGAGGATAGAGAAAATAATGTAGCAGTGATTTGGACATGTGGAAAGGAGGAATAAAAGAACATTGAAGAAAGAAATATACAGTGCGAATGTATTTGGAACCGTCGGAAGAGGGTTCCAAATACATTCGCACTAGGGTCGCCTAGGGTTAGGCGAACGTATTTACACCAAATTGGTGATGTACTGAGAAAAGGCCATGTTAGGAGTACCTGAATACGAAGAGCATGTATGAAGCGAATTATTTTTTTATATTTTTTTAGTATAATATGGGTTAACTCTTGACCTCAATCTTGACCATAAGGTCAAAGATGAGGTCGACGATGGAGCGAGTTAACCCAGAAAATGCCTATAAAGGCACTGGTACTCCTACGCACCGACGGAACACAGCAAGCTGTTTGGCGTCGGACTTCAGTAGGAGGGTGGTCGCGAACCAGACGGCCCTTTACAGAGCCTACCACACCGCATGAGACCATAGGACGACACCTCAGATCCAGAAAAAAATGAAGTGTCGTTGCCGGGGATGGATTAGGTACTAGGAGGCAGGTCTCATTTGTGTTTCCTTAGTCGCCTCTTACGACACCCACGGAAAGAGATGGGGTGGTGTTATTCTCAACCGATCGACACACGGTTTAAAATTAATGTAAAGGAAGCGAAAGAGGTGTGTTTGGATCGTAGCTAGTGGCAATCTGTGGTCTCTGCCTACCCCAGTGGGACAAAGGCGTGAGCTTATGTTTGTATGTATGTGTTAAAGTGACGAATGATATTTCAGATTCAGTAAAAGTAAAAGGAGTACGAAATTTTTGTTTAATTAAACGAACACGCTTACTTTTTTTATGGAATCTGATGGGCTATATGAAACTCGTTTATAAAATCAGTCCCGGAGCGTAGAAGATTAGTGCTGTGATATAGTTGATGTCGATATTTCAATATATCGGTGAAAGTATTTATAAATAAAATAAATAAACGAACAATATTCAGTTTGGGGTTAGATGGTTCTGCATGAGTTGTATGAGTGTACTTAGTAGTACTTGAAAAATAAAAGATTTTTATTTGGTTTGATACGGTAAGAAATATTTGGTTATTTCTTACAAAACGAAACTAAATGCATGTAATTTATATGGCGGCGGTACTGAACGGTAACGTCTCTGTTTAGTATTTCTCTCTTTATCTATTTAGTTTTAATAGTTCATAACTTTTTTTAATTATAAAGATATTTTAAAAAGTTTTTATATTACGCAATTGTTATGTTAAACAAGACCATTCAATATTCTGAATTACAGTGATAATATTATGAGGTCAACGATAACGCCAGTTAATCAAAAAAAGCTATTAAGGCACTAGTACTCCCACGAGCCGAAAAATTGGCGAGTTAGAAGAGAAAGAATAAAACAAAATAAAATTTTCATAACTCATTATCGACATCAAGATATCGCTAGCACTATCCCCGACCCTGTCGTGGGACAGGGCCTATTATACCCTTTTTAGGGGTAAAATAAAAACATGTTTCAAATTCCGCATATTACCCCCATTCCGTGTTGTTCGTTCGCGTATACATCATAAATCTTTCTCACCATACGCACCTGTTTCTACTTGTAGCCTTTGATATGATATGTCGCAGGTAAACCGTGTAATTCGTCTGTTTACAAACTGCATTACAGCGTAAAACGAAGAGGCATTTTCATTTTTAAATGTGACTGTGTCTGGTAAAAGGCTATGTTAATCGCTTTTATTGACTACCCTCAAAAAAAAATACAAAATTCTTTATTTTTGAAATACACGTACATGATCAATGTTGATTGGAGTCTTCTTTTAAGCGTGTACGCCTGTGTCAGAAGACTCCGCTCTTTCATAAAAAACGCGTTAGATACAATATTAATAAAACAAAAAAGCAAACAGTAAAAAAAGAAAGTAAAAAAAATGTTTTTTCCTCATAATTTTAACACAATATTTAAGTTTAAGTATGTGTATGTGTGTGTGTGTGTGTGTGTGTGTGTGTGTGTATGTAAAGGTGTGTCCCCTCAAAGTGGGACCCTCAAAGTGGTCCCTTTTACTAGGCACAGTCACAAATGTCTTTGGCACTATTTTCTTTTTTGCAGTTTTCAGACATAAACCTCCTCTGACACATACCGAATCGTTTTCAGTTATTACCACGATCTTGTAGATATTGTCGATCAACCTAGTGATATTACAGACTTATTGCATTCGGCTGCATTAGTAATACTTTTTACAAAATTTCGTGACAAATTGTTCAAAAATTAGTTTAAATTAGAGTTAAATTTCAATTAATTTCATATGATGAAATGAAAATCTCCGCGAATTTTTTTTTGTTTTTTTTTTTACGGCAATATTACTGTTAGAAATAATATCAACCTGCTGTTAAAATAATTTTGATGTCATTTTCGTAATTAACACCCCCAAAAAACTATTTAACGACACCTAAAATGTCAATATGTTACAGTTTGGCTTTCGACCTCCCCTCACTTTTAGCGTGGAACCTTGTAAACATATTCTTAATAATCCCAAAGACGTTTGGTCGTCTATTACTCGCAAACTTGAAGGGCCAACTTATGTGTGATAGTTTTTCTTTTAATGTCGTTGTATATTCTATAACCGTGAATTTTTTTACATTTTTAGAAACAACTGTTTAGCTGGTAGTGTCCCCCCCCCGGAAACTTGTTTTTAACAAAAAAAATCACTTTAAAAATATTTTTTTCTCAAACGGAGTGCTGAATCGAAAAACGTTCTTAGTAAACCCCTTCTATATTTTAAAAATCTATCTTATGACATTCAATTCGATGGTATCGGCGAGAAAAAAAAATCCATCGCCCTTTCACGTTTAAGGGAAACACCCGAAAAAATGTTTTTTCCAAAATTTTATATTTTAGATCTGTCGGCGCAATCAATATCTATGATCATGCCAAATTTCAGCTCTGTAGTACCAAAGATCTTATATTAGTAAATATATTCTTATTAATCCCAACAGTGTTTGGCATTTGGTCGACTATTACTCGCAAACTTGAAGGACCAAGTTATGTGTGATAGTTTTCCTTTTAATTTCGTTATATAATCTACCAACGTGAATTTTTCCACATTTTTAAAAACAACCGTTTAGCAGGTAGAGGGGGGGGGGGGACACTTGTGTTTGACAAATATTTTCACTTTAAAAATTTATATTTCGCAAACGGAGTGCTGAATCGAAAAACGTTTTTAGTAAACCCCTTTTATCTTTTAATATGCTGTCCTATGACACCCCAATCAAAAATATTGGCGAGAAAAAAAAAATTCATCGCCCTTTCACGTCTATGGGAGACACCCGAAAAAATTTTTTTTCTAAGATTTTACTCTACAGTTCTGTCGGCGTGATTCATATGTATAATCATGCCAAGTTTCAGCTCTGTAGTACCAAGGGTTTCTTAGGAAACCCGCGGACAGACGGACAGACGGACAGACGGACAGACGGACATGGCGAAACTATAAGGGTTCGTAGTTTACTACGGAAACACTTCTGACTTATTACGAAACGCTTTAAGACTTTTGTTCATAGAATATACAAGATGTTACTTTTGTCCCCATCGAGGGGCACGGGCCTCTCTTTGAAACAAGGAAGGGATTTAGGACATAGTCTACCGCACATAGCGCAGGTGACAAGATGTTACTTAAAATATGCCATTTACTAATTATAATTGTTTTTGAACTATATTTCAGTGATAAGGATGCAAAAATAACTTCCATAAAAGTAAGTCTTACTTCTAAATCGACATGATAACATTCGGCTGACACAAATAACAAATTGATTGTTAAGTTTTGACGCTATTTTGAAATAGACAAACTACACAACATGTCTGCAACATGTACACAGTCCAAATTAAACATGAACAAACAGTACCAAACACTGGAATAATGTGTGTATTTGTGTTTAAATACACACATTATTCCAGTGTTTGTACTGTTTGTGTACTAATAAACTAGTTATTTCCGACCTATTCGGCCGCAATGTCATTTAAAATAACATGCGATTTTTGTCAACGTTAATGTATTTAAGGCATATTTAAGGAGTGACTTAAAATTAGTAGCCAAATATCTATATACATATTCTAAAGAGGAAAGATTTGATTGTTTGTTTGTTTGCATTGAATAGGCTCCTAAACTACTGGACCGATTTGAAAAATTCTTTCACCATTAGAAAGCTACATTCTCCCCGATGGACATAGGCTACATAATTTTCCCTAATTCCCACGGGAGCGAAGTCCCTGTTAATAAATCTGAACGACATTCCTTTATGTATTGTCATGAAACACTGTATTTAACACAGAAAAGTATAAAATAAATAAAATTACACTTAAAATTCGGAAAATCATATTTTCATTGATTTTGGAGTATTTGTGAGGAGTATGGGTCCGAATCCGAAGAGCATGTATGAAGCGAATTATGAATGTAGAGGAAGCGGAAGAGGTTTGTTTGGATCGTAGCAAGTGGCAATCTGTGGTCTCTGCCTACCACAATGGGACAAAGGCGTGAGCTTATGTATGTATGGGTGTTTATGTTTTTTTTTTATTATAAGATGGGTTAACTCTTGACTTCAATCTTGACTAAGGTCATAGATGCGGTCGATGATGGAGCGAGTTAACCCAAAAAAAGCCTATAAAGGCACTGGTACTCCCACGTACCGACGGAATACAGCAAGCTGTTTGGCGTCGCGAACCAGACGGCCCGTTACAGAGCCTACCACACTGCATGAGACCATAGGACGGTACCTCAGATTCAGAAAAAAAATGAGATGTCGTTGCCTGAGATGGATTAATAGGAGGCAAGTGTCGTTTGAGTTTCCTTAGCCGCCTTTTACGACACCCACGGAAGAGATGGGGTGGTGTTATTCTCAACCGATCACCACACGGAAAGAATCATACGATGATCAGTATATTAGTTATCTAGCACTCAAGTACAATCTTTGCTTAGTTTAGAGTTACATGGCGCTGCGCGAGTACAAAAATATAGTATACTTAGTTGCTATTTTTTTTTAAACCCCCTAAGGCAAAGAAAGGTTTCGTCGCGTTTCCGTGGGAATTTATAAAAATATGTAGCCTATGTTTTAATCCAGGAATTCAGCTACCTTTATACCTTTTATCATAATTGGTTTAGCCGATTGAGCGTGAAAGAGTAACGAACATCCATACATCCATTAATACATTCATACTTACAAACATTCGCGTTTATAATATTTTTATTGAACAACTAGCTTTCCGCCCGCGTGGACTACAGGTTATATCATGCCCAACTGTGGGATAAAATGTAGCCTATGTCCTTTCCCAGGCTCTAATCTATCTCTGTTCCAAATTTCATCAAAATCGGTTCAGTAGTTTAGGCGTGAAAGACGGACAGACAGACAGACAGAGTTACTTTCGCATTTATAATATTAGTATGGATGGATAAGCCAACTGCGTACACGAATATAGTTTAATTGCTATTCAAACATTTTTTTAAGACAACTTAACGCAAAGACAAGTAAGTATAAAATAATATAAAAGTATTAAATATTGATGCTATCCCGGAATTTATTCCAATCGTCTTTAAATAAAGTATTTCAGTTCCATCATTTCATAACTAATTCCTTCTGTAGTCATCCCAGTCATGCCTACCTAAAAATTAACTGGTATTTATTAAATTTAATAAAACAAAGTAGGAAAGATAATAAAATGAGAGAACCGAATGAATAATTAAAAGTACGTAAAAGCTATTTTTGGAATTCAGTAAATATTTGGTCTTATTTTAAATGCCCTTGTTTGGTTTTGATTTGAATAATGGAATCTGTAAATGTTTTATTAAAATAATATGTTACCATTTGTGCATTATTTTAACAAATAATCAATGAACATTGAACAGTGATCGCCCCGGGTATCTATTCCACTAATCAATTGCCTATCAATGGCGTTTATTTGTTCAGGCGAACTTATTCTATTCTATTCTTGCATATATGGCTCTTTCTTTTTATGTAAGACAATTTTGTCAATATCGAGGTTGGAACCTACAAGTGAACGCGGAAGAAAATTAAACGGTCAGGCGAACTTGAGAACTACCAAAATTTCATACACATAATGACAGCCGCGAAAACCAACAGCAGGCCGAGTACGATAGTGACAGCGCCGCGACAACACCGCGGTCCTATGTCAAAATGTCGACATTGACAACGCCATAGGGCGAGCAAGCCTTAGCGCGGGATCCTCGCGCAATCAAAGTGTAGTTTCAGCGTGAGCCGAGCGCGAGTTTGTCGTTATCGTGCTAGAGCTGCAGCGCCACCGGTAACCGAACGTTAAGTTGCAAATTACTTAACATCCAGTTGGCAGTGGTGCACGAGTGATTAAAACCGTCAGATTGTGAACCTGCTCGTTCTTTCATTCGTTCAACATAGGTTCGTTCATAATTTCACGGTTTCTGGCGGTGAGATTATAAACGAACGGAAAATAATAAGTTAAATTATGAACTGTTGACACAGTTCACAATTTTCGATAGTTTATAATCTCGCGAGTAAGATTATAAACTTACGAAGTTCATGATCTTACGGTGACATACATATATGACACTGTTTTTGAGCAATAAAGAATTTTCATACATACATACATATATCGTGAGAAAATTAAGAAAATTAAGTCGTCTACTTAAGTGTAGATCAGAGTCTGAGCAAAATTAGCTGCTGTGAGGCTATAGAGCCAATCCGATTATTCCTCAAGGTGCTAAGCGTAAGAAATAGACCACGCTATGCAGCAGCTATAAAGCAACTGTGTCGCCAATTGGGCACCACTTTTTGCAGCCCATAGTTCTAACTCTACTGCATAACAGCAGCATAAATGTAGCACAATAGCTGTAATTTATAATTATTACCACTTTGAAGCCCTTGTAGCGGTTAGAGAACGTAAGAATGAACGAATGATTATATTCGAAGCTCCTTCATAGCTGTAATTCTTTCATTCTTTTTTGACATCCACAGTATTAATAGAATATCAGTGCAGTGAATAATACCAGTTGGCGGCCATCAAAATTATTTATTCAATCAAGTAAGTATTATATTTTTGAGTCTTAAGTGTTTTATATGCGTATCGCAAGACGCCGGCAAGTTTACCGTGCAAAAAGTTAACATTATTTGGAGTAATTTTAACGCGCCCTTGTTTTGTCATCAAAGTAATAAAATTTCATCTGTTCAATTTACATACGGTATTGAAAGTAAATCTTAATTTCCGTTGTTATTGCTTTTTTACATATGAGAATGTTACTAAACTTGAAAGGTAATCACAAGCTACTTATAAATTGGTCTATTTGTCTAGAGTTTTGTTAAAAAAATACTATATAACCTAAAAATGTAAACAAACAAATCAAAATTATCATAATCAAAATGGCGTTTGAGTCATGCAGCTACAAACCCTTATTTTCACCTTATTGGCTCTCTTTTGCAGTCTTTAGTACCTTAGTACAGTCAGAACCATTAAAAGAGCCGCTATTTTGCCTTATATGCAGTTGGAAGAGATAAAATATTCTCTTCTGCAGTTTTAATACTCGTGGATACAGACAGACAATTTCAGAGATCCGTGGGCTAAATAAAAAAAACAAACCGTGAAGTTGATATTGTATGTGTGACTTTATTGTTTCTGTTATTTTTGCTTAAAAAATACTTATGATACCTATATTTTCTTTTCAGAATGACGTTTAAAATTGTAAAAACATACAATGAAAAGACACAACGAGAAGAATTGTGTATTTGCCCATCAGCATGGGAAAAAAATAATGTTCTATTCTGGCCTAACAAAAAAGGAACAAAACTTTCAAAAATAGAAAATTCAGTACCACAACCTGGTTGGTTACAAATCAGTTGCGTAGTGAAAAGAAATAAAATAAAATCATATGAGTTGGCAGACCAATTACTAGACGACATGATGGAGTGTTCCACAACAGAACAAGATCAAGCTCAAGAAATTATATCACCAGTGGCAACCGGAATGCAACGTACTATTCAAGATTTCAACCAAATGGCTGAACAGGTAAAATCTGTCTCTTATCATGTAATAAAATACTTTATAAACAAAAAAATTGAGAGAAACAGCCGCCTGTCATTTGATTCATAACGCGTACCCGCCAAAAACAAGTCCTAGGAAGTTTGTTTACATTTGTGGCTACAACGTCTGGCGAAGAGTGGACTAACATCTACCTGCCAGCCAATTGCGCTCATGTTACAGCCATACCTCGAATATTGTATACTTATTTAGTTTATCATCTCAGTGAGCGTTGACTTGTACTAACTTGTGCAAGTGTTTTGAATGCTTTGATACTTATTAGCCGCAGTACACTGTCTAATTTTTATTTATAATTGAGCTAGAAAGAAGACATTGACAATGGTAAGCGGTACCACTTTACTAATAATTGATATTAATAGTGATGGAAAAATTCAGTTAGGTAGGTACTCTTTGATTGGGTACGCAGGTACGTTATGAATGACAGAAAAAGTATAAGAGATATAAATAAGTAGGTATGCAAAGTTCCCCATTTTGAATACTTACTTTAGAGTGCTTTAGATAATAAGGCGGCACTACATAGAGTATTCAAAAATTCGAAAATAGCATTGAATTTACCTACTGTACTAACTCTAGGAGTATTTCTTATAAGTTAATTATGTTTTTATATGTGTATATGCCTACTTATGTAGGCAGGCAGAGTGTAAAGGTGGGCATCCACTGCACCGTCATTGTTAATTTAATTATATTTAATTACATTATTAATTAAATTACATTTATTTTTCGTTTTCTAAAATCTCTCATAAGAACTGATTCTGTGTGAAACATTCACATTTACACATTCATGTATGTACCTTCTTATTCTAATAAGATTATGCCTAAGTACTATTTTTTGCCGGGTGCTGGCGGCTTAAAACAGTAAAAGGTGACTAAAAGACTGAACCTGATAATGGGCAGCAGCGTTTTCTGAGATTTTTACAGCTACAATTTTACGGCAAAACCTCTCATAGAGACCTCCATAGTCTTGCAGTGGACTTCTGATGGCTGCTATGATACATACCAACATTTTGATAGAACTAATGTAGTGAATTTGATGTTGTTTTTATTTTCAGGCTGCCGCACCCGCAGATCTCGCTGATCCTTATGACATAATAGCTCCTGCACCTGAAGCTGAAGAAAATAGAGAAGAGGAAACCGTCTATACTATTTCTTTAAATGGAAACGAGGCTTTATTGACTGTTGATGCTTCAGATCTCACAAAAATCTCTAGCAACCAAATTGAGATTTTTAACAACCAAAAGATTATTCTGAACAATCAATCAGAACTTAAAAAAACTTGTTCGAAAGTTTTGGAAAACCAAAATAAGTTGATGCTAGCTTTGGCGAACGTTTCGGTCCAATTGGAAACAGTTATGACAAAAATCAATAATCCTGTAGTTTCAAAACTAAGCGAAAATATGAAAAAATCAGCAGAAAATTCGCCTTTACTGTTGCAACCTATCCGAACTCTGACAGAACTGTCTCATCTTGAAGATTTGTTAAATGACAGCCACATTAAAGAGGATTATAAATTAAAATACAGCATTGTGTGTCAGCCAGGAAAAGCTATGGACTGTGCTTATCGTCTCGTTGATGTGTTCTTTTCTAGAGATTTTTTGACACAATGCTCTTGGTCAGGAAGTACTAGAGGTGCGGGAGCAAAAATATGTCTAAAACTATACAGAAATGTTTTGAATCTATTTTTTGAGCTTGTTTTTGACTGCGATAAAAGCCACACTATTGTTGGAAATGAAAACTTTTTTAAATCAATTTTGAAAAATTCAACTAAACGCAAAAATTCGATACTGCAAAGAGCTTCAACAAGCCGAAGGAGTGCCAAAAGGCAAAAATTACCAGGAGTAAGTGTGTCAGAACAAGCCGTCGAAGAGAGCTCTGAAGAGGATAGTGTTGCCAATGTACCAGAACAACGCAGGGCCGAGAACGACAACAATGCGCCAGAGCAACGCAGGGCCGAGAACGACATCAATGCGCCAGAGCAACGCGGGGCCGAGAACGACATCAATGCGCCAGAGCAACGCAGGGCCGAGAACGACATCAATACGCCAGAGCAACGCAGAACCGAGAACGACATCAATGCGCCAGAGCAACGCAGGGCTGAGAACGACAACAATGCGCCAGAGCAACGCGAGGTAGAATAAAAATAAACATATACTTATATTGTTACATATTTTTGAAACTTTGCTATTCTTTTTTTTATCTGCTGATTTTGATAATATTTTTTTGTTGAGTACGATCATTAACATTAAGACAATTTGTTGTAATTATCCTCTTGCTTGTGTACTTATGAATCCTTTTAATTTACAAGACGATAAAACTGTTAATCTTTGATCACACCTGTCCAGATTTGTTTAAGGTTAGTTTTTATTTTATATCGCCAGAAAAAAACAAATACTTTTTACGAGGTGGAGCAAATTTGCCGAAAAATACTCAGAGCACTTAAAATTGAATAACTTTCTCTATAAAACATAGGATCATAGAACAGTTTAAAAAAATTGAAAAAAAAAATCTGAATTATTTTTCATGGAGAAAGTTATTTATTATTACGGTTTGCATTTACGAGAAAAAGTGAGAAAGTTATTCAATTTTATCAGCTCATTAAGCTTGTTCCCACTAATCACTGCCATGAATACCTACTATATGTATAGTACGTATAGTGTGAATTTTCTTCCCAGTTGATCTACTAGTAGGAATTATGGGAAATCCGTGTATCAATGTCACTTCACTACCGTTACTCACACACTGGTAATGATATTGATAAATGGATTTCTCATAATTCCTACTAGTAAATAAACTGGGAAGAAAATTCGTACTTTATCTTCTAGTAGTAATAGTGGGAACAAGCCGCTCGTTCACCTATTTTTTATTGCCTAGATTTATAAGGAAAAATGATACTCGTTAAAATTAAGATAGAAGAAGTTCCTATTTGTTGTTAATAATAACATAATTTAGTTTTACGTACCTTAGAAGATAGGTTGTTTTTCACCAGAAGATAGGTGTGTTAAGTTTTTTTTTTTAATTTGGAGATTGTTTTTAAGAAATTGCATTTAATACTCTACCTACAGCTACAGAGTGAAATCGACAAAATTTGGAGGTGAGTTCAAAATATGAAACTGAACAACTTTCCCCAATAAACATGTGGAATAAAATAATTTTTCGACCTTCCATACAAAATGTACGATCATTTGATTACAGGTACTATGGGAAAATGAAAAATTATTATGATTCAGGACCCCACCTAGTGGTAAAATGTTCAGTTTCATAGTGCGAACTTACTCTAAAAGTTTGTCGAATGATTTTGATCATTAAATTTAGTTACGTTATCTAGGTGCTGATTATGTTATAAGATACCTACTCAGATGTTATTAAGTTTGTAAGATCAAAGAAAGCAATAAAAAACGTTGATTCATAAATTATAAATGGCTATATTATTCTACCAGACAAGTTACAGCTTCCATAATCATAGATTTCGTAGTCTTCATTAGTAATAATTAATGATTTTGATAACTAAATACAACATAATATTATCTTAAAATTATGAATATTATTCAGCTATTGTATGTAGTAAAGGTATAAAATATAATTCAGATTCGAACTTAGTAACTACAAATTTACATTTCACATCTGAAGGTGAACAATTGTACTCTATTCTTGAATTTGAAGTACATGTGCTTTTAAAAATATTCAGGTAAGAAGAACGAATAGGAACATCAAAAAGGTTTTGTATTTGCTCAATTTTTTCACATAATATTTTCATTTCATTTTCAACTTGAATAACTTTCATTATTTCTTTTTTGAACGTTAAGAAATATCTGTCAGCAGTATTAGTAGAAAGTACAAAATTTTTGAAATGCAAAACAAACTTATGGCTCTTTGAATTTTCTTTAACGTGTGGATAACTTATATCGGATCGATGAACATTCTGTTCCTTATCAATGCACTCATACTCAGTAAGTCTTTTCGCTACTTGTACAAGTGGTTTATTGCCTTGTCTAAGCATATTTTTTATTAAATACAGTTTATTTTCAAATTTGTATGCGTTAAACGTGTCCAATGTTCCAAATCGTCGAACTTCTTCAACAACATGATTTAAATTATGAACGTTGCTAGTTACATGGTCGACCCCGTAAAATTTTTTATAGTTTAAATTAAAGTATTTTAAAAGTTCTTCAGCCAGAGATAAAAAACTAGTATATTCTTTACTTTGGCATATTGTAATGGCACAGAATAGCGTAAGAAAATGGTGAAAGGCATCTTGCTTTAAAACCTTTGGTAAAATTGCTAAACTTAGATAATGAAAGAAAGTGCGGTACTCTGATCCTTTCCAATGACTTAAGCAATCTAGTCCTCGAACTGCTCTATGAATTTCAGACGGAGTCTTGCAGGATTTCAAATAATTGTTCACAGTTACTATATCCATAGCACACCATTTGGTATATTTTTTGCAGAAGTTACCATCTCGCCATCCGACAAGTAACCTTTTCATTATTCCCAAGTCTATTAAATGTAAGGAATCGGCGACAGGAAATGCTTCAACCATGTCAATTGGTAATTTTAGTAACGGTGAGTCAGCTCTATGATGTTGTCCATATTTTTTCTCTCGAAAATCTTTATCATTTCTTAAAGTATAGTCTACACCAGGAAATATAACAGTGTGCGAGATATGGGAATATTCCCCGATAATTGTGCACTTCAGACATCCATGTCTTCCATTAAAATTGCAGACACCTGAAAATAATAGGAAATGTGTGAGCGAATGAATGAACTTGGACAAGAAAATAGAACGGACTTTAATTTATTCTTACAATGAAATAATAATGAAATGGACTATGGCTGGGCTGGACGGACCGAACGGACTGGACTGGACATAAATTACGTACATATCTATTCCTGTTTCATGAAAACAAGTTTACTTACCTTTTATTAATGCTCTGGCAGGAGAATCGCATACAAAGCATTTAAGCGCTACGCTGATTTCATTATTTTTTATTTTGATGCCATTTTGAAGAACATCGTTAACTTCATCGATAAGAGCTTCAAAAAATGCATCCAAATCTTTAGGTTTCGTGGTTCCTAAGTAAATTCCACATATAAAAGGACTCCAGGTAGGTTTTTCAAAAATGCTGCAGAGTATAGGCCAAAACTGTTGTTTTGAACTTTTGTATAGGGGCACACCGTCTACATTAAATATGAGAGAAATCCTTTCGGGTATTTCGGATGTTTTTTCTAATGTCTTCACTAAACATTTTTTTAGCCCGTTGTGCCAGTATTCTCCAGGATCCACAACGGTTATAGTTATTGTTTTTGGTGTTTTAAGTAGTGTTCGTGGGTCTTTAGGCAAGGCATCAAGAGATGTTTTATTTAAAATTTTGATTAAGTCTCTTAAAGCATCATGACTTAAATTATATTTTATAGCCCAATTCCTTATCCGATCGCGGTAGTCACATTTGCTTTCATAATCGTTAAAATATGATCTTTTGTCAGAGTCATTTTCAGAATCCACGAAATCACACCTGTAAACAAAAAACACGATCACACTCATAATTTCCACTAGAATTCCCTGTACCAGGACACCATAAACACACACACAAAGACATGCACAAAATATCACCCAAACCCAGAAGACAGACAGAAGACAGATTCAATAACATAAATATTACATTAACATCAAAAATTAAAATATATCTTAAGTCCGTATTTATAAACGCCGCTCAACTTTGAGTTCGCACTTGACTACAATCTTGACATATAAAATAGCCAAGTTCGAGCTCACACTTGGTGACGTTAACAAATACGGTCCTTTAATTTATTAATAAATGTAATAATTTTATTTTTTCACTTACCTCTCTTCATCAAAAACTATTCCAAAATCATCCGTTGAAGAAAATATCTCTACGGAACCCTCACTCAAGTTTCGTGTCGAACTTGGTATATCGTTTTCATTTGGTTCTGCTGAATTCCTTCAAAGAATGGGTAAATTAGAAAAAATATTTTGTGATAGAATAGGACGTAAAAACAATTACATAGTTTTATACTTACTTGGACAAATTATAATTAGAATTTGATGCATTTGAACTCGAAGCTTCACCGATAACTTCACCGATATTAGTAAGCTTCAGCATGTTTTCGTAAGCTTTGCGTACTTTTCTGCGGTAACCACCTGTTTTTTTTAACGATTTCCATCCTTTTGAATTCATTTTCATCAATAATTAACTAATTTTGATAAAAAACACTCAATTTCTCAATTGCGACGAAAAAAGATGGCCTCCTGGCCCATTGGACACTTGTTACTCAAAGAAGCTCTTGCTTCCTTTCTAAAGATTGAAAGCAGTCTTTAGTACCATAATGCATATTATTGAAACTAAAACCTGCTTAAGAATACAGAGTTATTTCCCCTATGGAACTGCTAGTAGTACAACAGTAATCATTAAATACTTTATGCAGCTACATTCAAATACCTGTAACAAACTCACTTATGCAGTCAAACGGATTATAAGATGCGCAAACGCAGCTATTATGTAGCTTAAAGTGGTAACCTATCATTTACTAACTCCTATCTAAGGTCTTAAGAGGCAAAATAGTTCTTAAAAGATCTTTTGTAAGATTAAAGGTGATAATAGAATCCAATTTAGCACTTAAAGTAGCTCATGCAGCTATAAGCAGCAACATAAGCAATTGTATTACTTTAAACTGCTTCCGGAACTCTTATAACACCATTATACAACTCTGAGTAACAAAATAGGCAGCAATTTCAGCCAATTTGCTGGTTGGGAGTCGCTTTCTGTAATATTTTGAATGTGAGAGAATGAAACAATCAATACATAAATATAGATCAAGATTTGAGCCTCCTTGCAGAAGGAGACCTTAGAGCGGCGCGCGGTCCACCAACCCGCATCGGGCCTTGGTGGACTATGACCCAGGCCGAGTACGATAGTGATAGCGCCGCGACAACACCGCGGTCCTATATTAAAATGTCAACATTGACAACGCCATTTGCGCGCCTTTGCGCGGGACCCTCGCGCATTCAAATTGAAGTTTCAGCGTGAGCCAAGCCCGAGTTTGTCGTTATCGTGCTAGAGCTGCTGAATCCCTTAACTGTTTCGAAAAGAGGCGACGACGAGCTTTTAAAATTGTGTTGCTTGATAAAATATGCACAATGTAATATCAATTTCAAAGCTACACTATTAAAAAAGTAATACCTCACCTGTCGTTGATAACAAATGAACAATTAACAAACTTAATGGCAAACATTAAAATATTTTTACGTTTCGTAGTTTCTGCAAAATGTTTTGACAATGTTTTTCATTGCTCTTTACTTTGTTATTTTACGGTTTCTCAGAGAATACAAATTAGAGATTAAATTAATTAGTTTTTATGTGATTTTAATGTTTTAGTAAAAGAAACTTTGTCGTGGCAATACTAAGTTCTTCCTTAGGTTAGGGTTTGGCAGGTCAAGTCATTTACAGTGGAGCAACTGCCATTTGACCTCTGTGTCTCTAATAACAGGGGAGCTAGACAAGATTGGATCAAGTTTACTTCAGGTGACTGAATGTGTAGGTTTCGTCACGATGTTTCCCTTTTCGTAAAATAATAGGTTAGTGTGAAACTAATGTTTAGGCATATAACTGAGAAAACGAATCATTGGTACTTGGCCTGGGCCGCATAGTTACTTGCCATTGATTCGCTTAGGAGAAGAATATTTTTGACTTTGAAATAAATAAAATAATATGGTATGCGGAACCGACATTCAGAATAAATCTTTCTTTCGTTCTTTTGCACTTTATCTCAGCAGATCAGGAAATAGTTTTTTTGATTTCAAAAAGTGTTTTCATTATTAAAGCTACACTTTGATTAAATTGATTGGTTGGTCAGTCATCCAGACTTATTTGACCTACGGGACCCTTGGGGAAATACTCGGATTGGACCACTGTTGCACATTTAGTAAGTCTTGTTTTTCAAGTTTTTATAGAGGCTTTAGTCATTCTAGATGACCATGCCAGCCTCATAGGATCATTATTTTAGTTTATCACAATGACCGTTCGAGGAATCTATACAGCCCAACTGCTCGCTCCGACAGTGGGTTGGACAGCCAGCAGTTGAGCTGTCCATTATGGGCATTAACTGATCCTATATACCTCTGTCTCAGATCTGCGTTCCGGACACACTCCTTAGTTAGTCTAAAGTAAAGTTTACATTCTACCTCTTAAAAATGCCCTCGGCTTTAAGTTTTAAATTACAAAACAAATCGAATGAAGCCTACTAAAAATTCAGCAACAATAATTTCTGCCACAAACGAGAATTTTACTGAAAATTTCTGATTAACAAATTAATTTAAAACCTCACTCTAATTAATATTTTTCGCATCAGCTGTTTTAGTACCACATTAGAATGGGTTACTTACAGGGTTTTCGTTAAAAAGTACACGAGGGAAAAGTGTTATGCTCTACCAATGTGTATAAAAGTGACAGATGCGGTACTTGCTTGCAAAATTTGGGTATCTTGCATATCACTGCAATATTGTCAAGCCCGAACTATTGTAATTTGTCTTAGTAAGATAACTTTTTTTTTACATTGACGGACTTTTTTATAATTTTAATGCAACCTTACCTAACTTAACTGAAAACCTAAAAAATACCTAACATAACCTAACTTATCCTAATTTCGAAACTTTAAAGTTTCGTAAATTTATAATTTTACAATGCAAATTGGAATATTACGGGAGATAATAATTTCACTAGTGAATAATAAGGGTTTATAAAGCACGTTATTCAATTTTAGGCTTCGTTTGTAATATTTTAAGCTTTCAAATGATTTTGCGCTCTTTTTGCGTTATTTGTCAATCCCGTCTGCATTTTCCACTGCACTTTTCCTTAAAATTATTTGAGGTTAAAGAAGTCTTTAACATAAAAGTAGTCAAAGAAGTCTTTAGCCTTTTAATTTTAGGGAAAGAAAACTTTCCCTAATTTTAGGGAAAGAAAACTTTACGACTCGAATGGGACTTGAATTAACGATGTAGATCTCCTGGTGCTCTAACCAACTGAGCCATCGAGCCTTCAAGTCAAGCGGATCTAATCCTGGGGTCGTGGGCTCAAGTCCCTTTCGCACTGAAAATTTTTCCTCTTTTTTTCTTTCCCTAAAAAAATATTTTTGAATATCCCTCTACTCTACGTGGGTTTTGTTTTTGTTTTAAAATATCTTTATTTTATAATAATGAGTCACAACAATAGTAAAATTAGGCTATAAAACCAAGGTTACATATTTTAATGGGTAAGTTTTGTTTTATAGGCTAAATTCGCCTCTGAAAAACATTTACACATGCAAACTAATCTATTTTAACAACATGTGAATACTTACATAATAAAGTTGAACATTCTCCATAAGTTTATATTATATGCACTTTAGTCAAAGTAGTTTTTAAACGCTGGGTAAGCGTTTTAAAAACTCTAAAATCACATAAAGTTTTGTAAAGATATATCCACGTATGAAATAATAAAAACACAACTACATCAATGTTCGTCATGGTACGCTACGTACGATACGTTTGTTTCAGGTTTTTTGAAAAGGTACGCTCGAAAATTAAGGGCGACCCAACTTTTCCTTTATGCATGCGAAATATTTTAATTAGGATGTCCGAACAAGCAGCTCTGGTTAGCTTTGGATGGGGTTATGCAGAAAGGTGTAAGTAAGAAACAAAAAACATAATTTAAGTTGTTTTTTTTTTTACCAGCCGATATACGTCACCACCGAGGGGCACGGGCCTCCCTTCGGAACATGAAAGGGACGTAGTCCATAGTCCACCCACCGAATGCAGGTTGGTGGACCACTGGTCTTTCGAAATACTTAACTACTGAAAAATTCGGTCTTGAGGCTCGATTGTGTTTCAGTTTCAAATGGAACTAACTTGCTGCCCACGACTTAGTTTACGGTAGAAAAGAAGCCTATGCTACTCTTAGACGTTGGACTATTATACGGAATGACTATAAATTAGTTAGCAAAACTTAAGATGGTGATTCTCCTCATCAAACTGAACCACTTCCCCCAAGAGACCCATATATAAAATTCTCGAAAAAAGAAGTAGACTTGCCCATATTAAGTATACAGGGCTTTAGGTATCTCTCTTTCAACCTCTCGGGTGGTTAATCAGTCCATGAAAATGAACAACTTCCCCAAGGAACATAGGTCACAATACGAAAAAAAAATTTTGATCTCCCATACAAAATGCGCTATATGCTGATGAAGTTTGTATGGGAACTCAAATTTTTTTTTCGTATTTTGACCTATGTTCCTTGGGGAAGTTGGTCAGTTTCATGGACTGATTAACCACCAGAAAGGTTAAAAGAGAGATACCTAAAGCCCTGTATATGTTTTATTGTTCTATATGTGTAATTTATTCTATACTAGCTGTCCCGGCCAACTTCGTTACGCCTTTTTAGGGTTCCGTAGTAATCTACGAACCCTTATAGTTTCGCCATGTCCGTCTGTCCGTCTGTCCGTCTGTCCGCGGGTTTCCTAAGAAACCCTTGGTATTACAGAGCTGAAACTTGGCATGATTATACATATGAATCACGCCAACAGAACTGTAGAGTAAAATCTTATAAAAAAAATTTTTTTCGGGTGTCTCCCATAGACGTGAAAGGGCGATGAATTTTTTTTTTCTCGCCAATATTTTTGAATGGGGTGTCATAGGATAGCATATTAAAAGATAAAAGGGGTTTACTACGAACGTTTTTCGATTCAGCACTCCGTTTGCGAAATATAAATTTTTAAAGTGAAAATGTTTGTCAAACACAAGTGTCCCCCCCCTCTACCTGCTAAACGGTTGTTTCTAAAAATGTGGAAAAATTCACGTTGGTAGATTATATAACGAAATTAAAAGGAAAACTATCACACATAACTTGGTCCTTCAAGTTTGCGAGTAATAGTCGACCAAGTGCCAAACACTGTTGGGATTAATAAGAATATATTTACTAATATAAGATCTTTGGTACTACAGAGCTGAAATTTGGCATGGTCATAGATATTGATTGCGCCGACAGATCTAAAATATAAAATTTTGGAAAAAAACATTTTTTCGGGTGTTTCCCATACACGTGAAAGGGCGATGGATTTTTTTTTCTCGCCGATACCATCGAATTGAATGTCATAAGATAGATTTTTAAAATATAGAAGGGGTTTACTAAGAACGTTTTTCGATTCAGCACTCCGTTTGAGAAAAAAATATTTTTAAAGTGAATTTTTTTGTTAAAAACAAGTTTCCGGGGGGGACACTACCAGCTAAACAGTTGTTTCTAAAAATGTAAAAAAATTCACGGTTATAGAATATACAACGAAATTAAAAGAAAAACTATCACACATAAGTTGGCCCTTCAAGTTTGTGAGTAATAGTCGACCAAACGTTTTTGGGATTAATAAGAATATGTTTACAAGGTTCCACGCTAAAAGTGAGGGGAGGTCAAAAGCCAAACTGTAACATATTGACATTTTAGGTGTCGTTAAATAGTTTTTTGGGGGTGTTAATTACGAAAATGACATCAAAATTATTTTAACAGCAGGTTGATATTATTTCTAACAGTAATATTGCCGTAAAAAAAAACAACAAAAAAAAAAAAAAAAAAAAATTCGCGCTCGCTTCGCTCGCGAATTTTATACTTACACTCGGTTGCATTTAGACCAAAACAAAAATTATTTCCCAAATTACAAACTCTTTAATAATACATTTGTTTTTAGGGTTCCGTAGTAGTCTACGAACCCTTATAGTTTCGCCATGTCTGTCTGTCCGCAGGTTTCCTAAGAAACCCTTGGTAGCACAGAGCTGAAATTTGGCATGGTCATACATACCTATTGATTGTGGTGACAAATCTAAAAAATAAAATGGTAGAAAAAAAATGTTTTCGTGTGTTTCCCATTAACGTGAATGGGCGATCGTTTTTTTTCTAGCCGATATCATCGAGTGCGTTATCATAGGATAGTTTTTTAAAAGATAGAAGGAGTTTACTACAAACGTTTTTCGATTCAGCAATCCGTTTAGGAAACATTAATTTTTATAATGAAAAAAAATGTGGAATAATTCACGAGGGTAGCATTTACGACGAAGTGTACCCTAATCCAAAATGGTTGACATACAAGGTTCCACGCTAAAAGTGAGGCGAGCCGAAAGCCAAGCTGTAACATATTGACACTTCAGGTGTCGTTTAATAGGTTTTTGTGGGTGCTAATTACGAAAACGACATTAAAAATATACACCTGCTTAGCTTGATATTATTATATTATTCCTTACAGTAAAATTGTCGCAAAAAAAAAGTCGCGCTCGCTTCGCTCGCGCATTAAACACTTCCATTCTGTTATATTTGGGCCAAACTTTTTAATACATTTGTTTATGATACTAAGTATAGTATTTGGGGATTTTAACATAAACTATGATAATATGCTTGTAGAATTAAGAAGCCAGCTGCATATTTGAACCATGCTGCTACGGAACCCTACAATGCGCGTGGCCCGACACGCTCTTGGCCGGTTTTTTTTCCATATTTTCTCACCTTTTAAACCTTCCCTGGACTTCCACGAATATTTCAAGACTAAAATTAGCCAAATCGACCCAGCCGTTCTCGAGTTTTAATCAGACTAACGAACAACAATACCTAAAGCCCTGTATATGTTTTATTGTTCTATATGTGTAATTTATTCTATACTAGCTGTCCCGGCCAACTTCGTTACGCCTTTTTTCCATATTTTCTCACCTTTTAAACCTTCCCTGGACTTCCACGAATATTTCAAGACTAAAATTAGCCAAATCGACCCAGCCGTTCTCGAGTTTTAATCAGACTAACGAACAACAATTCATTTTTATTTATATAGATAAGTAGCATGTATTACCTATATATTTGCGCCCACATCTATACGATTTCTTACTTTTTCTCCACACCCAAAGGTTGCCGATAAGATATTGCTTCTTAGCAATGTGGCCGCCTTTTGTACCCTGACGTAACTTTTTGTATAAAATGTAATTGTACCTTATTTGTGTTTGAGTGCAATAAAGCATATTGTATTGTATTAAAGTAATCAGAAGAGGGATCAATTTGGAAAAAAAATTATATGGGACTACTTTAAGAGCATTTCTTTTGAACAAAAAAACAATTTTGGAAATCGGCCAACGATTTGGGGGAGTTATGGCGTAGCAAACATACAGTCGAAATGATAACCTTCTTCTTCTTTCGTGTCAACAAGCAAATCAAACATTTGGCCTTTTTGAACTCATTTAAAAAAAAAAAACAATAAAACTCGCTTGCTGTGACGTAACAGCTTCCAGTGTCACAGCTGGGTGCATCAGCGATGGTTAAAGCAGAGGCGGTTTATTCGAAATTATCGCTCGTGTGTTCACGGTTTGGCGAATTTTGGTAAATAAACGCTACACGTACGCTTACCGTAGTGAGATTTTTTGTGGGTTTTACATTCTACTCAATGGTTTTAAACATGCATGGTGTTTACATTTTTTAAACTAGCCTTTTGCCCAAAAAATTCCCACTACGTTCCAGTGGGAATTTTTTCTTCAATTTTCCAATGTTTTTAATAGTTAATCTGCTATTCGGGATGGAGACAAACACAAAAAATCAAAAATCATGAAAATCGGTCCGCAGCCGTTTTCGAGTTATAAGTGTTCGAACAAACCCGACTTCGAACCCCCCTTTGTTATATTAGACTAGCTTTTCGCCCGGGACTTCATTCCCGTGGGAATTTGTAGCCTATGTGTTAATCCAGGGTGTCAGCTACTTCCATACCAAATTTTATCCAAATTGGTCCAGCCGTTTGAGCGTGAAAGAGTAACAAATATCCATACATCCTCACAAACTTTCGCATTTATAATATTAGCAGGATTAGTAAGCGAAAAATGAAGATGTGAATCAGGCCACTAAACTTACCACTTTTCCCAAGAATTTTAATTAATTTCGAAAATTAATTTCGCCTCTCCTTACAATTTGGTATGACAAGTCAATTTTTTTGTGTATAGAGTATTTTCTGCAGGCCTTTGAGTATGGATATGTTTTATCCATACTCAAAGCTGCAGGCCGAGTACGATAGTGACAACGCCGCGACAACACCGCAGTCCTACGTCAAAATGTTAACATTGCTCGCCATAGGCAAGCAAGCTTTTGCGCGAGACCCTCGCTCGCGCAAACAAAGTGAAGTTTCAGCGTGAGCCGAGCGCAAGTTTGTCGTTATCGTGCTAGAGCTGCTGGAATAAATTACTCGCCAAACTAAACTGTTTGATCGAGACGTTCTCTTTCTGAATAATGAAAAACCTACCTCTAATTTAATTTACCTCTCTTATGTAAGATCTTATTAGATGTTAGATTTGTATGGATTCTTTGTCCATTTACTTGTTCACTTTCTTGGGAAGAATCACCCCCTAAAGTTAGCGAGACTTTAGGAAGTTAATCTCTCCATAAAAATGAACAACTTTCCCCAAGGAACCTAAGTACAGACAGCAGCACGTTCGGTTACCCATTTGCACTACGAAAGCCGGCGCTATTGGGAACAAGATAAGGGCGACGTCAAGGTCAATATGTATAGCTTGATGTGCTGCTGCGTGTACATAAAATTATTAAAAATAAAATAAAAATTTGACTGTCTATGACCAGTGATCAGACAAATTGTATTAAGGAGAGACGAATTTTTTTAAAAGATTTCAACCCATTTCCTTAGGGCAAGCTATTCAGTGGGCTATTTATCCACTGAGGAGCATGAGCCTCTCTTTGAAACACAAAACCCTTACATAAGAAAAGCAAAAAAGTCCTGCAATAGAAAGGCTCACTTCTGTCGAAAGTAGCGGAAGAAATATCTCGGTAAACGTATTATTATTCAGATCGTGGAACAAAACAATAAAATTTTACTACATTCGATCAACTGCTGGCCCTACTGGGCAGAGTGTACACTAGAGTTAAGGATAGGACACATTGTGTAATGGAATAAGTAAAATAAATAAATAAAATAAATAAAAATAAATATTTATTTTCACCAAAAAAACAGTTTACATTATTGATACGGGGGCTGGTGTCTCCTTTTAAGTTTTTTTAAAACTTGTGTTAGGAGGCACCGCTCTTCCTTAAGGTGTCACATACATCAGGTGAGTAAACTAAACTAGGAAGTGTACAACTACTTAAGTTTACTAAGTTTTTATTTAAACCATGTCAAGTAATAGCCTAACGCACTCCGTCTCTGTTATATTTCTTATTATCTTGTACGTATAGTCAAGTGTGTGGCAAACGTGGCTAACCCTAGTGTCATGGTCTCTGACTTAGTTTAAACGACTGTAGTCAAACGACACCTGCTGGCGCCGACAACCCGAAGAACGAAAAAGCTCGTGATAAATTGCCACTTTGGTCACCCATAAAGTTTCCTGCCTCTGTGTACGTTGCATAACCTCACTGATCGGTTGAGATCAGCGAGAGCCACTGAGCTACGAGAGTTTCTGTTATACTGTTACTAGAGGATGCCTGGGGCTTTTTTCCCGTGGGAATTTCATAAAATCCTTCCTTATTCCTTGTTTGCGTTATAAAAGGAACCTTTGTGCAAAATTCTAACTTTCTGTCTGTCTGAATGCAATAAACTCAGAAACCACTAAACCAATTTTCATTCGGTTTGCACTAATAGACGGAGTGATTCAGGAGGAAGGTTTACGTGAATAATTCATGTCCTAAATTCCCATGGGAACGAAGTCCCAGGCGAGAAGCTTATACCTACTATTTTACAAAACCCATTATTAATAAAAAAAACCTGCAGTCAGAGCGTCTTTCTGTCTGTCTGTATGCGACAAACTCGAAAACGAGTGAAGGTTTATGTGTATAATTAATTCCCGAAGTCCCGGAAAGCTAGTAACTTATTAACTGACGCGTGAATTGATTTAGTGTAGGTGAAAAAAATGGGGGGCGCTACAAAATAACTTATTTTCAAAGTGGGCATTAGACGAAATAAGTTTGGGAACCTCTGATTTAGAACCACGTGATTCTCTGCCTACCCAGATAGGGATAACTGTATCGATGGAGTATCATTTCAACCCTAAATTCCGATTCCCTTTTCACAGCGTCTTTCAAACACAACAACTTGCAAAAGGGTCTCCTTATAATAATCGTAAATTTTTCTAAGGGTCCCATCGAATATTTTATACAGACACATTTTTTTTTGTTGAAATTCAAATAAGCACCTCATAAAATAAGATGGGAGGTAAGGAGTGGGGTCAGGAAGGTACGGCATTTGAATTTCTACGTTTATTTATTCAACTAAGGAGTTTCGCGCAGGTTAAAGTCAAAGTCAATAATTTTCCACGTTAAAAACGTATGAGTCACCGACTTCAATCCCAACAACAGTTCGCACAAAGTAGATATCAAGTATTTTTTGCAGACTGCAATGCCTGTTAGCAGATAACCACAAACGAAAATATCTCGCATTTATTTCGATGACTTTTTTGTTCTTGTTGATTTTTTTAAAAGCGCTGAATCTTATATGTGACCACATCTGGAGTATAATCTTTCGAACAAAAAATAATTTTGAGCATCGGTCCATAATTGGCGGAGAAATCGATGAACATACATAAAAAAAATACATACAGTCGAACATAGAACTTCCTCCTTTTTTGAAGTCGGTAAAAATAGCTTTATTTCATAGAACATTAAGGATGTTACTTATAATAAGTCAAAGCAGTGAATAAATAATTCACGGTAGTATAGGTTTATTCCAGGGGTTCCCAACCTTTTTTTGTCTACTGCCCACTTTAAGAATAAATTATTTTTTAACGCCCCCCTTTTTAAACATACTTAAAAACCGCTAAGTACTTATAACTGATTATTGAAACGCAACTTTATAGTATTCGGACAGAGTATCTTTTATTGAAAATAAAACAAACATAATCAATTCTTATATAAAAACTAATGTGAAGGTTGAATCTGATGCTGTTCAATAAGTTTGTTGATATCAGGTTCCAATTTACTCAAAAACAGCCGCAAGTCGCCACGTTCGGTAACACGCAAACGATTTCTCTTTTTAGTAAGCAGCGTTGCCACAGCACTAAAACCACGTTCACACAAATATGACGATGGGAATGCTATCAAGAATCGTTGAACAATTGACCACAATCCAGGGTACAATTGCAGGATCGGTTTTTGAAGCCAAAATTCTTGATATCCATTTTTGAACTTGATTTTTATTTCTTCGTTTGTTGTCAATTCTATAAGTTCTTCTTCCAGCTGAGGTGACATTGCTATGTTGACATTTGAAAACGGATCCAACAACCAGTCTGGTATTTCCAAGTTTAAAATGTCCTGGTATCGTTCGGTGAAGTCAATGTGGAGGTTTTCCAAATGTTGGCAGTAGGCAAACAAGTCGTCGTTACTCCAGGATACTGATAAATTCGGAAAATTGTGAAACTCACGTCTGCCCATATTCTTTTTGTGCAGAAGCAGTTTGGCTGCGAAAGCAGCAACGACATTTTTTGTTTTAATTAAATTTAGTTCATCGCCTTGCAGTTGGAGGTTCATGTCGTTGAACAATTTATACAGGTCTGTCATGTAAGCTATATCATTCTTTGATGTTATGAGCTTGTTGCGCAGTTCTGTATCTTTAGTTTCCAAGAACTCTATCACAGAGTCAAACAGGTTGTAAAATCGAATCAGACAATTGCCTCTTGACAGCCAACGAACTTCAGTATGAAGCAATAAACGGTTGAAATCTTCGTCATTAGTAACACAAAGCTGATGAAATAATCTATCATTCAAAGAGCTGCTACGGATTTTATTGACTGCTTTGATGACATATTGCAGTGATTGAAATAGTCGTTCACTTAAGTTTCTAGCAACCAAATTTTGTCTATGAATAACGCAATGTATAGCAAGAACATCTGGAATTTTATTTTTTAAGTACGCTATGAAGCCTTTATGGCGCCCTGTCATAGCCGGAGCGCCATCCGTAGCAACTGATATAATATTTTTCAAAGGAATCTCTTTCTCTTCACAAAACTTTTCCAATGTATTGAATATGGTTTCGCCTTTTGTATCTGTCTCCAAATTTCTGGCAAACAATAGTTCTTCACGTATTTTCTCATCTTTAATAAACCTCACGTAAGATAGCAACAACGCTTCATTAGTTGGTAAAGTGGACTCATCGAGCTGAATTGAGAATTGACTAGTCCTCAGATGATTGCACAATGATTCTTCAATGTTTTCAGCCATTTCATCAATTCGTCTTTGCACAGAATTATTACTCAAAGGAATTTCTCGGATAATATCTGCGGCCGGTTTATGAAGCACAGTTGTTATTACTTCCTTTATTGCTGGCAAAATTAACTCTTCTCCGATGTTGTGTGGTTTGCCTTTTTGAGCAATTAACAGAGAGATATTGTACGAAGCTCGAAGTCCGTCGTCATCTTGCTTAGCAGCCGCCGAAAATAGTTTTGATACACTTGGCTGAATATTATGCTTCTTCTCTAGGTCTTGAAAATATGCTACATTCTTGTCTTTCTTATCTGGATGCATTTTATTCAAATGATCTTGCAGTCTTGAAGGCTTCATTGCTTCGTTCGAAAATGTTTTTAGACATAGAAGACACAAAGGCGACGACGGGTTTGTGGGATTTTCAATAAATTCGAATTTAATATATTCCGCAGAGTATTGCCGTCTCTTCTTTTTTACTTCCGACATTGTTTTGTTTTGAGAAATACGTAAGTGTTATAATGAAGTACTGCTTATCTATTATGCGCGAAACCGCAAATGAAAGTAAAATAAATTTACGTCGTTTATATAGGATTGCATAAGCAGCACGCACCAACAGGAATAAGACAAACGTGCATAAACTCGTTTATCTCATTCGACGCCCAATCGTACTCGACAAGCAAGAACAAGTATTATAGAACCAGCCGATTGATACAGGAATGTACAAATCGGATTATTTAACAAAAACTTGTTAAAACATGATTGCCCGCGGTCTATTATATCGAACCGAGTTTGAGCTATATCTTAATTAATATTAGTTGATGTTCACAAGATGTAGTCGAGAGTCGAGAGCTCAGTCGGTGTCTAAGAGTCTTCCTAGCTAGGTAGATGAAATTATAAATCGACCCCAAAGCCCTACACAACGCCCCCTTTTTTTTCTGGGTCTCTTACCGCCCCCCTTTAGGCCTGCAGCGCCCACAAGGGGGCGTTATCGCCCACGTTGGGAAAGACTGGTTTATTCTTAGGGCTCAGTAGATAAATATTAAATGCTACACACTCAAAGGCTACGGAACCACAAATTTTTGTTTTATTGATTACTAGCATCCCGCTCGGGACTTCGTTCCCGCAGGAATTTGGGAAAATGATGTAGCCTATGTTACTCAGGGATAATGTAGCATCCTAATGGTAAAAGAATTTTCGAAATCGGTACAGTTGTTTTTAGGTTTATTCGTTATACATACAAAAATACAAATCTTTATTAAAAAAATATAAATCTTTATCTTTATCTTTTTTCTCTCTTTTTTTTTCGTTATCTTTCCTCTTTATAATATTAGTCCAGATTATTAAAAAAAAACAAACAATAAATCAATTCACAATTGGCGGAGTAATCATACTAAAAAACAACAACATACAGTCGAATGGCGAAAAGGAGGAGGTCCTTTTTTCGAAGTCTGTTAAAAAACCCAGATTCCCTGTACTCTGTTTCATTTATAACTCTTTTTAATATTGCTCTTTTTCAGCTCTGTCCTATTAAACTTTTTTAATGAACGTTCGATTTCAGATAACACGTAGTTTTCCTTTGATAAAAAATATGCTTTCTAGCTAATTTGTCGCCGCTCGCTTTTATTACTCGCCAAACAAGCTGGGAAAGGAAGCAGGGCCTCTCTTAGGCTATGCAGGGGCCCTTTTGCATTAAATGTACAGTTTATGTGGTAAATATTGCTCCCATGCTGGACTGGGAGTGAAAGAAAAACTTAGAATGTGCCAGCTACCTACTCTTCCTAGGTATACAATACAGTAAGAGTCTGTAAGAGGGATGCGAGGGATTTGCTGTATAATGGGCAAAAAGCTGACCATCTCTCGCCATTATGCAACTATCAAAATTTGTGTCAAACGTGGCATCTGCCTAGTGGTGAGCGTATGTATTTATGTATGTATAATGCGGTCAATAAAAAAAGATTTTGAGAAGAAAGGCAGGCTTTCTTGCTGGAACGGGAAACAAAAACTTAGAATGTGCCAGTTGCCAACTTTTCTCAGGCATACTGCAAAATCCAGTAAGTGGGACGCAAGGGTTTTGCTGTATCGTGGGCGAAATGCCGAGTATAGTGTTGATAGGTGGTCAATAAACACTATACTTGGGTTACATCCTATATTATAACCCTCAGAATTTAACGTCAATTGTGGCGTCAAATGGTTCAAGAAGAACATGGCGCTCTGCCGTCCCAGATAGGGATTGTAGGCGCGAGTGTTATAAGAAAATAATTTCTTTGTTTCTTATGAAGAAGTACCAATTTAGTTTGAGACCACGCCATGTCCCATAAAATGTCCCATTTTGATTTTTGTTGGGAAGTGTTCGTTGTCAGGACCGATCAGTGAGGTTAAGTATAAGCGATTTAAATGAGGCAGAGCACTCGCGTTTTCGTGCTTCGGAGGGCACGTTAAGTCATCGGTCCCGGATGTTGTCGATTGACAACAATCGTCAAAACTAATATAATTATCCCTATAACAAGAGTTGCGCTCAGCGAGTCGCCTTTGCCCACATCTGTAATAACAAATAATTTTAGGGAAATAAAAATGTTTGGCACGAATGGGAATTGAACCCACGACCCAAGGATTAGATCTCCTGGTGCTCTAACCAGCTGATATATCGTGCCTTCATCCCAAGCGGCGAAATTTCTCATTCCCTTTCGCGTCGAACATTTTTCTTTCCCTAAAATGATTTGTGAATATCCCTCAACCAGGTAAGCGTTTTAAAAATACTTGCATCTGTACTCAAGATAGCATAAAATGTTTTAAAAATTAGCAATAAAGTGTTTTCTAAGCATCGAAACTACGGTTAGTAGGATTGCTACATACCCTCTTGTAACAGTAATCCGGTTGTTAGATCGGCTGACCGACGAATGCCTTGAAATGCCCTTATAAAGGCCCTGGACTTGTGGCCCTTGTACTTTTATTTAAAAGACGGACCTGTACGGAAGCCGGTTAAATATGAGAGATAAATTAATGCAATATTGCGCCGCTGCCGATGCAGTAATTATATCAATTCGATGCAGTTTGCTCTAGCTAGGGTAACTACTTTTATAGGTAGAAGTTGGTTAATATTTAAGTTAGGTACTTATTTTCACTTTGAGAATCAATTATTTATCCTGGAGCTTTTGTCTGTGATTTCTTGTAAGTAAATAAACTGGCTCCAGGAAATGGCTGAATATGTTTTTTTAATTTTTTTTATATATTTCAGTTAACTGTACAACCACCAGGCTTCTTGTCCGTGTCCTTTTCTTATTACCTTGAATATAATATTTATTTTATTTTGAAAAATTTCCAAATCTAAATTTAAAAAAAAAAAACATCGTCGAACCTGCTTAATTTTTTTTACAAGAACCGGTTGAGTAATACAACTTGTAGAGGAGAACAGCCAGACGTCTGATGGACATACAATCAATACATTTTTGTGTAGGCTCTATCTCCAAAGGTTTTTTTTTATATTTTTTATTATAAGATGGGTTAACTCTTGACCTCAATCTTGACCATAAAGGTCACAGATGAGGTCGACGATGGAACGAGTTAACCCAGAAAATGCCTATAAAGGCACTAGTACTCCCACGCACCGACGGAACACAGTAAGCTTTTTGACATCGGACTTCGGTAGGAGGGTGGTCGCGAACCAGACGGCCCTTTACAGAGCCTACCACACCGCATGAGACCATAGGACAACACCTCAGATTCAGAAAAAAAATGAAGTGTCGTTGCCTGGGATCCTAGGATTACTAGGAGGCAGGTCTCATTTGTGTTTCCTTAGTCGCCTCTTACGACACTCACGGAAAGAGATGGGGTGGTGCTATTCTCAACCGATCACCACACGGTTTAGACAGGTTAAGACAATTCTGCCAGTGTCAAGTTTGGAAACTACAAGAGATCACGGTACAGCAATAAAGCGGTACAAAGACTATGGTGGTGATGTGATTCTGGACATACCAAAGCATTTTTGCCCAAGCTGAAATAGAGACGTTTAACTCGCGCAATAAAGGCCCAAGTGTAGCAAGCTGAAGTGGCAGTGGGCTGGCCATGTCTGTCGCAGAACCGACGAGCGTTGGACTAGACAGGTTCTCGAATGGAGACCACGTCTTGGCAAACGTAGTGTAGGACGCCCCCCAGCCAGATGGTCAGATGACCTAAAGAAGATAGCGGGTAGTGGCTGGATGACAACAGCGGAGGATCGTGCAAAGTGGCGCACCTTGGGGGAGGCCTATGTTCAGCAGTGGACTGCAATAGGCTGATATGATGAATAAAGGCCCATACTAAGGCCAGTGTTCACCAAAAACTAAACCAACGATTAGCAGATAACCAGAGATTTGACAACGTCATTTACATACATTTTTTTGTCATTTTGTCTGATTAGCTTCTAACCGCGGTTTAACCGTGGGTTATATTTTTTGGTGAAAATGGGCCTTAGACCCGTGTTACGTCCTGATCTATAGTTAAGTATTGATTGTCTCTTTCTCTCACTATCAAAATGCCAAAGACGAATTCGCGCTCTTTAATATGGATCTTAGAACGTGACAAAGATAAACACACCCATGATTCAGCAATGTCTACCCCGCCGGGAATCAAACACGGGAAGAGGCAGCACACAATTAACAAGGTCATTAATGTATAAAATGTGTCCATCTACTAATAAAAAATATTATTATGTCTTTATCCCGTGGGACTTTTAGGATAAAATGTATCCTATGACACTCCCGTAATCAAGACAAATCTAACGATACCTCATACATCAAAATCCATCAAGCCGTTTAGGCTACAGGAGGTCACAAAGGAAAAGACATACATACATACTTACATACACTCGAAAAACATTACCCTCCTTCTTTGGCAGTCGGGTAAAAACTATTTAAGGCGCATTTTTTTTTACCAGCCCGTATACGTTCCCACCGAGAGGCACGGGCCTCCCTTCGAAACACGAAGGGGATTCAGGCCATAGTCCACCACGCTAACTCAATGCAGGTTGGTGGACCGCTCGTCTTTTGAAAACGAATTTTCTTGGACAGGCGGGTTTCATCACGATGTTTTCCTTCACCGTTGAGCAAGTGATAAAATTAGAATTCCGTACATAAATCCGAAAAGACGAATCTAGTGGTACAGGCCCGCACCAGAATTTGAACCCGCAACCTTCCGATTACAAGTCTGGCTCATTATCAACTGGGCTATCACCGCACTAATGATATCCTTAGCAATATTATAAACGCGAATATTTGTATGCATGGATGTATGCATGTTTGTTCCTCTTTCACGCACAAACGGCTAGACCAATTTTAATAAAATTTGGTATCGAGGTAGCTGACACCCTGAATTAATACATAGGCTACATAATTTTCCCACATTCCTACGGGAATAAAATCCCGGGCAGAAAGTTAGTCTTCTATAACTTTTTTATGCACCATTGATATCTGAGTAGGTTAGTACTCATATGGCATGCTCTGTTGCCAAATTCGGGAAGTCTGTGGTTTACGAGGATATTTATGTCGCAGGGATATTGCATTATTCGTCCTTTTACAAATAGCATAATTTAAAAAGTAAAAAAAAATTGTGTAATCCGAAAGCTTAATTGAATGTTAGGTTAACGCTTGACCTCAATCTTGACCAAGAGGTCGACGATGGAGCGAATTTACCCAGAAAATGCTTCAAAGACTTTTATCACAAGTATGTTGCAAGTACGTTTGTATCTTCTACTCAAACCTCTTGCTTCTTTTGAGGCCTTTACCGCCTAACTAAAACAATAGGTATAGCCGAATCATATCATGCAAGTAACCTCAGCATCTGTAGAAATGTCCGTTACATAATGTGATTTTTTTATCGTAATTCACACGCTAATTTATAAAATTTGTCGCTGTAGTTTGGAAATAACGATATTATTTATTTATATTATTATTAATATTCATATTTATATTTATTTCGTAACAATCATACACTGTCAATAGAAGTATACATTACAATTAAAGTATTATACACACACGTTTTCCCTAATTTCAAGTAAAACAAATTTATTGACTAGAATTGAAAATTCAGGTTTAGCACTTGCTCGTCTGAAAATTATAGCCCTCCATGTATCTCAAGTATGTTTTTATAGCTTCTCTTTTGTATGAAAAATCGTGCAATGTCCCTAGACCGCGTTGATGTGTGTATGTGATACTACAGCCTATAGATAAAAATATAGGGTTCTTAGTAATACGTCACGATCCCTTCAAGGGGTGATAGTAGACATCATTAGCTATCAAATCACCCTCGGTATATGGGGAAAAAATGTACAAGTTTCGAAAAAAAATTACTCTGTTTTTTAAACAGAGCGGCGCCTTTTGGAAGCGGACGGATTACTCAATTTGCCTGTAACATTTCCAGAATCTAACAAAGATATCTGGTTTTACTGCAATCACTCACATTTCTAAGCTTCAGCTCTATTGTCGATCCTTTATTATTGTTCTTGCAATAAAGAATTCAGTCTTCAGTTTTGTCAGAATAATACTTGCGTTATTTTATGTAGCGACTAGCATTCCGCTCGGGACTTCGTTCCGGTGGGAATTCGGGAAAATTATGTAGCCTGTGTCCATCGGGGATAATGTAGCTTTCTAATGGTGAAATAATTTTTTAAATCGGTCCAGTAGTTTCAGAGCCTATTCAATGCAAACAAATAAACAAACAATCAAATCTTTCCTCTTTATAATATGTATAGATAGATAGATAGATAGATAGATATAGATATTGAAATCTATACAGGGCTTTAGGTATCTTTCTTTCAACCTCTCGGGTGGTTAATCAGTCTATGAAACTGAAAAACTTTCCCAAGGAACATAGGTCAAAATACGATAAAAAAAATTGAGTTCCCATACAAACTTCATCAGCATATAGCGCATTTTGTATGGTAGATCAAAAAAATTTTTTCGTATTTTGACCTATCTTCCTTGGGGAAGTTGTTCAGTTTCATAGACTGATTAACCACCCGAGAGGTTGAAAGAGAGATACCTAAAGCGCTATATCTACACTAATATTATCAGGAGGCAATTATTTTGTATCAAAAGAAATCCGGGCCGTCCTCGTACAACCTGGAGATGGTCAGTTGATAAACAGGCTGCATAAACTGGTCTCAGCTGGAAGGACATCGAAGCTGCCGCACTAAGCCGAGAAGATTAAAAATACTTTCTGAGAGCCCTATGTCCCTGATGAGGGATAACAGTTTAGAAGCTAAAAATTACTTCACGTTTAGAATGATACATTATCCCTTAGTAACGGCTACATCATTTTCCTGAATTCCCGTAACGTTAGGCGCCCACTAAGACCGGATTACGCAAGAATAGAATAACAGTACTTATGTATTGACGGCCGGTTTGGGCGAGGGGTAGTGGCACGGCCTCTTGATGGACGGATCCTGGGTTCGATTCCCAGTCAGAGAAAACATTTGTGTAAAAAGCAAACCTTTGTCCTCTAGTCATGAGTGTTCTAGACTGAGATCCCAGGGCCGCCAGACCTTACTTATTTTATCAGTAACCAAAAGTGTGGGAAAGAGTAGTGCTAAAATGTACTATTAACATATGAATACCAGCTAGCCTGGACCGACGGCCAATTTTCAGCTACCAGGTTCTGAAGGTACTCTTGTCTTGAAGTCTGGGTGCTGCTGTCTTATAGAATGTAATTAACTTAATATAATGATCAACACCGCCAGACATTTTATGTCGGCTGTAATTTCTGCCAGACGCTTTGTAGTCCGCAAGTAAATTATGCGATTGTAGCTACAATCTGAGCCATGATTTTTTATATGATGTTCAGGGAACTATATCGATACTTTGTATACCACCCAGACTTCAAGACAAGTGAATAATTTTTGGAAGTACTTTCAGAACCCGGTAGCTGAAAATTGGCCGTCGGCTCAGGCTTGCTGGTATTCATATGTTAATAGTACATATTAGCAGTACTCTTTCTCACACTTTTGGTTAATGAAGGTGAAGTAAGGTGTGGCGGCCCTAGGATCTTGGTCTATTCGTATTTGTCTTTGTGTATATTCCAAGGGACCTACGACACAAAGGAGAACTTTTAAGAGTTGATTTATTTGAGTAAGTTTTATTCAAAATTTCTTACTTTACGGTTTATCTTGAATTTGCTTAATGTTTCCAGTATCCACTATTATATGTCAAAGTATACGCTTTCGGCTCCGTCCAGTCATTCGGCCATTCTATTTTATGCGTCCCGTGTGAATAATCCTAACAGTAGGGTGACAATGTTTTATCAAAGTTTGTTATTTTTATAGACAGAACACCACAGGCCTAACTATTGAGCGTGGCCCAAGGGACTCATGAAACACAGAAATCCTTAATGTTGTGATTCTTCGACTTTGTGTTTTTTTTGTTTTCAACCTCCGACAAAAAGATGTGTCTGTCTGTAGCATTTTATGCACCACCAACTACTTCTTATCTTACCTTACTGCTCTCCTACCCTAAGGTTGCCTGGAAGAAATTGCTACCTAGCAATAAGGCCTCCTTGTTGTACACTATGTTTTATTTTCTGTTAATTGTATTGTATGTCTTTGTGTGCAAATAAAGTATATTGTATTGTATTGTAGTTCCTAAACGAAAGGACCGATTTCGATGTTTTTTTTTGTTATTTGAAACCTGACGTAATAGAAATGGTTTTTCAGCTATATTTACATACTAGCACTCCTCCCGGGAGTTCGTTCCCGTGGGAATTTGAAAATTATGTAACCTATGTCTATCGGGGATAATGTAGCTTTCTAATGGTGAAAGAATTTTTCAAATCGGTCCAGTAGTTTCGAAGCCTATTCAATTGCAAACAAACGAACAAACAAACAATCAAATCTTTTCTCTTTATAATATTAGTATAGATTTAATCAAAATTGGTTCAGCCGTTTGAAAGTTATAATTACAAGCAATCGAAAGTCGGGGTTAATACAAAATGTAAAATTTTAGAGATATTTGACGCGATTGGCCTGCTGTCGAGTCAATGCGTAAATGTTGCTGATTGTAAAACACATCGAAGTCTGTCTATTCGTTTAGGAGCTATAGGACGCTACAGACAGACACAGATACACACGTCAAACTTATAACATCCCTCTTTTTCGTCGGGGCTAAAAAGATATTAAAAGATTATTAGCAAAACGAGTATCGTCAAGGCTATTCTTCTTCTTATTGTGTAGGTATAGACGAGCATGTGGCGAACTGGACTAACCCTGGTGTCAAAGTTTTCAAACCGCCAAATGGCCTCTGACTTGGTTTAACGACTAAGGTCAATCGACAACAGCCGGGATCGACAGCTTAACGTGCCCCGAAGCATAGAAACGCTCGTGACATATTGCCTCTTTGGTCACCCATCAGGTTTCCTGTCTCTGTGTAAGTAGTTTAACCTTTTTGCCGTGTGGTGATCGGTAGAGAATAACACCACCCCATCTCTTTCCGTTGGTGTCGTAAGAGGCGACTAAGGAAACGCAAATGAGACCTGCCTCCTAGTAGTCCATCCCAGGCAACGACACTTCATTTTTTTCTGAATGTGAGGTGTCGTCCTATGGTCTCATGCGGTGTGGTAGGCTCTGTAAAGGGCCGTCTGGTTCGCAACCACCCTCCTACCGAAGTCCGACGCCAAACAGTTTGCTGTGTTCCGTCGGTGCGTAGGAGTACCAGTGCCTTTATAGGCATTTTCTGGGTTAACTCGCTCCATCGTCGACCTCATCTTTGACTTTTATGGTCAAGATTAAGGTCAAGAGTTAACCCATCTTATAATAATAAAAAAAAAACCTCACTGATCGGTTCAAATCAAGGCTGTTAAAAACGTCCCTTTTCTGTCAGAGGGCAGAAATAAATATGTATAACGTATCTAACTTATAGCCACCCTCCATTGGCTATCGGACAGGCGTGAAGGATCCTAATAAATATTTATGTTAGACCATCTTCGATGTTAAGCCTTGGCTGTATTAATATCTGTATCTTTGGATACTTGTCTTATCTTTGATAGACATACTATTTGGTTTGAGTTTGGTAAACGTTTTTTCGATCTCTATCTATGGAAGCATCTATATGACCTGGGTTCCTAACCTGGGGGTAATTACCCCTGTGGGAGTAAATCAGCTATTTTAATTATTAACCTAATTATTAGAATCTTCAAAGTTCTATGCGATGAAGTTGGTGCATAATTTAATACTCTTTTGTACCACACAGAGTTACCAAACAGAGAACACAAAAAGACACGCGTTTTTTATCAAAAAATAAAAGATAGAACATTGCTTGTAAATCAAACAGATTTGATAACATTTTAAAGGGGGGGGGGGGGAAATCAAGTTTTCCTCATAGGTGACAGGGGTAACAATATTAAAAAGGTTAGGAACCACTGATCTATGAAATTCATATATTATTTAATATTCTCGCGGCTATTTTCACTAGTTTTAAACATGTTATAACAGGTTCTAATGGTTCTTACCACGATTTTTTTTCGGCCCGAAGTTCTCTAGTTCAACCGTGATCATGGTGTTTGCAACAGCGCCGAAATATCGGATATTCATTTAAAACAAAAAACGGGGTAAGAACCCTTTAAAATATTGTTTAAAACTATCTATCTATGGAACCTATGGAAGAAGCTACAATTTATTGGAAAAAACTGAGGTGTATGGGGCCTACAAAATTCGAACGGAATGGAATGGCACGGAAAATTGTATTACCATTGCCTCCTATGTTCCCAGCTTCTTGCATCACTAGGAACATAGGGGCAATAGTAATACATTTAGCCCTGTCGTTCCATTTCGTTCGAATTATTGGGACTTAGTAATAAGGAACTTAGAATATGAAATTCTCAAAAAAAAATCTTCTAACATACTAAGGCAATCAGCTGATCTAAGTCAGATGGAGAGACGTGGGTTCGATTACTAGTCAGGGCAAACATTTGTGTAAAACTGTGACATTTGTCTCTTTACTTTTTGTGTTCCAACATCCATATGGTCTTTGAGTATGTTGCGTTATTTTTTGACGAAATCCTATGAAATCATAGATTAAACTAAATTCAAAAACTGGGTTACAAGTTAAAAAAAAGCATTACGAAATAGAAAATTCTTAATTCAAAATCCCAAAAGAAGCGTTTCGTAATGTTAACTGTCCACATAAGTAACATGACTTTCGTAAAAATAGAAATTTCTAAATCCTAAAAGAAGTCATTTAGTAATTTTGTCTGTCCAGTGTCCACGGCGAATTAAAAAAAAAAACAATATATAAAACCTACTTTAAAATATTTATAAAAGTAAATTCTGAATTCAAAATCCTAAAAGAAGTCGTTCGTAATGTTCGTAGTCGACGTTAGAAGCCATGAGCCAATTATGGTCAGCTAGACAATTGGCCGGGCCACCACGCTTGTTAGCTTGGCGAGTAGCCAACCTACCTTAGCTACTACGGGGTTCAACTGTTGAAGAATCGCTGAGGTTTATTTTCGTTTTATCATAGACTAGCATTCCGCTCGGGACTTCGTTTCCGTGGGAATTCGGGAAAATTATGTAGCTTATGTTACTCAGGAATAATGTAGCATCCTAATAGTGAAAGAATTTTTGAAATCGGTGCAGTAGATTTTAAGTCTTTGACCTTTATGTTCAAGATTGAGGTCAAGAGTTAACCCATCTTATAATAAAAAGAAAAGATTAGTTGTTAGATAAAAAAATAAAAAAATAAAAATCTTTCCTCTTTATAATATTAGTGTAGATGTAAGAAGATTATAGATTAAATAGTCAAGCATTTGTCGGAATTGACTAACTGCTAAATCTTTAAAAAAACCTTGTCATTCTTCAGTTTAGTGACCCCCGGCAAAAAAGAGGGGTGTTATAATTATAAGTTTGACGTGTGTATCTGTATGTCTATGTATCTGTGTATCTATCTGTGTGTCTGTAGCATCATAGCTCCTAAACGAATCACCGATTGCGATGCGGTTTTTTTGTTTCAAAGCTCACCCGATCGATATGGTGTTTTTTATTTTTATTTTTTTATTCTATATTTGATCAAAATCAGTACAGTTAAGGCGACTACAGCACCTAAATTACGATTTTATGATGCGTAGATAAGCATGACGCACTGCATTAAATCGCAGAAAAAAATACTACGGTAATATTCAGGACATAAACTAGATAAGATTCTTGCTGAAAACATGATTCAGCATTTTTGGTTCGATAGAAAAAGCTCACAAAGTCACCTCTAAATACCCAACATTGTGTATCTTTTAAGCTGTAAAAACGATAGTAAAATGCACACAGGAACTTAAATTTGCTATCAAAATGTTCGTGATTGAACACTCTCGATAAGATACTAACGCGTTTTTCGATTTAAGCTGTTACCTTTCCATAAATCTCATTTTTCTAACTTTCGAACATATTTTTACGCACGCGCACTTTCATAGTCCGTAAACTTCGTGTATCGACACTGTTCGCACTGCGGGCCCAGGCCTGTTGAGAGACGGAGATGGCACTATTCCTATGTGTGCTGGCTTTATCGGGTGTTGTAGTCGCCTTAACGGTTATGAGCGATTGAATGTTGGGAGAGATACTATTTTTTCAAATTTTGAGTCATTTTAATAGAATTGACCTGCATTGACCTGCATTTTCCTTCCTAAATGTCACGCCTAAACTACTGAATCGATTTTAATAAAATTTGTGTAGGTATAGAGATAGATTAGACCTTAAAAAATACTATACGCTACATTTTACCCCACAACTGGGCACGATATAACCTGTAGTACACGCGGGCGGAGCTGCGGTCGGAAAGCTAGTAATACATGCATATTTTACAACCAACATATTTTTTTCATTCCAGTCGCCAGTCTTTGAGCATAGTACCGCATAGCCTCGCTATCAGCGAGCATCCATCTTGAAAGAAGCTCTGGATCCGGGAAAGGATCCAATCCCCGCGTATTGCACGGCTGCACACTCAAACACTAATGGTTCAACTCGCCAACCCAGCTGCTCAGCGTGGCTATTGAAACGCAATTGAATAGACGAATAGCCGCCTAGTGCAGCTAATACGGACGCGTGAGATAATTTTTAACCTACGTCAAAAAAAGATAAGTTTGACGTGTTTATTTGTACCTCTGCCTATTTATACGAAGAATATGTGAGACAGATTTTTTTTTGATTTGTATGTCTGTGTATCTGTGTGTCTGTCTTTGGCATAATAGCTCCTAAATAAATGGACGGATTGCGATGCGTCCTTTTTGTTTCAAAGTTGATCAAGATTGGGTTAGCCGTTTTAGAGTTGTAGGGGGTGATTTTTTTATTTTTTATTTAAAGTGTTTCTTTAAATACTTGCCGTGTGGTGATCGGTTGAGAATAACACCACCCCATCTCTTTCCGTGGGTGTCGTTAGAGGCGACTAAGGAAACACAAATGAGACTTTCCTCCTAGTAATCCATCCCAGGCAACGACACTTAATTTTTTTCTGAATCTGAGGTGTCGTCCTATGGTCTCATGCGGTGTGGTAGGCTCTGTAAAGGGCCGTCTGGTTCGCGACCACCCTCCTACCGAAATCCGACGCCAAACAGCCTGCTGTATTCCGTCGGTGCGTGGGTGTACAAGTGCCTTTATAGGCATTTTCTGGGTTAATTCGCTCCATCGTCGACCTCATCTTTGACCTTTATGGTCAAGATTGAGGTCAAGAGTTATCCCATCTTATAATAAAAAAAAAAAATAGAATTGACCTGCATTTTAGTACATAAATGATTGCATTTAATAATTAGTTTGACATGTGTATCTGTCATCGAGCAAATAATTATTTGCTCGATGGTATCTGTGTGTCTGTTTGTGTTTCGATGGGTCTATTCGTTCAGGAGCTACGTTGCTACAGAGAGACAGATTAACTCTTAAACGGCTGAACCAATTTTAATCAAATATAGCTAAGAACGATGCCACAGATAGACACACAGACATACAGATACACACGTCAAACTTATAACACCCGTCTTTTTTGTCGGGGGTTAAAAATTAAGGGTTAAAAATGTTAGTTTAGCGTACCGCAAATGAGAAACACAACAAAGCGCTAAGCATAATTGGATTTGATTTTTTTTCTTATTCTTAGCGCTTTTTTCTTACTTAGAGGTTTCAATTGCTTAAAAAAACTTATTCTGTTATCATCTGTTATTTACATAGATTAGCTATACGCCACACTTGAAGTATAGTTACATGAGCACCTAATAGTAGTGACAGTGTATGCTGTATTTACTTATAACTACTCACTACACTTAGCTTATGAACCTTGTATGTAGTTATTAACCATCACTCTTTAAGTCTTTTGTTAGTAAACCAGTTAATAAAATAAAATAAAAAAAAACCGGCCAAGAGCGTGTCGGGACACGCGCATTGTAGGGTTCCGTAGCAGTATGGTTCAAATATGCAGCTGGCTTCTTAATTCTACGAGCATATGGACGTTTAAATCGCTAATAATGTCTAATAAAAACGAGGTCACAAAGAAAGAAGGTGACTAAAGGAGAAATGTAGATTCCAGCGCCACAAGGAAAATGAAAAAAAAAACATCTGTTTAATAACCACCTCGCGTGTATGCATGGTTGTATAAAAATTGTTTAGATTACGTATTCATTTAAAACGGGTGTACTATCGTTACGGTCGTAGTTAGAGATGAAAGAGACTGTCTTTTAAGGCTTATTAAAAAGACTCGCCTCCACCTTACAGGACTTGACTCTAAAATTAAGTCTGAAAGTTCGAGTTTTTATTAATAAGACTTAGTAGTTTATTAAAAGATTAAAAACTGAAACGACTCGAGTTGTTTTCAAAATACTAAAAGACTTAAACGACTTAAGTTCTTTTATGTAAAAGGGATCGCACCGCAGTTTGTGTGTGATATTAAATATTTCTTTTGTAACCTATCAACCAAAAGGAATAATTCACGCCTAAACCACTAAATACATTTTGATAACATTTGACAAGGAGATAAAATGAGATATTTACATTCTATCAACACATACCTTACGACTGTCGACTTCCCAGATAATGAGTCGAAGGAGATAAAATGAGATATTTACATTCTATCAACACATACCTTACGACTGTCGACTTCCCAGATAATGAGTCGCCAGTCTTTTAAGTCCTTTTAAGCTGTTTAAGTAACAGCTCAGTTTTTTACGTTAAAAGACTTCAACTACAAAAGCTAGTCTTATGACTAAAGGTTGGGAACTAAAAGACTGAATCAGTCGCGAGGCGTCAAAAATAAGGTAAGTCTTTATTAAAAGCCTTAAAAGACAGTGTCTTCCATCACTAGTCATAGAATTGTATAATTTCATTATGTTTTGGTCTAAACACAACATAATGAAATGATAAAATTCGCGAGCGAAGCGAGCGAAAATTTTTTTTTTTTTTTTTTCGATCGAATCTTTTTTTTTTTTTTGCGACAATATTATTAGAAATAATATAGACCTGCTGATAAAATAACCTCGCCTCACTTTTAGTATTGAACCTTGTAAACATATTCGTATTAATTCCAAAAACGTTTGGCACTTGGTCGACTATTACTCGCAAACTTGAAAGGCCAACTTATGTGTGATAGTTTTTCTTTTAATTTCGTTGTATATTCTACCAACGAGAACTTTTTCTCATTTTTAGAAACAACCGTTTAGCAGGTGGAGGGGGGGGGACACTAACTTTGGTTTAGGGCTAAATACAACAGAATGGAAGTATTTAATCCGCCAGCGAAGCGAGCGCGAATTTTTTTTGACTTAAATTTTTTTATTTTTTTAAATTTTTTTTGCAACAAAAGTATTGTTAGGAATAATTTCAAGCTGGTGCTAAAGAGCAGGTCGCGTGGCGATTGTGTATAATTTTGATGTCATTTTCGTAATTAACACCCCCAAAAACCTATAACGACACATGAAATGTCAATATGGTACAGCTTGGCTTTCGACCTTGCCTCACTTTTAGCGTGGAACTTTGTATGGCAGTTGTTTTGGATTAGGTTGAACTTCGTCGTAAATGCTAAATGCTCGTGAAATATTTAACATTTTTTTTTCATTTTAAAAATTAATTTTTCGCAAACGGACTGCTGAATCGAAAAACGTTCGTAGTAAACCCCTTCTATCTTTTAAAAAACTATCCTATGACATCCCACTCGATGATATCGGCGGGAAAAAAAAATCCATCGCCCTTTCACATGTATGGGAAACACCCGAAAAAAATTTTTTTACAAAATTTTATTTTTTCTATTTGTCGGCGCAATTAATATGTATAAACATGCCAAATTGCAGCTCTGTAGTACCAAGGATCTAATATTAGTAAATATATTCTTATTAATCCCAACAATGTTTGGCACTTGGTTTACCATTACTCGCAAACTTGAAGGGCCAACTTATGTTTTATAGTTTTCCTTTTAAATTTGATGTATATTCTACCTCTGTGAATTTTTCCACATTTTTAGAAACAACCGTTTAGCTGGTAGAGGGGGGGGGGACACTTGTGTTTGACAAAAATTTTCACTTTAAAAATTTATGATTCGCAAACGGAGTGCTCAATCGAAAAACGTTCTCAGTAAACCCCTTCTGTCTTTTAAAAAGCTATTTTTAGACACCCCACTCGATGATATTGGCGAGAAAAAAAAATTCATCGCCCTTTCACGTCTATGGGAGACACCCGAAAAAAAATTTTTTTCTAAGGTTTTACTCTACAGTTCTGTCGGCGTGATTAATATGTATAACCATGCCAAATTTCAGCTCTGTAGTATCAAGGGTTTCTTAGAAAACCCGCGGACAGACGGACAGACGGACAGACGGACAGACGGACAGACGGACATGGCGAAACTATAAGGGTTCGTAGATTACTACGGAACCCTAAAAACAACGGGTTGCACTCCGAGAGTGCCGGCAGAAGTGAAAACTTGAACATTAACGTTGTGCGTTAATATTTAATTCAATTTTTTCTATGCTGACACCGGATGACATCTTGACTTTTCCAGTTTTAATTTCCTATATTTATCAAACACCCCTCCGTGACATCTTGATTTTTGCAGTTTTAATTTCCTATATTTAATAAACACCCCTCCACTTAAGGATTTTCAAAGTGCACAACGCCGCTAAAGAAGTTTCACTTCAAAAATAAAATAAAATTCTCAACTGCCGCCATAGCTGTCGGTAAAAGCAAATTTTTCAAATATTCCTCATGGTTTACGCGTCATCTGTATTCAGCAATCGAAGATAGTAAACCTGATGTAGGTAGTCTCGATAGACTATAAAGAATGTCCTAGTAGCCGACATCCAGTGCTTATACAGCATGCTTCAAATATATTTTCTCGAAAAGGAAAGTATTTTCACAGAACTAAGAGATTTTCTTAAAAACGTCTGAAATAGGAGTTTCAAGAATAAAAAAATAAGATTTTAATTAGCTAAATTGCAAAATTAACAAAAGGGAAAATACATAAATTCTAAGTACATAATCTGATATGACTGAATAGGTATTCAACACGTTTAAGATGGTTGGAAGCAATTTAATTTTAACGTGAGTGTTTAAATGTAACGAGACAATTAAATATTTTTTAAATTAATCGAAATATTTTAGTAAATACACTTTTCATACTTACAGTACTTGTAGAATGGGTACTCATGAAGCGATGCACAATTGGGATTTCCAAATTAAATAAACATGTATTTTTTTACGATTACTAATTCGAACTTGATGTATGGAGAGAAATTTTGGATGATCAATTAAGATAATGCCCAGTTCCTACTAAGTCGGTCGCTATTATTTGATAAAAAAATCCTCGATTGTGTTTTCTTACCTCGATGGTTCAAATTTGGTGATTTTTCGACCAAGAACGGTTTAAAACAAGTTCTAAATCTTAAGTTTGAAATGCTTTTCAGCGTAACAAAATTGGACATTTCCGTTATCACGAGAAGGTAAGCACACTGATTTTGAAGGTTGTAAGATCCTTTTCAAAACCCCTTTTTTAGGAACTTGAAAAGTAAAGAAAAACCAAGTAATATTTTCCTAAACACCATTTATAACAGAGCTGCGTGGTGGAGTGTGCGATATTGACCACCGCTTAAGCCTCGGGACGCGAGCCAAGAATATTATATACCACACTGTATAAAACTCTTACTTACCCTGTATGATTTGATGTGCAAACTTAACTGTACATGTCACCGGAAATTTGTAAAATGTGAAGTGCTATCTCAATAAAGACTTTTGTAACCAGGCTATAAATAAAAAAAAAAATGTGAAAAAATGTTTCACTGGTGAAATTAAAATTTCCCGTGACATCACAATTTGCCGCATGTGTAACAAACAAACACACTTTCTCTAAGTTAGAATGTTTTCTTGTTATTATTTACACTGCTAACATTAGAAAGAGGAAAGATTTATATGTTTGTAATGAATAAACTCAAAAACTACTGGAACAATAAAAAAAAGATTCACCAACAAAAAGCTCTCTTACATAAGCTACATACTATTTTCGAATTCCCTCGGGAAAGAAGTCGCGGGGGAAAAGCTAGTTAATATGTAAAGTTACAGGTCCTGACTAACTGACTCATCAACGACCAGCCTTAACACATTGAATTATTATTACTACCCTTAACCCTGAAGCTGAAGGATTTTACGTAATTCTCACTGGAACGAAGTCTCGGGCATTCTCTAGTATTCAGATAAGATTTAGTAACTGACTCTACCCCTGGATTAAGTGTCTCCAAACAAGAAAAAACACCTTTACTCGTCTTGACAGGAAAAATCCAAGTTTATTATCAAAATATAACAGTAAATTGAAAGTGACAATGACAGTAGATTTCTGACAAATCGCATTGCTATGGGTACTCTTCATCGACTCAACGAAACGACGAATCTTTCGACAAACAGAGTTATTATAATGGACATGTTTTTATCTTTCTTCTTTTGTCTAGTTTATCTTTAGCCCTAATAAAAGGATAATGATTTGTATATCTAGATTTACTGGAGCGTAGAAGATCTATAATAGAGGAAATAGGAAAATTGTGTATTAATCATCCTTAAATGCTGAACTAGGGAGTAAAAGAAAAACATCGAATGTGCCAGATATATACAGTAAAAGTCTGTAAGTGGGATAAGAGGGTTTTGCTCTATAATGGGCGAAAGGCTGACCACCTCTCACCATTATGCAACTGGTTCTTGTGTTAAACTTGGCGTCTAGTGGTTCTAGAAACACCGATTCTCTGCCTATCCTAATAACGACTATGGGCGTGAGCGGATGAATGCACGCATTAATCATGGCAGTAGCCTTCTGACATAGCCTATTAATCTGAAAGTTACGAGTTATATTCCCAACCAATACATTAAAAAAATCGTAAAAACTTCAGTAGTAGGTAATGGGTTTCCACAAAGTAAAGACAGTAAGTAAAGAATAATATTGGGTGCCATAGAATAACTAAATAAAATTAAGCATGTGTGTGAATCAGCTCATGAAACTGAACAACCGAGGAACATTACAATACAATACAATTCATACATAACTCTTTATTTGCACACAAAAAATACAAGTCAAGGAATTGCAAATATTGTTAGGCATCAATCTTTTCCAGGTAACCTTAGGGTACAGGAAACAGATAGTTCGTTCAAAATGTTGAGCAGGGTGCATAAAATAAAAACAACAATACAGGGCTTTAGGTAAATCTCTTTCAACCTCTCGGGTTAACCAAATTGAAAAACTTTTCCAAGGAACATAGGTCAAAATACGAAAAAAAAATTGAGTTCCCATGCAAACTTCATCAGCCTATAGCGCATTTTGTATGAGAGATCAAAAATTTTTTTCGTATTTTGACCTATGTTTCTTGGGGAAGTTGTTCACTTGTATGGACTGATTAACCACCCCAGAGGTTGAAAGAGATTCAAAGCCCTGTATACCTAATCTACTACATAAATACACATACTATAACAAATAACCGTATAATATTATAATACATACATATATGACAACATTAGGTCGAATGTTGTTATAAATGTAGGCTCTGTAAAAGGCCGTCTGGTTCGCGAGCACCCTCCTACCGAAGTCCGACTCCAAACAGCTTGCTGTGTTCCGTCGGTGCGTGGGAGTACCAGTGCCTTTATAGGCATTTTCTGGATTAACTCGCTCCATCGTCGACCTCATCTTTGACCTTATGGTCAAGATTGAGGTCAAGAGTTAACCCATCTTATAATAATAAAAAAAAATTATAAACAAAAGGTTTCGCCTCTCCATACAACTTGTGGGTTCAACTTGAGGGATATTAATTTAAAAAATTAGAACAACTTTAATACTTATAAGAAAAATATTCAAGATTATTTACTGAACAAGTGCTATTACACGCTACAGGAATACCTATATGATAAGCATAATTTTTTTAAATTAATTACTAAAGATTTCTTTAAATTTTAAAATATAAGAATTAATATGTAAAACATAAGTATAAGTTAGTTAAGGTTATAAAAATATAAATCATTATTTTCAGTACCCCCGTGATGTACTTATTATACCATACAAGAACTGTAAAACTCACGAAGCAATAAAAGTTTGAATTTGAATTTAAGTACTTATTATGTTTTTCTACCTGTTTGTATTGTCTCTCTGGAAGCAGTTGTATCTATCCATCTATCTATTTCTTTTGGATGGGAAGACGACAATTTGTTTTGCAGGTTCCTTGGGGAAAGATGTTTAGTTTTATGGAAGAATCGCCCCTTGAAGTTTCACTAACTAATTTAAAAATAATTTCATTTAATTAGTAAGGACGCGAACCATCTGATAGGGTCACTAGCTACTGAGAAAGCCGTATGACACAACAGAGACCTGCCTCCTATTAATCCATCCTAGGTATCATACATATTTTTTTTCTGAATCTGAGGTGGCGTCCAATGGCCCCATGCGGTGTGGTAGGCTCTGTAAAGGACCGTCTGGTTCACGACCACCCTCCTACCGAAGTCCGACACCAAACAGCTTGCTGTGTTTCGTCGGTGCGTACTAATGCCGTAATGGTATTTTCTGGGTTTAGTTGCTTTAGCATCGACCTCACCTGAAGGTCAAGAGTTAACCCGCCTTATTATAAAATAAAATGAAAAAAGAAGTGCATTAAACATGTATTATTGTATATAATTTAATACAATAATTACTACAATAATCTATATAAATAAAAATGAATTGTTGTTCGTTAGTCTGATTAAAACTCGAGAACGGCTGGGCCGATTTGGCTAATTTTAGTCTTGAAATATTCGTGGAAGTCCAGGGAAGGTTTAAAAGGTGAGAAAATATGGAAAAAAGGCGTAACGAAGTTGGCCGGGACAGCTAGTTTATAATAATAATTACATACAATAATTTAAAATTATTGTATGTAGCTGTAAGCTCCCAAAATAAAATAAAATAAAAATAAAATAAAATGTTTTCTCCACTCAGAGTCAAATTTAGAAACGGACAACGTATAACAGCAACCGCATTGCTTTAAAAGCCACTATTTTTAGCTTAAAAGCAGCTCTTTCACCTCCCGAAAACGGACATATGTAAATTCGTAGCAAAAATCCGTCTCGCCCATAAATCTGCGTATAAATATTAATGTGGCGGGATGTCAAAATGTCGTCATTAACATATTATGTGCCGGGCATATGGGAATGACGAAACTGTGTGACGTGACTCGAGGTAATGAATTGGGCTGGATAATGGGTAAAGAATTCTTTAAAAAGGCCGTATGGACAAGAAAATCGATCGCCAAAGCGGTTTGTCTCGTGTCGACAATGGTGACTATTTTCTCCGTTCAGGTGGTGAAATTGAGAACTATAGAAACCTCATACATTTGCTGACAGCCGCCCCGGGCCCCGATTCTGTAACTTCAGCTGTGTGTTGATGGAATGGAGGCCATTTTATCTTTTCAGGTGGCGAAATTGAGAACTATTTAATTTTAATATCTTGCTGACAACTACTCGACCAGCAGCGCCACCGCCAACTGAACGTAAAGTTGCAAACTACATAGCAACTGAAAATTCAGTTGACTGTAGCCACCAGTCAAAGCAGCCGTCATAAGATGTATGAAATTTGGATAGTTCTCAATTTCGCCACCTAAACGAATAAAATGGCGACCATTCCATCGACACATCGGGGCCCGATTGGCAGCGCTACCGAAATGAAACTTACGAAGACAAAACATTCAAGAAACACGAACTAAACCTTACCCCGTTTATTTTTTTTTATTTGTCCGAAAGATATCTCGTATATTCAAACTTAAAAAATTCTGAATTTTCCATCGTAAAAGTATTTTTATGAGTACATTCGCCCGTATTGAGCTAATGACGATTTCCTAACATGTGAGGTGACTTCAAATTAATTAGCAAAACTTGAAGGGTTACTTTTCCGAAATTTTGCCACTTTCCATAATAAGGCTATCAGCTGATCGCACAAGTTGTTTGGGGAAGCAAATTGTTTTTTTCATATTTCGACCTATGTTCATGTCCTTCTTACCAGCCCATATACGTCCCCACCAAGGGGCGCGTGCCTCCCTTCGAAACACGAAGGGGATTTAGGCCATAGTCCACTACGATGGCCCAAGCGGGTTGGTGGAGCGCTCGTCTTTCGAAAATAAATTTTCTTGGACGGGTGGGTTTCATCACGCTGTTTTCCTTCACAGTTGGGCAAGTGATAATTAGAAATCCGTACATAAATCCGAAAATGTGTATGTACTTGCTGTGTATGTACTTGTAAGGATTTCAACTTAGATCTATATAAGTATTTCTGAAAGGTTATTTGTAATATTAGTTGTAATGTTACAAATAACATTTACCTCAAAAAAAAATTTAGTGGTACGGGCCCGCACGAGGATTTGAACCCGCGACCTTCGGATTACAAGTCTGGCTCATTACCAACTGGGCTATCACTGTTCACGTCCTTCATTTTCTTTATCTAATTTAAAGTCGCCCAATAAGAGCGTAGATCTCATAGATCTATTATACATATAAGGTATCGTTCCCAAATTATAAGGCCTGCTAAAAAGACACTGTAAACCTTACTTATAGATATATAAATTCTATAGGTATTCATTATACAACCGTCGCGACGAGACTGCACTGAGACGCAGATTAGTAGTAGTTATTAATCTTTCTTACGGATGACAGATATAGCAAGCAGAAGGTGTACTTATGAGCTTCGAGAATTTTAAAATGTATAAAAATTCGCCAACCTTTCCTTCTTAGCGAGCAGAAGTGTTCTTAGCACAGGGCGACCCATTTCACTAACCCATGGCGATGGAATGACAATGATGACCACTTCATCCGTTCAGGTGCTGAAATTCAGAACTATCTAAATAGACCAAGGTCCCAAGGCCGCCAGACCTTGCTTATTTTGTCATGAACCAAAAGTGTGGGAAAAAGTAGTGCTAATATGTACTATTAACATATTGAATACCAGCTAGCCTCTACCAGGTTCTGAAGTTTCTGACTTCCAAAAATTACTCACTTGTCTTGAAGTCTGGGTGCAATAAAAGTCCCTGAACATCATATAAAAAAATCACAGCTCAGATTGTAGGTACAATCGCATAATTTACTTGCGAACTGTAAAGTGTCTGGCGGAAATTACAGCCGACGGAGAGTGTCTGGCGGTGTTGATCATTAATTTTTATATTTAACTTGCCGTCCCGACAGACATTGTCCTGTTTTCTTTTTTTTTTCAACTTTCTTAATTTTTTCTTTCATAAGATCCTTCTCCTGATAATAACGAACAGAACAAAAAAAGAATTAGCGAAATCGGTCCAGCCGTTCAGGCGTGATGCCGTTACCAAGGGAAATAGGGATTCATTTTTATATATATATGTAGATTAATTATATTCTATAAGACATCAGCACCCAGACTTCAAGACAAGTGAGTAGTTTTTGGTAGTACCTTCAGAACCTGGTAGCTGAAAATTGGCCGTCGGCCCAGGCTAGCAGGTATTCATATGTTAATAGTACATATTAGCACTACTCTTTCCCACACTTTTGGTTACTGAGAAAATAAGTAAGGTCTGGAGGCCCCGGGATCTCAGTCTAAAACCTTATACATAGTTACGTAGACATCAATGAACCGACTGGGGAAACCTGATCGATCGAATCCGAACAGTAAGCTTCACTAGTATACAAATATTACAACCATTAGAGTATATTCTTATCTGTATCTACGCCAGTACGGTAATAGTAGTTTTACTATACTATAGTAGTACACAAAGCACCGCCTGTCAAAGGGTCAGCGCCAGGTGTCTACCTATCAAATAGCCAATTTCTCATTCCGACTATTTCTCGAAGTAACAACTTCGCAGCTAGCCTACACGTGCCTTGACTGGACGACAGATGCTCACTGCACAATTTAATTTACTTTTTATTTATTTTATTTTATTTATTTATTAAGGTACATCAACAATAAATACATAACACTATTATGGGTCTTATATCTAGGTATACATCTAATGCACTTATCAATTACAGATGTACACAGCATTTACAATAATCGATCACTAGGTGAAAACAGATAACTTATTCTATTGAAGAAACCTAATATAACGAAAAAAAAAATTGGTTTACGATGAAGCTAAGTATTTCAAAATTTTATTTTTGAATTGCGCAAGAGAACCAAAGAAGATGTCAAGGTCAGACAGAGTGTTGTTAATCTCGTTATAAGTTGAACACATACGGAAAAGTGGTGCATGTCTGCCAACATTAGTACGGCTTACGGGAATATGGAAGGTCCTAGTGATAGGCTTTCTGGGAGGTCTGAAAGGGACAGAAATTGCAATTTGAGGAAGAATGACATCACATGCTATAATCGCATTGACACATTTTTTTAGAAATATCATATCATGTAATTTGCGACGATTACGCAGCGACAACATGTCAAAAAATTTGAGACGCTGGCTGTAAGGGCTTCTGTGAAAGATGTTCTGTGAGATATAAGCTAGGTGTCGTGAAAAGGCGCGTTGTACGGACTCCAGGCGCTGAGAATGCACAGCATAAACTGGATTGCATTGCTGTGGAACCTTTGAAAATTCTCTATGTTCCCAGATTTTAGTATCACTAGGAACATAGGGGGCAATTGCAATACAACTTTGCCGTACCGTTCCGTTCCTTTCTAATTATAATATGACCGTTTGAAATATGGGATTTTTAAATTTTAAGCCCGACGAAAAAGGGGGTGTTATATATCTGTGTGTCTGCCTATGGAATCGTACAGCTCCTAAATAGATGGATTGATATTAGTGCGGATTTTTTTGTTTGAATGCTGGCGTAATCGAGATGATTTTCAGCTATATTCAATCGAAATTGGTTCAACCATTTTAAAGTTATGAGCGATGAATGTCAGGGGAGATAAAACAGGTCAGCTTTTAGACAAAAAAACCGTATTGAAATTGGTCTATTCGTCTAGTAGCTACTTACGACGCCACAGAAAGACACACATAATATATAAAGTGCTTTTATTTTCTTAATGTCTTTCGGCAAACAGTATCTTACGTCTTTTGAAAATAACTTATTTATTCAAAATACGACATCTTCCGAACCACAATAAGAAAATAGAGACACTGTAAACAGATACACAGGCACACAGATACACAGACATACAGATACACAGACATTCAGATACACACATCCAACGTATAATTTTTTTAGTGGTGACCTTTTATCTCGGGGGTTGAAACCACGCCTGTACATTTTTTTAATTTTTTTATTATAAGATGGGTTGACTCTTGACCTCAATCTTGACCATAAAGGTCAAAGATGAGGTCGACGATGGAGCGAGTTAACCCAGAAAATGCCTATAAAGGCACTGGTACTCCCGCGCACCGACGGAACACAGTAAGCTGTTTGGCGTCGGACTTCGGTAGGAGGGTGATCGTGAACCAGACGGCCCTTTACAGAGCCTACCACACAGCAAGACCATAGGACGAGACCTCTGATTCAGAAAAAAATTAAGTGTCGTTGCCTGGGATAGTAGGAGGCAGGTCTCATTTGTGTTTCCTTAGTCGCCTCTTACGACACCTACGGAAAGAAATGGGGTGGTGTTATTCTCAACCGATCACCACACGGCGAAAACACATGGACTTGATGTAATACCTACATTATTACATCAAGTCCATGTGTCTTATTATTATTACACTGGACCTAACAACACTGGTCTTCTTCTTATCGTGTAGGTATAGTCAAGTGTGGTCCCTGCTGCTGACGTCGATTGACTGCAGTCATTAAAACCAAGTCAGAGGCCATAACGCGGTTTGAAAACTCTGAGAAGCGCTCATAACCCACTGGCGTTCGCTAATCTAAGCCGATCAGTGAGGTTAACCAACGTATACCTACAGAGGCAGGAAACCTGATGGGTGACCAAAGTGGCAATGTTTCATGAGCGTTTCCGTGCTTCGGAGGGCATGTTAAGCTGTCGGTCCCGCCTGTTGCTGATTGACTACAGTCCCTTATATATGATCTAAGACTATAGTCGTTAAAACCAACTCAGAGGCCAGTGTGCGGTTTGAAAACTCTGACACCAGGGTTAATCAAGTTCGCTACAATACTGGTAAATATTTGTATACTGTGACCATGCCCACGGCCTCTACATTAATAAATCGGCTGCCATCTTGGAGGGACCGTTCAGGATTGTAGATTAATTTGCCAATTAACGTTCGTCAGGCTTACGAGTATTTAGGCACATTGCGGGATTTGTTTATTTGATTTTGGATAGGTATGTAAAATAGTAAATACTCGAAGGTACTCGATAGGAGTACCAGTGCCTAATAGGCATTTTCTAGGTTAACTTGCTCCATCGTCGACCTCATCTTTTACCTTGGTCAAGATTGAGGTCAAGAGTGAACCCATCTTAGAATAAAAAAAAACAACGGGTTGCACTCCGGGAGTGCCGGCAGAAGTAAAAACTTGAACATATATTACTTCCTTGCGGTCTACTCTCCCTCCGTCTTACGAATTTTCGATCAGGGTCACGTGTCCTGACGCCAGTTTAACATTTTTTCCTCATACTTCAAAGTGCACGACGCCGCTAAAGAAGTTTTCAATTCAAAAAAAGACAACTTAAGTTAACAATTGATCCAACACACTGCACATAATTATTGTTGTGTACTAGCTTTCCGCCGTCTTTAATTAAAAGTTGGGGTGTAATTATTTGGCGATCTATTCAATAATAAAAATGTTCATCACCCCAGGTTTTCGATTGCTTATAACTTTTAAACAGCTGAACAAATTTTGATGAAATATTCAGCTTTTAGACAAAAAACCGCATCGAAATTGCTGCATTCGTTTAGAAGCTACAAAGCCACAGACGTACATACAGATATACAGACATACAGATGCACAGATACACACGTCAAACGTAAAACACCCTTCTTTTTTATCGATAGTTTAAAATCTTTAAGATTCGTATTCCCTCATAAAAAATTGACCCCACCTACTCACCACCACTACTCGTACCTAACACATCATTAAAATCCTCCACACGCATGAATTCCCAGTTTTCCTGCAAAACGGTCAGGAATACATTAGGAATCCATCCTTCATATAAATCCTTCAACGTAAGAACTTGATCCGTGGAAATTCACCTTTTTCCGGCTAGGGGCGGTAGGCATGAATATTTTTGGGTAGAATTAGAGAAAATCAATGAACTAACGTTCGGTTGTTGAGTTTTTAACCCCCGAAATAATGAGGGCTGTTATAAGTTCTACTTGTGTATCAGCATGTCTCTTTAACTGTGTGTCTGTCTGTGGCATTGTTGCTCCTAAACGAATATACCGTTTTTTTGTTTGAAAGCTGACGTAATCGAGATTGTTCTTTGCAAAATTTGATCAAAATTGGTTTAGTTTAAAAGTTATAAGCAATCGAATGTCGGGGATGATACAAAATTTAATTTTAATGTTGTAAAGTAATTGTAAATCATTACAAAATGCTTATGTTTTAATTTTTTTTTTTAATTTTGGTCAAGTGGCAGTGTCGCTGCGTCTTGATCGACGGGTCCTGGGTTCGATTCCAATTTGGGTCAAATATTTGTGTAAAAAGCTAATTTTCTTCGTATCTTCCCGCACTCCTTCCACTCCAAAATGGACATAGCCCTACATCAGAAAAACGACCATGTTCCTCATCACTATTACTCCCTTCACGTTTCCGAACGTATTACAGAGGGTAGCACATCTCTTGATGTGTACGTGCTCGGAAATATGAGTCCGTGACCTCATGACCTCTTGGAGGTCAGTTCTAGACGTTGTATAGCTATTCCTTCCTTCCTTCATGGTATAATCCATCGGAAACATAGTGCCAATAATCAGCAATCAAAATTGATGAAAGCCGGTCTTAATGGTACTGTGGTATGCAGACCTTCATGGAGGATCTGGCATAACGCAACTCCTTTCCCAATCGGTCATTTCGAAGAAGATTATTCGAATAGGTATCAAATTAAAAGATTTGAAACGGTATTCAATGTCAGATTCGAAATGATTGAAGATTTGGTATTCCAGCATTCATTGTGGAGAGCTCGCGGAGTAATTTAATGTATGCGATCATAGGCGTGCAAATAGCACTTTTCCAGGCGTTACAATAAAAGTGATTTGTAAGTGATTAAGTAATTCAAGTGTAATACAGCGTTATTCTGGATAAAGTCGACTAACGAAAAGGGCTGAAACAAGACTAAATTTTATCGACGGAAAAAATAATAAAAAAATCTGAGTTTTTTTGTTTGGTTTTATGGGCTTTTCTTTTTTTTTAACTACGTACTGTGGACTCTTTGTAAAGAAAATGATATAACCTTTAATTTTGATGGTCTATCGTGTTGAAACAAAAACATTTATGGTCGCAAATGATGGGCCAAACAATGAAAAAAAAAACGATAATAAACTAAACTAAAATAAAAAAATGACTATTTTTGAAGAAAAAACGGAAAATTTTGTTTCATTTTTTATGAAATTGTAAATTTTCTCGGATTTTTTATTATTATTTTTTCTGTCGATAAAACTGAGTCTAGTTTCAGCCCTTTTCGTTTGTCGACTTTGTTCAGAATAACGCTTTATATTGACAGTGCTCGTGTATCATTCTTAAATATACACCTCGCAGAAGAGATACGTCTTTAATTCCTTGCCCCCGGAAGAGGTGTTATAGTCCATAGTACCTACTAATAATTTCTGTAAAAAGTGATGATATCCCATCAAAAACATAAATGTGAAATGAGAGCCAAGTTCAATATTATGATAATGCCTTGGTTGTTGATTTCAACGACAAAAGAAGTGAGATCTAAATGGGTGTCAAGTTCAATGGTCAGTCCTGAAATTTATTTATAACAGCATAAAATGTTTTTATAACAACTTCAAATATCATTTCTTCTTATAACTTAGAATAACTTAATGAAGGTCTGACTTAGATAGTTCTCATTTGATATGTTTATGTGAAATAGTTTTTGAGTTATAAAGGGGTCAAAAGTGGTTCCAAATGGTTCGTGTAACATTACACACGGTGCTGCTCGCTAGTTCTGTTAGCTTGAACTTGGCTTAACACGCTACCGCGTGTTCAGATCAAGTATCTGAGGAACTCGCCAAAGCCCGGTGTCAAAGTTTACAAAGCGCCAAATGGCTTTTGACTTGGTTTAACGACTATAGTCGATTGACCATAGTCGATTGATTTGACGGGATCGCCGCTAGTGGTATATTGCCCCAGGTTAGATGTAAATGGCTTTATCTCACATATGGATTTTGAACAACGCTTGCCTTCCGCACAAATAAATGAAACATAAAATATAATTGCATTTCATTTCAAACGTCGCGTAATGTCGAAAAACACTTTTTGACCCCCAAAAAAAAGAGAGGTGTTATAATTTTTATGTGTGTATCTATGTGTCTGTCTGTGGCATCGTAGCTCCTAAACCAATAAACCGATTTTGATGCGGTTTTTTTTGTTTGAAAGCTGACGTAATCGAGATGGTTATAAGCTATATTTGATTAAAATGGTTCAGCCGCTTATAAAAGTTATAAATAAGCAATTATATGTCGGGAGTGATATACGATTTTTAATTTTAGAGTTATTATTCACAAAGAATATAGTACACTTTTTGAAGTTTAAATTTGTATTATGTACTTTTAAAGTCAGTTACAAAAGATACTATTTGAAATCTGCTAAAACTTAGTTGTTACGTATATTTCAAGTAGTAATAGGTTTCCAAGTCGGAGCGTCCAACATAATACGTGACCAACGGCTCCTTCGCGATATTGGAAGCATTCGAACTTGTTTGTTCAAAGAAATCTACGATAGTGTTAAAAAAAACGTAGACTTTCCATAAGGTTTAGTGTTTACTCTGTGCTCTCCATCTGTGTCTATTTGTATTTTTCTTTTGACGATATGTTATTTACCAAAAAAAAAAGTTCTAACTTTTTTTTTCCTCTAGGCCGGACTTTATCAATGCTGTTAATTGACCATCTACGAAAAATGTGTAAGTATTTTATAATCAATAAAATAAAAATATTTTGAAAAAATAATTCTACTTTAAAACTACTTACGTAATTAGATTGACAGTTTCGACCCTATACGAGGATAACACTCACGAATTATTTGGTGTTAAAATAATGTTGTGAATATTTTACTACGTGAATACGCGCGATACGTCACAGTCCTCCCAATGTAAAAGATCCCTTGATTCCTTAGCTACCGAGTGGTGTATTTAAATTAAAGTAGCTGCAACACTACATTATCGACCCCGATTTTGTCATCATTAGTTTTTTGAACAAAGTTTTACTATGGAAGCAAAGAAGAGGTACCGTTCATTTTCATTTCATTTCATTTAACAATATACATTGTGTCTGAAATATTTACATTAATTTAAATAGCAAAATACAATAAAAACTAATAAACTACAGGCCAGCGCATCAGGTTACTCCATTTTCATTGCAAAACCGCTCGTATAACAATAGCATAGAGTGCACGCTAGTAGTAGCCTAATGTGCGGCCGTCCGTACATTATTATGTCTAAAATTTAAATAATTATAGTTTCAAAAGTATGATTCATCTACCTATTCAATTTTCGTTTCTAATATCATTGGTCTGCAGAAATATAAAATACAACACGTTTCCGAGAAATTGAACTGAAAAATATAAGTTTATCTCTATTTTCTTGGTAGATTAAAGGGAGATGGTGTGATACGGAATATTGGTCTCTTCAAACTTGATCCTCTGTGATTGTGACAAATTTTCTTTCAATGGGTATTTTGTTACGGACTAGAGAACATGTAGGATTTCGGAAATTCCAGCCGTCACAAATAATTTTAATGAAAGAATAAAAATGTATGTTTCGCAAACGGAGTGCTGAATCGAAAAACGTTTTTAGAACCTCTTCTATCTTTTAAAAAGCTGTCCTATGACACCCCATTTGATGATATTGGCGAGAGAAAAAAAAATCGCCCTTTCACGTCTGTGGGGGACACCCGAAAAAAAATTTTTTTTCAAGATTTTACTCTACACTTCTGTCGGCGTGATTTATATGTATGACCATGCCAAATTTCAGCACTGTAGTATCAAGGGTTTCTTAGGAAACCCGCGGACAGACGGACAGACAGACATGGCGAAACTATAAGGGTTCGTACATTACTACGGAACCCTAAAAATGTGGTGATCGGTTCGCCATGTGGTGATCGGTTGAGAATAACACCACCCCATCTCTTTGTGTGTGCCGAAAGAGGCGACTAAGGAAACACAAATGAGACCTGCCTCCTAGTAATCCATCTTGGGCGGCGACACCTCCGTTTGCTCTGAATCTGAGGTGGCGTCCTATGGTCTCATGCGGTGTGGTAGACTCTGTGAAGGGCCGTCTGGTTCGCGACCACCCTCCTACCGAAGTCCGACGCTTATCAGCTTGCTGTGTTCCGTGGGTGTGTAAGAGTACCAGTGCCATTTTGGCATTTTCTAGATTAACTCGCTCCTTCGTCTACCTCATCTACGACCTTGGTCAAAATTGGGGTCAAGAGTTAACCTATGTCATATTAATAAAAAAAAATTGGATGCTTTATTTGAAGCCACGATAGCTCAGTTGGTTAGAGCACCATTCGCTCCGAACATTTTTTTTTCCCTTTTCTTTTTTCTTGTTTTTCTTTTAAAAATACTTAAATAATTCGAAAAAAAATGCATCTAAAAATAGACAGATTTCGATTACTTTGTTTATTTTGAAAGCTGTTGTGATGATGATGATTATCGTTATTTGATCAAAATCGGTTCAGCCGTTTAAAAGTTATACGCAATAGATGTCAGTGGTTACAATTTTTACTTTATTTTAGAATTATTTGGTCTACGTGAATGAAATCGCGGACGGAAAGCTAGTTCAATATATATACATACGCCTTTGGGCCTTTTTAAAATTCGAAAACGGCACCTTCGATCAACTATAAAGTTAATCGAAGAACGGCACGGCAAAATTGTATTACCAGTGCCTCTTACGTAATAATAATGGTTTCGGCGCGAATACTAGAAACTGAGAACAATGGGGGCAATGGTAATTCAAATTTTTAAGTGCCGTGCCGTGCCGTTAGAATTATAAAAAGGCCCTTTGTCCCATTGGGGTAGGCAGAGACCACAGATTGCCACTTGCTACGATCCAAACACCTCTTTCGCTTCCTCTACATTAATAATTCGCTTTATACATGCTAGTTAAATATAATTGACCCTTATAACAAAACCTCCATCCTAAACTAACTATCAAACTATTGATTGCGGTAGACAGTTGCTCGATCCATCTCAATTAATTTTAGTTATGTAAATCAAGGCTAGACTCAGACTAGGTAAATGTCTAGGGATGTGAACGATATGGTGGCTAATTGTCTAACTCAGTTTGGCTTAATTCCTGTCAATTAATCAAACTATCTACCCAAGATAGTGTTCCTATGCTGGTCTGGGAGTCAAAGGAAAACATAGAATGTGCCAGCTATACCTTCTCTTCCCAGGTATACAGTATTATTTTATTATATTATAAGATGGGTTAACTCTTGACCTCAATCTTGACCACAAGGTCAAAGATGAGGTCGACGATGGAGCGAGTTAACCCAGAAAATGCCTATAAAGGCACTGGTACTCCCACGCACCGACGGAACACAGCAAGCTGTTTGGCGTCGGACTTCGGTAGGAGGGTGGTCGCGAACCAGACGGCCCTTTACAGAGCCTACCACACCGCATAAGACCATAGGACGACACCTCAGATTCAGAAAAAAATGAAGTGTCGTTGCCTGGGATGGATTACTAGGAGGCAGGTCTCATTTGTGTTTCCTTAGTCGCCTCTTACGACACCCACGGAAAGAGATGGGATGGTGTTATTCTCAACCGATCACCACACGGTTGAAAATTTTAAAAAAATTCGTAAAAAACTCGTAAAATTCTGCAAGAGGGATGCGAGGGTTTTGTTATATAATGGGCGAAAGGCTGACCACCTCACACCATTATGCAACTTGTTCCATCTGATAACCCTCACAATTTGTGTCAAATGTAGCATCTATTGGTTCTACGGGGTGAAAAAGAACCTCCTAGCTATATTCAAAATCCTGAACCAGTATCACTCAAAGAACACATTTATGAAAAAAAAATTTTTTTTTAGATATTTTTCAATGGGAATAGTTAATTTTTTGCCTAAACGTAGACATTACTCCTCCACCAGGCACGCGAGGGGTGCAGGTGGCGCCCGGGGGGTGCACCCGAGTGGTGTCTACGTTTAGGAAAAAAAAATCCCCCACACAAAAAAAAAAAAAAATTCAGTAAGTGATACTGGTTCAGGATTTTCAATAAAGCTAGGAGGTTCTTTTTCAACTTCTATAACCACTCATGGTCTGCCTACCTCTTTAAAGAACATAGGCGTGAGCATGTATGTATGTATCTACCCAAGTAGCCACAAAATAGATGCCAACAGATGGCTATAAACAACGGCGATGTGGTAGAGGGAGAAGATACTGGCGTGAAGATCTGGAGGTGTTTTTAAGATGGAAGACTTGGGAGAGTTTGACTGAGGACTTAAAAAACTGGTAAGATAAAGGCCTTAGCCTCAAATCCGAACAGCTATTCCGCTGCTCAATGTTGTTTATTTTTATTATAAGATGGGTTAACTCTTGACCTCAATCTTGACCATAAAGGTCAAACATGAGGTCGACAATGGAGCGCGTTAACCCAGAAAATGCCTATTAAGGCACTGGCACTCCCACGCACCGACGGAACACAGCAATCTGTTTGGCGTCGGACTTCGGTAGAAGGGTGGTCGCGAACCAGACGGCCCGGGATGGATTACTAGGAGGCAGGTCTGATTTGTGTTTCCTTAGTCGCCTCTTACGACACCCACGGAAAGAGATGGGGTGGTGTTATTCTCAACCGATCACCACACGGAAAAAATTTCGTATCAATGGTAGTGATATGATAGTGGTGGTTATTTTATCGCAAAGTCAAAAATTTTTGCTAATGTATTTTTATGATGGAACACAGAGGCAGGGAACCTGATGGGTGACCAAAGTGGCAATTTATCACGAGCGTTTCCGTGCTTCGGAGGGCACGTTAAGCTGTCGGTCTCAGCTGTTGTCGATTGACTACAGTCGTTAAAACCAAGTTAGAGGCCATTGTGTGGTTTGAAAACTCTGACACCAGGTTTGGCCAAGTTCCGCTACATACTTGACTTGACTATACCTACAAGATAAGAAGAAGATGATGGTTTCAAGAAGCACTTTGTATGTTCTGTAGATTGAATTTGGGACACCCTACAGTTCTATGAAAATAAAGTATTTTTGACTTTGACTTTATTCAGGTGGCAAAGTTGAGAACTATCGAAACATTTTTGACGGCCGGTTTGGTCAAGTGGTAGTGACGCTGCCTCTTGATCGGCGGGTCCTGGATTCGATTCCCAGTCGGGGCAAATATTTGTGTAAAAAGCAAATGTTTTTTCTCGGGTCATGGGTGTTTGTGTCTGTCTTTGTGTGTTCCAAGGGACCCACGACACAAGGGAAAACCTTAATGTGGGCCTTTGAGTGTGAAGCGTTTATTTATTTATTTATATTTATAAACTTGATGACGGCTGTTTTGACTAGCGGCCATGGACCTTGAGAATAGACATATTAGGTGCATGCTTGCGGCGCAACCACACACTGAACGTTCATGGTAGTTTTAGCGGGGGCGTTGCTTTTCTGGGCGGCTGTCATCACATCAAGTGTTTGAAAGTTTTATAGTTCTTACTTTCGCCACCTAAACAGATAACATTTCCACTATTTGTCATTCCACCGTCATTAACATGCCATTGATTAGAGCACAGCTAATATAATACTAGATTAGACGAATGGACACCCAGTTTAATTAAAAAACATCCGAGACCTGGAAATACGTGGCAGTTGATACATTCTAAGTTTTTATTTTTCTCTAGCGTGGTAGTCATTATGAACCTAAAATGTCTAACCCCTCATGTCCATGTTAAGGCGACTACAGCACCTAAATTACGATTTTATGATGCGTAGATAAGCATGACGCACTGCATTAAATCGAAGAAAAAAAAATGTCCAGCACTTTTGGTTCGATAGAAAAAGCTCACAAAGTCACCTTTAAATACCTAATATTGTGTATCTTTTAAGCTGTAAAAACGATAGTAAAATGCACACAGGAACTTGAATTTGCTATCAAAATGTTCGTGATTGAACACTCTCGATAAGTAGTCAACGCATTTTTCGATTTAAGCTGTTACCTTTCCATAAATCTCATTTTTCTAACTTTCGAACATGTTTTTACGCACGCACGCTTTCATAGTCCGTAAACGTCGTGTATCGACACTGTTCGCACTGCCGGCCCAGGCCTGTTGAAAGATGGAGATGGCACTATTCCTATGTGTGCTGCCTTTATCGAGTGCTGTAGTCGCCTTAATGGGAGAAGTCTGTACCCAGCTGTGGATAGCGATATTGACAGAGAGTAGTAGTAGTAGTGCATTTCAACTAAAGGTACCGATTTTTCATTCAAAAAGTAGGTATCTATTTGTCAATCAATCGTATCGTGTTCAGATCCATTACCTAACCTTTTCGTGACATCGCGTGAGTCTGCTGTAAGCTATTTGCACAAGACTGGCATTGTTTTGCACAAGACTGGCACTGGCAGGGAGCAATAAATATTTTGCGATACCCGTTACTGAAGAAAAGCTTAGAAGGTATTACAGTTTTATAGAATACTAGCTTTCCGCCCGCGGCTCCGCCCACGTGGACTACAGGTTATATCGTGCCCAACTGTGGGATAAAATGTAGCTTATGTCCTTTCCCAGGCTCTAATCTATCTCTGCACCAAATTTCATCAAAATCGGTTCAGTAGTTTAGGCGTGAAAGACGGACAGACAGACAGAGTTACTTTCGCATTTATAATATTAATATGGCCTAGCATTCCGCCAAACTTTGTTCTCTTGGAATATTATGCAGCCTATGTTACACAGGCATTCTACTGGTGAAATAACTTTTCGAATCGGTGTTGTAGCTTCGGAGCCTATTCAATGCAAGCAAACAAACAATCAAACCTTTTCTGTTTATAATACAATACAATATTGGTCAAGATTGAGGTCAAGAGTTAACCCATCTTATAATAAAAAAAATACTTTATTGTACTCCAACACAAATAAATAATAATAATAGTAGTTCCCTAACGATTTCGTAATTCCTTTCTTGTTCCTTGCTTACCTCACCTTTTTGCCTTTCAGCTTTCTAGGTCTAAAGGGTTTGGGCTGGGTATACTCGTAGATGAATCTTAAAAAGATTGTAAAATTGTTATTAAGACACCGAGCAGACTAGTCCAGGGAGGGAATTACAGGTATATTATGATACCCTGTCATATTAATAACTGTCTTTTTATATTAATAAAGATCACAAACGGTTAATACTAAGAAAATCTTTTCTTATTTTAAGAAAGAGATCCTAGACGAAAGCAAATTATTTTCTTTACCTTTTACCTCACCGTTTTGCAATCTGGCGGTACCTATCGACTCGGCTTGCTATCGATTCGTGCCTCCAATGTTATTAGGGTTCTGTAGGTTTCGTAAAAAGTTTAACCATTCACTCTTGAGATACCACCGGCTCTGCTGCCGTAAAAATGAGATTGTTAGAACTATTTTCTTATGGAACTGGCATAAACAAAAAATATGTGCGGGTATTAAACAGGTTAAATGTATATTTTTAATAATTATCAGCCAAACACCAAATCTCCTGATTTGACAAATTCCAAGCGTATCCTATGAGGAACTTGACATAGCCCTAGGAAGAAGACGAAGATGAAGCCGTCAAGGAAGTTCATAAACACAAACAGACAGACAGAAATATATGAACTAAAAATACTCAGAGACCCAATAGGACGGTTCTTCTTGTCGTGTAGGTATAGTCAAGTGTGTGGCAAACTTGGCTAACCCTGGTGTCAGTTTTCAAACCGTCAAAATAGCTTCTGACTTTGTTTTAACGACTGTAGTCAATCGACAACAACTGGGACCACCGGTTTAATTAACGTGCCCTCCGAAGCACGGAAACGCTTGCTAAATTGCCACTCTGGTCACACATCAGGTTCGCTGCCTCTGTATACGTTGCTTAACCTCACTGATCGGTTGAGATTAGCAAGCACCACTGGGCTACGAGCACTTCAGTAAGACGGTAGAGCTGTGATTTTGCATAATATCACTTACAGTCAGCTATGAACCATTTTAATTATGGAAATTGAAACGTCGTTTTATTACAGACACGCACGCAATCGCATTCAGTCTGAAGGAAAACTTTGACAAAGAGTTAGCTTGACGGTGTAACTTCGTTATTCGTATTACCTTTAATTATTTATGGCATTTGTTATCAACCGCTTGCATTATTAAATCAGTGTTTTGTTTTTCCTTTGGTGAAATTTTTGTACTTAATTATGTACTTAAGTATGGATGAATCTATCCTTTGCGTGTACAATAAGGGTTTTTATCTTATCGTGTAAGTATAGGTAATCAGGTATGTGGCGAACTTGACTAACCTTGGTGTCTCCTTTTTTCAAACCGCCAAATAACTTCTGAATTGTTTTAACCGACAGCTTAACGTACCCTCCGAAGCACGGAAACGCTCGTGATAAATTGCCACTTTGATCACCCATCAGGTTCCCATCTTTTATACTGCACACTGCCAACATTGACATAGAAAAATAAGTTAAATACCACATTGCCAAGGGATAGAATTCTCTGCCTGCGTCTATGCTTTCGAGCTCATATAAACCGAATGTCTTGAAAGTTTGTATGAATGGCATCTTCTCAATGATTGCTACATTCTCTTCCACATCTTCACCCTTTTGATAGATTGTGGTCAAGAGAAGAGCAAACCGATTAAGTATAAAAAAAATTAAAAGAGTTTTATTTTTTGGGGGAATATTTATCAATTTGCAAAACAGTCAGTGAAAAATATAAATACTGTATACGGAACCATCGAATGTGTTTCAGTGAAAAACTTACCATTTTATTTTTCCAAGCAAGTCATTTCCTTCGAACCATGCAAACTTCTTGTCTTGCCCTGAACTTTATTGATTTATTTTTCAGGTTTTTTTATTGAACAAACTTCGGCAAGCCAGTGTTCCGTGCCACCTTGTATTTGTCGGTCTTTCGCTATAGTTCCGGGAATGACGGTACATTTTAGCATTGTCTGAAGTTCGAGTTTTAATGGAACGCAGAAGTTTGTGATCAGGTAAGTTTTTTTAGTGTTAAAATGAATTAAAATCTGTTGTTTGAGTTCATTTTAAAGTAGCACCATATCATACCATACACTCACGCCTAAAATCGCTTACGGGGTAGGCAGAACGTCGTGGTTATTAGATCAAATATGGTTATTGTGGTGATAGTCAACCTTTCACTCATCATACAGCAAAACCCTCGAGTCCCAGTCACTGGCTTTTACAGCATGCCTAGGAAGAGTTAGCAGCTGGCACATTTTAATTTTTCTTCCACTGGTGTCGTGTTTGTTTAATTGATCGAATACTAGGTGATTTTTTATACGGCGTAGAGAAAACTACAGAAACCGCGGTCGCGTATTGGAAGGCTTAGCAGCGTAGATAGGCCACTTACAAGGCAGATCGATGATCTAGTAAAGATCTAGCAAGCCGCTAGATGCGGGTGGCGCAGGATTGATCGATATATATACCCTTGGGAGGCCTATGTCCGTGTGGTGATCGGTTGAGAATAACACCATCTCAATTTGTTCTACATCTCGTCTCATGCTGTGTGGTAAACGGCCGTCTGGTTCGCGGCCACCCTCTTACCGAGGTCCGATGTCAAACAGCTTGCTGTGTTCCGTCGTCGGTGCCTTAATAGGCATTTTCCGGTTTAACTCGCTCCACCGTCGATCTCATTTATAACCTTGGTCAAGATTTAGGTCAAGAGTCATAATAAAAAAAAATCTAGTCGGGGAATATTCTGCTTTTGACACTTAGCCGTCTATACAACATATTATACAACAAAATCAAACTAACAAAATCAACAAATTAATAAAGATTATCTTAAACCAGTCAACCTTGGGTTATTTAAAAGTAGGTAAAATTAAACACCAAAAGATAGCTAATAGCTATCAGGGGACACTTATAAAAGGACAGTCTAATCAAGAATTAAGCCCCAACTGAGTTTGCTAAGCAATCAACGCATTTCATCTTTGCTGTAGGGTGGCTAGGATTCGATGGGGACAGATATTAGGCTGATAAAAAAAAAGGGAAACCGCTATGTTTCACATTTAGTATTTATTATACACACATCAAAAAAAGTTTGCGATCACTTGGAAAAGTGCTAATATTTTTTATTGTAGAAGAATAAAACTTAATCACTTTTTATCTTTTGATTCCTTATTTAAAAATGTGAAATTTAAATATAAAATAATTTCGTAATTCAAATGTTTTTTCATTTAAAAAGACAATCAACCCTTGCTTGCTTTCATTCAGAAATCTGACATAGTCGCAACTTATCAATATTTTCAATTTATTCAAAAAAAATTAAGTTGGTAACGATGCCGAGAGGATTAACTGCAGTTTTACGAGCCAGAATTCTAACTTTAAGTGGAGAAGGCTATTCCACGAGGGAAATATCACGCAGAGTTCATGTATCCCAATCCTGCGTGGTGACCACGTTGGAGAGGTATCAGGGCATGGAAGATTTAGTTGATCGACCTCGCAGTGGTCGCCCAACTGTTCTTACTGCAATTCAGAAGCGATATATCAGATTACTGGCTGCCCGTGACCCAACAATGAACGCTACTAAAATGAAAGCAGAGCTGCGAGCTGCCGGCCGCGAAGTTAGCACCCAAACGATTAGAAATTGCTTACACCAAGCTGGATTACGAGCAAGGAGATCCTGGCGAGCACCTCTGAACTCACAGCAACGGAAGCGGCGCAGATTGCAATGGGCTAGGCTCCGTCAAAATGAAGAAATTGAGGACGAAAGCATCTGGCAGAACTGCTTCTTCGTTGACGAAACGCGGATCAGTACACATCCAGATAACCGACGTGTCCGTGTCTGGAGAAGACCTGGCGACTCTGAAAGGCAGAGAACTGCCACTGGAACCGTTCAGCAGGGCGGGAAATCAGTGTCCTTTTGGGCCGGGATAATGATTGGGGCTAGGACGCCCTTAATCCCGTATCAAGGCACCATGACCGGAGCCATGTACAAAACGATTGCAATCGATGGATACGTTAGACCATTCCGCATCAACCACGGGCGCCAATTCATAATGGTAGATGATAATGCGCCCGCACATCGAAACGGACGTGTTGATGCTGCTCTCCAGCAATACGACATCACCAGGTTAGACTGGCCTGCCGGCTCGCCTGACTTAAACCCGATCGAGCATGCGTGGGATGCTCTTAAGCGAGCTGTTTGGAACCGTCAGCCACCTCCGCGAACAGTGTCAGAAATCAGGGCAGCTGCTATTGAAGAGTGGGACAGGTTACCACAAGAAATGCTAGATAACTTAATTCTTAGCATGCCCAGAAGGGTTTCCGCATGTGTGCGAGCCAGGGGAGGAGTCATTTTATACTAACTATTAATTTTTTCGTAATAAATTTTGTTTGTTTTTTCATTAATTCAAATTTTTCATTACATTACATTTAAGCCAAAATTGCATTTCCTAGCTTTTGTTAATAAAAAGTAAATAATTAATAATGATTCTTTTATTTACTTAGTGCATTTTCATTATAAAATCATAAAACGTAAACAGTTTCTTTAAATAATTTATATTTTAAAGAATACACCTGATTTTGCTACTGATCGTAAACTTTTTTTGATGTGTGTATTTAATGTAAACTTATCCATTAGGCAGTTAAGTTTTCACTAAAAGATATAGTGGGTGTCGTGGGTATCGTAAGAGGCGACTAAGGAAACACTAATGAGACCTGCCTCTTATTAATCCACCCCAGGCAACGACACCTCAATTTGTTCTGAATCTGAGGTGGCGTCCTATAGTCTCATGCGGTGTGGTAGGCTTTGTGAAGGGCCGTCTGGTTCGCGACCACCCTCCTACTGAAGTCCGACGCCAAACAGCTTGCTGTGTTCCGTCGGTGCGTAGGAGTACCAGTGCCTTATAGGCATTTTCTGGGTTAACTCGCTCCATCGTCGACCTCATCTATGACCTTGGTCAAGATTGAGATCAAGAGTCAACCCATCTTATAATAAAAAAATAATAAAAAATATAACATCAATAACATTTTTTTAAAGAGAAATTGGAAACAAGTGGCCGTAGTTGTTAATCACAAAACTTAACAGAAAGTGAAATCTAATAAAGTTTTTTAATCATAAAATGTCTTACAAGCTCTCACAACGAAGCGAGTTTTTGCATAATTGTAACGAATAAACTCAAAAACTACAGGACCGATAACATGTACATAGGGTACTTAAATTTCCCGAATTACCACGCGGACAAAGTTCCGGGCGAGTAGGTAGCTAGTCCTCAATAAAAATATATACATACATTGTGAATTTCACGTCCGCATTTCACAAACGAAACAAAACACCCCACTTAATTGAAACCATCCTACCGGGTAGGTTGCACAAGGAAATTGAAAAGCATCTTGATCGTGACTAAAGATAAGGAAGACCCTAATTAGCAGTAAACGCGTGGTCACCCTGCGAAAAGGGATCAGGTCGGCAGGTGTGTTTGATTAAATAAAGCTACGATTGGGCCACTCGCTTGTGATATTTACTAAAGCTCTCAGAGCTTAATAGAAGATACATCGGAAAACAGATTTATTGCCGTGTGGTGATCGGTTGAGAATAACACCACCCCATCTCTTTCCGTGGGTGTCGTAGGAGGCGACTAAGGAAACACAAATGAGATCTGCCTCCTAGTAATCCATCCCAGACAACGACACTTAATTTTTTTCTGAATCTGAGGTGTCGTCCTATGATCTCATGCGGTGTGGTAGCGACAACCCTCCTACCGAAGTCCGACGTCAAACAGCTTGCTGTGTTACGTCGTCGGTGCGTGGGAGTACCAGTGCCTTTATACGCATTTTCTGGGTTAACTCGCTCCATCGTCGACCTCATCTTTGACCTTTATGGTCAAGACTGAGGTCAATAGTTAACTCATCTTAAATAAATAAAAAAATTAATTTAGGTAAAGTTATAAATCATTTTAGGGAAAGAAAAGTATTAGGCGCGAATGGGACTTGAACTCACAACCCTAGGATTAGATCAGGTGCTCTAACCAACTGAGCTGTCGTGTTCAGCTGTCTTGGGTTAAAAATAAAAGGTAAAGTTATTGCTTATACGCCAGTCATATCGAATATTAAATTAACGGCTAGTTCTGATTTATTTATATCTTGTTAGGACCACTACCAGTTTCGTATATACAAGTTTGCAGCTTCGAAAGACCTGTGCTAATTTCCTGAGATTTCAAGTAAATTACTCGAAAAATCGCGAAATTTTTGCACTTTTTTGGTGAAAAACATTGCATAAAACGAAACATATTGTTCGTTTGAAATTTGTCTACCAGTGGTTTTATCAGCTTTTTTTAAAATTTTACTCTTTTGAAAAATATATTTTTTGTACTTTCTCGGTTAGTACAGAGCTGGTTCTCGCAATTTTGTTCTACTTCAAAAACGTATAAATTTCAATTTTAAACGCATACTTTAGGACTTATATTGAGAATACTAAAAAAGTGCGAAAATTTCGCGGTTTTTCGAATGCTGCAAAGTTATCACAAGTCATTCGAAGCTGCAAACTTGTATATACGATACTGATAGTAGTCCTAACAACATATATTAAAATCAGAATTAGCCGTTAGTTTGTTGGTTTACACGTTTCTCGTGTTAAATATGACTGGCGTATTAGCCAAAATCAGAGGAAGAAATTCGTAAGAGATCCTTCCATCCTATACATCTATGACTAAATTGGTTACCTTAAATATTTACTCGAGTGTGTTTGCTTTACCCATGTCGTCTATCTAACCTAATAAGCAGCTATTAGCGCCGCCCGGAACCGTGGCTGAGTTGGTTTTCCTTGAGTTTCGGAAACTACCTATTTGACCCATTTCAATGTTGTAGCACGATGTCACAGACAGACAATACGAGTGCACTCGTCAAACTTATAACAACCCTATGAGACTGCTATGTTTTGATCGGGGTTTAAAAATGAGTTTACTAATATAATAACTTAGAACTTGAGCGTGAAATAAAGATTTACACACAAGTCAAATTGAACCTTCTTTGTTACAAACAAAAAAATAACTGTGACATGAAGTAAAAACAATGACATTTTTCAAACTCTATTAGTACTGGCACAGTTCCATTGCCTATCCATTAGGATGAATTTTACTACTACTACTACTACTCTATTAGTACTAAAATATAAGCATTTTAAGTTTTCCATACTTCAATGAGTTTTCCTCGGTATTTATGTTTTATCGCGTAATAAGTGTACTGATTTGTGTTTAAGTTATTATTTATGTAACTTTAAGTAATTTTAACAAAAATATTTGTACTTATTTCTTATTTTTTGCAAATTTACAAACTTTCACTATAAACATGGCTAAGCGTTTGAAGAAGAAGTCGAGTAAACACCTTCCAAGAAACTACAGCCTCGAGATGATAGTAAGTATATTACTTGGATTGTATGTTATGGGGTACCTAACTGCATTAAAAGTTGCAAGGTTTGACCTGAACAAACATTTACACAATACTTACATACATTTGTAAGTAGATGAAAAGCCCAGTGGCGCTCGCTGACCTCAGTGATCTCAGCCGATCAGTGAGTTTAAGCAACGCACATAGAGGCAGGGAACCTGATGGGTGACAAAAGCTGCGATTTATCATGAGCTTTTCCCTGCTTCGGGGGGCACTGCAGTCCAAAACCAAGTCTGAGGTTATTTGGCGGTATGAAAACTCTGACACCAGGTTTAGCCAAGTTCGCCACACACTATACTATACCTACACGATAAGAAGAAGAAGTAAATGAAAAGTTTATAAGAATAAATTCACACGCATTCTTCTTCTTCCTAGCACTTAGTCCTGTTTCTCAGTCGGGATACGCTTGATCATGATCCAGTATTTGGCTGATAAAGTCATTACAGTGTAGCGAATGCCATCTGACTTCCATGCCCCTGTTAACAGGGTAACCTGCCGGACTGGATCATGGCTACACATTCAGTCTCCTGCAAAAGATAAAACTATATCATACATTTTTGAAAATCAATTTATGGAGAAGTTATTTGTGTACGATTATAAAAAAAATAATAAAAATAAAATAACGTTTATTACTAAAACGGTAGTTACAAAAAATAAACACAAAACACGAACAAAAGGTACAAAGTGTTCAACTGGTTTCTCGTGACCCCTGCACTAAGTCAAACTTGTATCGCGTTGATCAAAATCGATTGCCTTTGATGTATTTAATTGAGATGACCAAAATGACAGATTGTTAAAGGACATGGACAGAAGCAGGAGGCCTCTTCCGGCAGGGTCAATACATAAAAAAAATACAGGGCTTTAGGTAACTCTCTTTCAACCTCTCGGGTGGTTAATCAGTCCATGAAACCGAACAACTTTCCCCAAGGAACATAGGTCAACATACGAAAAACAAAATTTGAGTTCCCATAAAAACTTCATCAGCATATAGCGCATTTTGTATGGGAGATCAAAATTTTTTTTCGTATTTTGACCTATATTCCTTGGGGAAGTTGTTCAGTTTCATGGACTGATTAACCACCCGAAAAGTTGAAACAGAGATACCTAAAGCCCTGTATGTAAAATTTTAACGCTTTGAATTCATGTTTTAAGGACATACAATTTTAAAATTTTTAGAAACCCCCATTTTTTTTAAATCCTGAAAATGTATTTGGTTGGCAGTATTTCGTTTCTGCACGCACCCTTTCATATATTTTGGGAAATTTAATTAAGTTTATAAATTTGGCGTTAACTTAATTACTGACGGTCTATTGATTAAGCTGTTAATTTGATTCAGTATTCGTAAAATTTAAGTGAATTATATTTCAGTAAAATTTAAATTAATTTATTTTTTCTGCCTGCGTCTGAATTGTAGTGGGCCTCTAAAGATACGGATACAAATTTCTCGGGGGCTTGAATTTTTCTGTTTTTGTTTTTTTGTATTATTATTCAGAATAAAATAGAAAAACTTTATTCATAACACTCAAACTAAACACAGAGAAGGAAATAAAAATTAAAATAAAAGTGTCAGTCAAAAAGGCGCTGACTCAGCATGTTGCTGCTATGGTTGCACACAGCAACGCTGATATTCTGCCAGAAACCTGATTACAAATGTAATGAGCTACTGCATCTGTGCGGTATCTAATTTTGTGTATAAAGAGTTAGTGAAGAGTAGAGTATGTGTAAGTGTGCGTGTTCTGTGTGCAAGTGTTTATGTTATTATATTTAGTAGTCCGCGCGGTTTGCTAGTATAGTAATAATTAGGAGTTGAAATGGTTGCCATGGTCGAAACTCATTATCATAGTAAAAAGTTTGTAACACTCACATAACTTCAATAAATACATTAATAATCAGGTGGGCCAAGGAACTGTCTTATGTCAGCAATAAAGATAGTGCCATTCAATTCTCTTCCAGTTGATATTTAAAAAATAATCGAAAATGACAAAAAATGTAATAAATAATTTCAGTCCCGTTAATCACCCTTCATACCATATCATACTACATTATAAAACTTAGCCCCTTACCGCCTCTGTCTGTCTGTCTCAACACGAAAAATTAAAAAAACTACAAAACGGATTTCAATACGGTTTTCAGACATGGACGGAGTGATTGAAGAGGAAGGTTTATGTGTATAATTCATTCCTGAAATTCCCAGTGGAACGAAGTCCCGGGCGGGAAGCCAGTTAAATCATAATAAAGTCGAAATTGGCTCGTATTGGGCCAGCGTGGTGGACTATGGCCTAAAACCCCTCCGTGTTTCGAAGGGAAGCCGGGACGTACGAGTATATGGGCTGATGACGTCGACGACGAAAGTCGAAATTAAGTGTTGACTGCTTTGCTCTTCATTGGTTTATTTAATTTTCAAGAATAAGCCGATTACCATGACTCGCTTTTTTAACCCCCTCCCCCCGACAAAAAAGAGGGGTGTTATAAGTTTGGCGTATATCTGTGGATCTGTGTGTCTGTCTGTGGCATCGTAGCTCCTAAACGAATGTACCGATTTTGATGTGTTTTTTTGTTTGAAAGCTGCCGTGATCGTTCTTAGCTATATTTGAACAAAATTGGTTCAGCCATTTAAAAGTTATAAATATACGAATGTCGAGGGTGATACAATTTTTTAATTTTAAAGTTATGCGAATACTAGTTTTCCGTTCGGTGTTTTATACAAAACCAAGAAGTTTCTGTTGTTGGTCGGGAAGTTATTTTTTTTACTCCGTCATTTTTGACAGTTATTTTTTGTAAACACGTCACTAGATTTATGTCAAATCTTGTGCCATAAGGCTTTGTTTTAGAGGATATCTATTATTTTTTATTATTTTCTGTGTATTTAAGGAATCGATTTATAGTAATTTATAAATAGTTATTTTATAGTATTTACCCAGTACCGCATAATTTCGAAGAATAGTTATTTTTTGTAGAAGCAAAGTAATAATGTAAGTTGGACAACATTTTTGCATTGAATTTGCCCTTTTGGGTCACTGTTTTCTTTCTTTGGATTTGGTAACTTCAAAATACGTATTATGACCCTCTGACCCTCTTAGTACAGACAACAGCACGTCAGGTTATACTTTTGCACTACCGGCGCTATTACAAACGACAATATGTGGATAACGTCAAGGTCCACAAATAGGTATAGCTTGATGGGCTGCCGTGTTTATCTAATCTTTTTATTCTTCTTTTTATCGTGTCAATGGCTAAATAATTAAATGGCTTTGGTTCCAAACCTAATATACGTAAAATATACACAAACCAATGCTCAAAGCCAAAGAAACACTCTTTAATCGGCGGCTACCCCTCCACACACAACATTATTTTATTTATTTATTAAAGAGTTTATTGTACACAGGAAAAATTACAAACATTTATACAGACAAATAGAAAAACGAACACAAAAGGCACATCTTATTTCTTTAAGAAATTTCTTCCAGCAGACCTGAAGTTTCTGTTGTTGGTCAATAAGAACAATAAAATCATTCAACTATAGCGTATCAAAAGAGGACACCTTTTATTCACGTACCTTTTAATAATTAATATTGTACAAAACGATATTGAAATTAGAAACTGTAGTTTACTTCAATCACCTCTGACAATAGAATCAATTCAATCTGGTGAGGTGTCCTTTTTAGCTAAGTCAAACTATGGTCAAGCCTACCCAGAATAATATGCCAGTTTTTAGCTCTTCCAAGGCACACCTTAAATTGTATTTTATTGTATTTCAGGTGATACAGTGATAGCCCATAAACACTTAATTAAATATTTCATCTATTAGCCTGCAGGAGGTCTATTGATTTGGTCATCAAATGGTTCTAAAACTAAGACTTACAATGAGTTTATATCATTGAAACAGCATACAAGCAATTATGATCGGTCCTTCACAGTTTACTCTCTGTATCTATTTCAGAAAATAATGGAGAAAAAGAAGAAAGAGAAAGAAGAGGCGGAGAAAAATCCAGAAGAAGAGATTAGGAAGATGAAAGATCTGGAAGACAGGATCAAGGCTCCTTCTATTTGGGGCCGAAATCCTTGTGGCGTCAGGTTTGAGGATCTTCAGGATAAAAGATATGAAGAAGCTGTCAGGTTTTTGAAGAAACATTATATTAATGAAGAGGTGAGTTACTATCTAACTGCTCATACTTACAGAGTAATTTGTGATTCACGCAAAATCAATTTTTTTATAGATAATGGATTTGCTCTTGACCACAATCTAGCCCTAGGGCGAAGATGTGGTCGAGGATGTAGCAAACTCACCTAGAAGATTCCTATTCACTCGAACTATTCAGCATCATCATTTTTCTTAAGAGAAGCGTCTCAGTTTGGACTAGCGTCTCAGTTGTTTTTCATGCTGTCTTGATGTCGACCACCCACCTCAGACTTGTGCGAAAGTGCAATTGCAGCTTTCCGGCGAAATGCCGAGTTTTATTTCCAAAATTATGAGTTTATGCGTCAATGAATTCCTACCCCAAAAACTTAATCAAATCTTACGTTTTTGGTCTCTATCGATTTGTTAGCGTATAAACAAGGTTCGTGCGTTTTGTTTTTTCCAAAATTGTTCTTAGTTTTTCAACAGTCACCTCTTAAATGTTGAGATTTTTTTTGGCGAAAAATACTAACTTTTAGCCTCGAATATCTTTTTGTCTACTAAAAATATCACAAAAATCAAAACTTACGGACCTAGTTTTTGATGTTCCTGACGTTTAGGGGATTGAATCCATTGACGCCGTTTGTATGGGAAAAAAACCGTGACGATCCTCTTAATAGGATGACGGGATGATTATAGTGAGATATTTTGAAATTCTTTGGTCAAAATGATCGAGGATGTAGCAAACTCTCACAAAGTTCTGCGCAAAATCTGTCAAACAGATTAAATTTTAAAAACACACTATCAGTCTACGATTAATTAAGGCCTCTTAAAAAAGACGACTGAATCTTTTAATTAAAGAAACGAGCGAGAAACGAATCTTCTTTAAAATGTAAATTTACTTAATTTAAATATCTGGCGTTATAATGAAAAAGTGACCGAAAAACAATTCAGCTTGAGTCTGTCATGGAAAGGCTGTGAAACTGTAAAAGATAGAATATTATCTTGTTTAACATTTTAGAAATATTTAGGGTGAGCATTTACTCCTTACAATCTAAAATAAAAATTTCTGGTAAATTTTTCAAAGAACTATTCAATGTTTGGCACATACAAAGGTGATTTTCAGGCAATCGAACATCAATTCAACCCGATAACTTTTATAGACGAGCTAATTTTTCTGGGCCAATGTTTTATGCTAATATTTTATGTTGCAAAATTCAATCCAAGTTCAGTAGTTAACTAGTGTATGACAATTTGACATCTTGGTTTAATAAGTATTTGATTAAAATGACTCTTTGATAGTTATTCGGTTTGGTATTGGTGGTCTAATTTTATGTTCTAAATGTTTTGCCTTCTTTAAAATCAACAGCAGCAATATTTTAAACATAGTATCTCTTTCACTCCACTCAATCTTTATCCAGCTTTTGAATTCTTGGAATTTTTTGTAAAAAATTCTAATAAAGCTCCGTTAAAGTTTATTAACGGTTAAATTTAACTTTCCGCGCTATCCAACCCTTTCTATTGCTTTTGATGGATTTAATTGAAACGGATTCTTTGAAAAACTGAAACTTTTTTGTTAACCTATTTTAGCCGGGAGTTGAAGGCTGTTCGTAATCTCCAAATTCTAACAGTTTTAATATTTTATTTTATTTTCATCTTCATTTTACCAGCCCATATACGTCCCCACCGAGGGGCACGCGCCTCCCTTCGAAACACGAGGGGGATTTAGGCCATAGTCCACCATGCTGGCCTGATGCGGGTTGGTAGACCGCTCGTCTTTCGAAAATGAATTTTTCTTGGATGGGCGGGTCTCATCACGATGTTTTCCTTTACCGTTGAGCAAGTGATAATTAGAAATCCGTATATAAATCCAAAAAGACGAATTAGTGGTACGACCTTCGGATTACAAGTCTGGCTTATTACCACTGGACTATCACAACTTTATTTTAATTTTTATTTTTATTTGGGGAGCTTACAGCAACGTTTACAACACAGGAAGAAGAAGATAACAAGCTTCCACATAAAGAAAGAAAAATATAACGCTCATTTCTCGTCCTACTCGATTTAAAGGTCGTAAGTAGGGTACTGAAGCCACATGTAGATTTTTAACAGTAATACGGTCAACATAATTTTCCACTTTTAAAACGTCAGAATCAACTGACTTTAAGTTTTGGTCCAGTGGTAGTGATGCTGCCTTTTGATCGACGGGTTCTGGGTTCGATTCCCGGTCGGGGCAAAAAAAATTGTGTAAAAGTAGATGTTTTTTTCGGGTCATGGGTGTGCTAAGGTAAAACCTTGGTGTGGGACTTTGAGTGTATATCGTTTATTTATTTATTTATCGTATTGACAAAGCTTCTATTTTCTTACTTTCCAGTTGACGTACAAATCTTTAGGGGTAATAGAGGACAAGGAAGCGACAGACGAGTTTGTTCATAACGCCAGGATCTGGATGAAGGACAAAATGTCGATAGCTGTCATTAAAGAGGGCAAGGAGAAGCTGGTGGGGGTTCTCATCATGAGGATTCAGGAGAAAGGTAAGTGATAAGTAAGATTGAACAACGTATAAGAGACAGGGAACCTATACCCTGTTTTTTATTCTCAGAGACTAAATTGACAATACCTGGGTTGCCAGTTTTTTGCAAATCTTAAATAGTGATGTGCCACTAACGGTAACCGATGTTATCAAAATTAAGTGCCGGTTTTATATTAGTTAAAGAGGAGGGAGAAAATATTTACTTTAAAAGTAACGTAATGTCCCTAATAGTTTTTAGGGTTGCCGTATCAAAAATAGAAATTACCCTGTTTTTCGCTAACATACACGAATAACTAATAAAATAGTTACCGATAGATTTTTCTTTTTTTAAAGTTGTTTGCTGTTGTCATATTTACATAAGTGCCGTATTTCTTAAAAGTTTAGTAATTTTGTCATAAATAAGAGCGTGAATTGTCGTATTTTACTGTTAGGAACAACACTGATGGCAACTGTCTTTTTTTGTTTATAAGCATCAAAAGAAGTTTTATTATAAATTCATTTTGATAATAATTTTTAAAATGTTAATATCATAGAAAACTAAGAAGCTAATCATCTAATAAAGACAAAATTATTATTATTACGTTTTTTTAAAGTTTCGATTCAAAAATCGACAATTTAGGTACAACACTATTAAAAAAAACTGGTAACATTATTTGTAAATTTGACATTTGCATATGTCAATTTAGTCTTTGAGAATAAAAGATAGGGTATAAATAGGTGTTATTTAAGTAACATCCTATATCTTGTTGTAGGTAGTCTCATGTTTCTTTTCCAAACAATCTTTGTAAATATCTGTCACATAAATACGCTCACGCCCGTAATCCCATACGGGGTAAGCAGAGCTATATGTTTTCCAACTAATATGTTAAAGGGGAAAGTTTTGTGAGGATGTATGGATGGACGGATGTTTGTAACTTCTTCACAGAAAAATAATGGACGGATTTTGAAGAATCTTTACATTAATAGCTTAGATATCAGAGTAACACAAGGCTACATACTTTTGCCATAATCTAACGGCAACGAAGTTCCGGTGGAAAGCTATTATGAAATAGTCTTTTTGACATTGACATAATTAGAACCCCCACCCACAATCCTCAAAACATTTTTGTTGACCGTAGCGTCAAATGGTTCCAGAACCAGACAATGCTCTGCCTATCTTATTAGGGATTAATATACAAGAAAAATGATGAAACCTAAAAAAATCAGTCATTTTGTATATTTCACTCAAATATTGCTGAAGAACTAATAAAAGTCAGACATATTTAAGTGCAAGATTATAAAAAGTTGGAACAAAGCCAAGTTCAACGTAGTACTAAGTCAAATCCATCGATTTTTATATGACTGGGAATTTATTAGAGTCTAGAAAAATGGAGCATCATTTGTGTGAAAAATGTAGCGGCGAGAGAGTTTATTATTCTGAAGGTTGTATCTTTTAAAGAAATAATGAACTTATTTGTCAAAATGTTGTTTTAATGTAAGTACAGGGTTACCAAAAAGTATTTTTCCATTCTGAATCTTCGTTGTTTGCGCAAAGTACAGCACTTTAGACCAAGATCCCAGGGCCGCCAGACCTTACTTATTTTCTCATTAACCAAAAGTGTGGGAAAGAGTAGTGCTAATATGTACTATGAACTGTGAATACCAGCTAGCCAGGGTCGACGGCCAATTTTCAGCTACCAGGTTCTGAAGTTACTTCCAAAAATTGCTCACTTGTCTTAAAGTCTGGGTGCTATAAAAAGTATTGTTATAGTTCCCTGAACAAGAGAGTTCCCTGAACATCATATACAAAAATCACGGCTCAGATTGTAGGTATAATCGCATAATTTACTTGCGAACTGTAAAGCGTCTGGCAGAAATTACAACCGACGGGGAGTCTCTGGCGGTGTTGATCATTAATTTTTATATTTAATTATTATATTCTGTAAAATATCAGCAGCCAGACTTCAAGACAAGTGAGTGATTTTTTAAAGTACCTTTAGAACCTGGTAGCTGAAAATTGGCCGTCGGCCCAGGTTAGCTGGTATTCATACGTTACTAGTACATACTAGCACTACTATTTCCCACTCATTTGGTTAATGAGAAAATAAGTAAGGTCTGGCGGCCCCGGGATCTCCGTCTACTTGTTTCTGTTCTAAAAAATAACTGATGAGGTTTCGAGCGAAAATTTTACCTATAAGTTTTTCATTGCTAATTTCCTTTTGAGGAAAAAATCGTAAATTTTCTGGTCTCTATAAGCCCAACACGTTAGAAATACGGTTCGTAACAATAAAATCGTAAAAAGGTTTTGCTCAAGGTTTCTCTACTTCAAATAAGTTGTATGAGTCTGTAGTTCTTAATGGCGCCAAATATTTCTCATTCCATAAGATTGTGCTGAAAGAATGAGAAATATCGCCACTTGACATTAAGGAATGATAGCTCAGTTGGTTAGAACACCAGAAGATCTAATCCTGGGGTCGTGGGTTCTATTCCCATTTAAAAATATCTCTGTAAACCCCACGCTGTGTTAGAATTTAGACCAGGCTAACATGAGAATCTAAGAAGTAGTAAATATGAATTGAAAAATAAAGGCCGCCTGGACCCCGCTCCGTGTCTTACCTCGTGCAGCACATTTCGTTGACAATCCAACGTGGAAAAGCCACGAGCGTCATGGGCACTTTCCCACCGGGTACGACTTGGGATGGTTTGTTTGACTAAAGTGCGAGCCCTAATTAATTTAGAATTATTTTGACAATCTATGATTTACAAATGTTGAATGTGAAATTAACACCCATATTCTTAGAAGTTAACTCGAGATTTCCTCGACTCCACTCAACCTCTGTCAAGGATTTTGACGTTTTTATTTGACACTTCCGTCCTCGACTTTACAATTTTCCTCAGTGGAGTCGAGGATGATTTGAGTAATCAATTGTCAAAGTTAAGGTACTTCGCAACCTACCTTAAGATTTCTTTAACGCTTTATTCTATGCTTGAGCTTGTTGTGATGCTACTTTTTCATATGAAAAATGAATGACTTTGAAGATTTCTTCGATTATCTTTATGATAATATATCGTTAAAGGTTAATATCGAATAAAAATATACGCTAGCTGGTGCCATCTATCGTCGAGTAGCTTAATGCCACGTTCAAGGAATCTTGAGGTGACAACTAAGAATACCAAATTCGAGGTCGTTTCGAGGATTTCCTTAGCTGAAGTTGAGTTGAGGAAGTTTCGAGTTAACTTCTTAGAATACGGGTGTAATATTTTGGCATTTTATTGAGATTTAAAATTGCGTAAAAAGTTTAATGCAAGTGTCCCATACCAATTCAAAGGCATATTAAAAAAAACAAGTTGCAGTTGTGTCTTGAATAAAAAAAAAACGAATCCAAAATTTGCACCATTACAAATTCCCTCAGTGCTCCAATAAAAACTCGCTTTGCTGCGATTGCACTATTCGGAATCTATTCGCGTTTCGATCGTTTCAAATAAAACTCGATTTTCTGTATCGACTCCGTAACATTAGAGGGGGTGGATTCTTGGAATGTTCTGAGCCTAAATTTTTACTGCACCCCGTAAAAAGAATTCCGGATTCAGCTTTAGGATTTGACGCGTGGTACTGTGTGGGGGATGAAGCGGGTGCAGTCTTAAATGGCTTGTTTTTTTTTAACCAGCCCATATCCCCCACCGAGGGGCACAGGTCTCCCTTCGAAACGAGCGTCATCAATTAATCATAATTATTTGTTTATTGCGTTATGTGGTATACAAATGTAATTGTTGGAACACATATAAACCCTGTTAGAGAACAGCAGTATAAAACCAAAGTATTTAATAATAATAAAAAAAACATTTATTATCAGGCATCTAAGGCCCATAGATAAATACCTTATAGACTAACATACATATGAATTATAATTAAACAAAATAAAATAAAACTAACTAACACTATTTCCCGGGTGTTTTTCCGGGTGTATCTGCAGCCGGGAATCTCCCTCGGAAACGGCGGAAAACCATGCCTTCCGGCCAAAAGCTCTCCTTCATGACTGTCTCCAGTATGAACGTCGGGAACCGCAACATAAATGCTTTGAAACTAGCGTGGTGATGCGATTCCAACGGTTTCACTTTCTGGAGACCTAAGGGAACTTTTGTCTTCTGCCGTATGTACTCGACGACGTCTTGCACCTCAATGCTGTAGTGCAGTCGTGACAAGTACACTGGCGTGCTAATAATAATAAGGGGCCTATTATTGTGTCGCAGCAGGCAACTAGTTTCCTTAGCTTGTCAGCTCCTAGTTAAAGGGCGCTGTTATAAGTTGACTGTTAATTGAAAGGTTTGACTACTTAAACACTTTTTTATATCGTATATAAAAAGGTACGTAAGTAGTATATCAGTTATTTAGCACCCATAGCAAGCTTTGCTTAGTTTGGCGTTAGATGGCGCTGCGTGAGTTGTTCCTTATTTAGAAACAAATGTTTATTTATTTATCTCTTTATGAATAATCTCGATACCATATCATGTCGATCTCGTTTCGCTGTCTACCCGTGTCTTAAACCAACAGGCTTGTACGTAAATTGGATTCCAAGTAGTCGATAGGGATAGGTCTATATTAGGGAGCAATATCGTCTGAATAAGACGACTGCTCCGAACGAGAGGTGGGTTTGCCTGCCTCCTGTGTTCATGTTAAGTTTTTGTAATCGAAAGAGATTTTTTAGTTAGCCTTTGCTTTGTAGGTTCGTACGGTTTGCCTTCTTAAGTCTGATTTTATAGTGGGTCAGAAGACAATTGACTCGAAATCTAGGAATTTTTATAAATCCTTACTAATATTATAAACGCGAAAGTTTAAATAAAATAAATAAATAAATAAACGCTACACACTCAAAGGCCCACACTAAGGTTTTCCCTTGTGTCGTGGGTCCCTTGGAAAACACATAAAGACAAACACAAACACCCATGACCCGAGCACAAACATCTGCTTTTTACACAAAGGTTTGCCCCGACTGGGGATCGAACCCAGGACCGCCGATCAAGAGGCAGCGTCACTACCACTCGACCAAACCGGCCGTTTGTGTGGATGTATGGATGTTTGTAACTCTTTCATGCTCAAACGTCTGAACTAACTTTGGTAAAATTTGGTCAGCCCTGGATTAACACATAGGTTACATAATTTTCCCAAATTTCCACGGTAACGAAGTCCCAGGTTAAAAGCTAGTTTTTAAGTAATCTTAGATATACTAGCTGTTTTACAAATAAACAACAACACTAATCAAGACATTCTTAAAATTTCATCTTCTTTTGGGTGAAATATAGGTGTTCACGCCTTTTAGCAGACAGAGAGAAAGAAAATTATTTATTAATTGCCAACAATACACTACAGCAACAATTTCAGGTTATTACAAGTACATACAAATACATACATTGTTATTTATACTGTAACATATTGCGCAAAGATAAAGGACCAACTCAGCGTTTGTTGACGATTGTAGTGCTGTAGTAAATTAAATAATATTTGAAAATAGCAACATTTTCTATGGTGTTTCTATAGCGAACTCAATATATTAACAAGAGAAAAGTTGATATTATTCGTGACCTCAAAATATCTGATACCATCCAAGACCTCTCAATTAACAAAGATTCCATCAAGCCCCCAATTAAATGTCTTATTCCGTAATCACCCGCTAATTTACATCTATTAGGCATTTCTGAATCTGTTCTTCGAGAATTGGATCACTTACCCTAATGCTTCCTATCTCGGTTTGCCTAACGAACGAGAAGATTGAGATTTTCTCAACCGGATTGAGATTCTGAAGATATTTCTGTATGGGTGGTCAAATAAGGGTATGCCTTGTTAAATTACTGAAATTCAAACGCAGTTTGAGGTTTAACCGTCCATCCATTCCATATCCACCACTTAATTTCCCGTTCGAATAGGCAGAGCGTTATGGGTTTCTAGAACGATGTATTTGACATGTGTAACAACCTAATTATAAAGATGTAAGGAACAGCTTAGCAAATACTTAAACTGTGACATCCACCCGTACTAAGATCGGCTACAAAACTTTTTTCCCGGAAATGCCAAGGCGTTTTCATTATTTACCTTCTTTGGTACTACTCAATGTATAACAAAAACGCACGCCGCTATCAGAACGCAATGTAACCTGTTGGTTTTCTTGTTTTACGCTGTTATTACTGTTTTTATTATAAAATAGAGTATGTTCAAACAAAAAAATAATAATTTTTAAGCAAAAAAAAAACATAAAAACCATGAGAATTTTTTTTTTAAATTCTGCGGAATATTCCACGGCAAAATCATTGAGAATTGAATTCAGGGTTTCAGTTTTTGCTACGCTGTCTCCTACACTCTGTGTAGATGAAAAGTATAAAAGCTCATTTAAGTTCCTCTAAAAGTAATGCCGTCTTTGTTTATGTCAACAAGACGGAAAGTGACAGAATGATAGGTATTTAAAGTGCACCGGCGCAGACCCACCGCGGCGCAGGATGCACGGCCACGCGGCGCATTTTAGCTGCGTGGATTCATTTGTTTATCAAGGTGGGTCTACGTTTCCACTGCAGTACACGCCATACACGAATTGCAACCCACGATTTTAGCTACGTGGATTAGATCAAAATCGAATTTTAGCCTTAATGTCAAACTCACTGAGTTGATATTCACCGCAGCTAAAATGCGCCGCGTGCCAACCGTGTGCCGCATGCACAGCGTGCATGGCGTTGAGCTACGTGGGCAACATATTCCAGCAAGGCACGCGTGTATCGATGACGTCATTTCACGCGTAGCGTGATCGTGGGTCGCAGTGGACACAATCACATACATTTTCTTGCAAAGCGAAGATTAACCCACGTGCGTAGCCTCTCCGTGCGCCGCGGTGGGTCCGCGCCTTAAGTTTAACGGACGTCTCTGCAACTGGGTGTAAGTATAACAAAAATAGTTGATAAGAAAATTATATTATCTCGGAAGTGAGAATAAGGATAGTAAGAATAGCGAAATATTACTTGTATTTTCGAGCTCATATAACCCGAATCTCTTTTATAAGTTCGAGTGAATAGGCTTCTTCTGGGTGAGCTTGCTAGATCTTCGACCATATATCTTTGTCCTTGTATTGTGCTAGATTGTGGTCAAGAGCGACACACATACATACGAACACGCCTATAATCCCTAACGAGGTAGGCAGAGCATCAGTGGTTCTAGCGAACTACTAGATGCCACGTTTGACACATTGTGAGGGTTATCAGATGGAATGGAACAAGTTGTTTAATAGGGATGTTGACAGTGTTTGATTTTATTAATTATTGTATGTGAAACAAAAAATAATGCTAGAAATATATAATTATCCGAAAACATCATTAAAATTGGTTTATAAATGAACAAGTTATTAGCATTTATATTATCGTAAGGACTAGCTATCTCGTTTTGTGGGGAGAGCTAGCTATCTCGTTTTTACCTACGCAAACAAATGGCAGTGACGTCACATGCCTGTAAGTGCATCTCTTTTTCGTTGTTTGACAGTTTCCTCCTCTACTGAAATTTAATAGCTTATAACTTTTCTATTTCTCAATAGTTTTCAAAAATTATTTCTGTTTTGGGTTTTGGATTCAGTTCCTTTTTAAGATAAACAATAAAAAAATCAGTCAACAACCCTATTGTGAGATGTGGTCAAGAGCAAACCCGTTGTATTTAAAAAAAAAGTAACAAAACATACTTTGTTTGTTTCCAGCTTTATTCTCCAGGACATTCAGTCGTGTGAAGCTGACCTATAATCCTCTCTATTCAAGAATAATGAAGTTCTTAAACGAAGTAGAACACCCAGTCGACTTGTTTGAGAACCTGGCTGTGAAGCGATATCTTAAGATATACGTCATAGCCTTAAAGTATAGATATAGACATAGAGGTTAGTTTATTTTACTGTTTTTTAGTTTGATATGTATCTTCATATTTATAAAGTTTGAGGTCCTGATTCACTGACTCATTAACGCTCAGCCCAAACCCTTAGACCTAGAAAGCTGAAATTTGGCAAAAAGGTGTATTTTATTACGTAGGCAAGCACTAAGAAGGGATTTTTCGAAATTCAACCCCTAAGAGGGTGAAATGGGGGTTCAAAGTTTTTATGGAGAAACCTATTTTTTTTAAAATTTTTACTTGAAACTTCGTCAAATAAACGGATACGTGTTTCGCAATTTTTCGAAAATTATCCCCTAAGGCGTCAAAGATGAAATGGGTGACTAAAAGAGTTCTTTGCGTGAGCGAAGTCGCGGGGAAAAGCTAGTTATTCATAAGTAACATAACCTAATCATACAGGCTGTAAGGGATAGCATTGCAAATACTTCAATAGTGAAATTATACAGGCTGTTAGGAATAGCATTGCAAATACTTCAATAGTGAAATTATACAGGCTGTAAGGAATAGCATTGCAAATACTTCAATAGTGAAATTATACAGGCTGTAAGGAATAGCATTGCAAATACTTCAATAGTGAAATTATACAGGCTGTAAGGAATAGCATTGCAAATACTTCAATAGTGAAATTATACAGGCTGTAAGGAATAGCATTGCAAATACTTCAATAGTGAAATTATACAGGCTGTAAGGAATAGCATTGCAAATACTTCAATAGTGAAATTATACAGGCTGTTAGGAATAGCATTGCAAATACTTCAATAGTGAAATTATACAGGCTGTAAGGAATAGCATTGCAAATACTTCAATAGTGAAATTATACAGGCTGTAAGGAATAGCATTGCAAATACTTCAATAGTGAAATTATACAGGCTGTAAGGAATAGCATTGCAAATACTTCAATAGTGAAATTATACAGGCTGTAAGGAATAGCATTGCAAATACTTCAATAGTGAAATTATACAGGCTGTAAGGAATAGCATTGCAAATACTTCAATAGTGAAATTATACAGGCTGTTAGGAATAGCATTGCAAATACTTCAATAGTAAAATTATACAGGCTGTAAGGAATAGCATTGCAAATACTTCAATAGTGAAATTATACAGGCTGTAAGGAATAGCATTGCAAATACTTCAATAGTGAAATTATACAGGCTGTAAGGAATAGCATTGCAAATACTTCAATAGTGAAATTATACAGGCTGTTAGGAATAGCATTGCAAATACTTCAATAGTGAAATTATACAGGCTGTAAGGAATAGCATTGCAAATACTTCAATAGTGAAATTATACAGGCTGTTAGGAATAGCATTGCAAATACTTCAATAGTGAAATTATACAGGCTGTTAGGAATAGCATTGCAAATACTTCAATAGTGAAATTATACAGGCTGTAAGGAATAGCATTGCAAATACTTCAATAGTGAAATTATACAGGCTGTTAGGAATAGCATTGCAAATACTTCAATAGTGAAATTATACAGGCTGTAAGGAATAGCATTGCAAATACTTCAATAGTGAAATTATACAGGCTGTAAGGAATAGCATTGCAAATACTTCAATAGTGAAATCCACTCTTAACTACGATCAGCTACAAGTATTTTTTTCCCGAAAACTACAAATAAAAACTTTTTGAAATAATCGCTACTTATCTCGACTTATCTCGAATAAGTTTGGCGGGTGTATCTGTGTATCTCTGTGTCTTTGTGTATCTGCGTGTCTGTCTGTGGCATTGTAGCTCTTAAACGAATAGACCGATTTCGAAGGTTTTTTAATGAACCTTAGCCGTATGTTTAGTGTTAAGATTTGATTGTTGGCTGTTGTGTACGTCTTATTAATGAAATAAAATAAAATAAAGAAAGCTGTCGTAATTGAGATGGTTCTTAGCTATATTTGATCGAAATTGGTTCAGCCGATAAGATTTATAAGTGATGGAATGTCACACACACACACACATACTCACTCCTACACACACATTCACATACACACACTCACGCATACACACTCACACACACAAGAATTTATGTTTTTTATGTTTTTTACTTTCTATTTTTACTTTTTGCTTTTTTGTTTTATTAATATTGTATCTGACGTGTTTTTTATGGAAGAGCGGAGTCTTCTGACACAGGCGTACACGCTTAAAAGAAGACTCCAATCAACATTGTTCATGTACGTGTATTTCAAAAATAAAGAATTTTGTAATTTTTTTTTTGGAATGTCGGGTGTTATAATTTATTTTAACTTTAGAGTTATTCATTAGGTTTGGCGAAGGAGCTGATAAAATCTGCTATGAACTTAGCAAGATCTGCCTTCATTGGAGGCCTAGCTGGTATTTTCACAACTGGGCGAATGCAGCAGATAGCTGAGGAATTGGGCTTCGAGAAGTTCAATGAGATCTATTACGTTAGATACCAGATCGATAATGAGGTAAGTAGCTTCATTCAAAAGTCAAAAAAGTCAAAAATTGCTTTATTTTCAAAGAACATACATTAGCAAAATGTTGAATTACATTAGCATTTTTGACTTTGAGCCTATTCGCAAAGGTGCAGTCTTCCTCAGGAGAAGAATAGGCAAGAAACTCCGAGGGTCGCTCTTTTTAACTCAATTATATAAATTTCCTTATTTCTAATTTTAATTGACTTAATATCTGAATAACTCTGGAGCTGAGCAATTTATTCCCATGGTTGCTTATCTAACAGATAATCAGAAATTCTATAATAGACCTTTTTACAAAGTTTTTGTTTAATTCTATCTATATCTATGGAGTAAATGCCCGTCAGGCATAGACGGGGTGATCAGTCCACTTATTTGGGGCCATTGCACCCAATTCCCCATAACAGCGCATGAGTTTTTCCTTTACACTGACAGTACCACCTCATTAAACCTCCTAGAAGCTTCATTCTTAGTGCTCGTAGCTCAGTGGCACCCGCTCATCTCAACCGATCAGTGAAATAAAGCAACTTAAACGAAGGCAGGGAACCTGATGGGTGACCAAAGTGGCAAATTATCTCGAGCGTTTCTGTGCTTAGGAGGGCACGTGAAGCTGTTGGTCCCGGTTGTAGTCGATTGACTACAGTCGTTAAAACCAATTTAGAGGCCATTGTGCGGTTTGAAAACTGACACCAGGCCACAGATTAAACTATACCTACACTATAGAGACAGAAAGGCAGTGAGAGTCAAGACTATAAGTAGTCAGGCGTTTTGAAATTACATTAAAGCTTTTGCAAACTCTTTTCCTATCAGATAATCTTCTGGGACACTGGCAAAGGAAACTATGGCGCCGCAGTGATGGGGATGCGAATCCCAGACGTTGAAGAAAAAGAAAATCTATTCACATGCCAATCTTCACGCTTCGCTATTGGTGTGGTAGAAAATGTAGAAGATGAAGAAAAGGAAGAAGAAGAACATGCAGAGGGAGAACATGTAGAGGGAGAAAAAGAGGCGGAAATACAAAGAGAAGAGAAGAAGCCTGATGACGACAAGGCAAGCGGTGATAAATAGTAGGAGATAATTATGAATATAATTTTATTGGTAATTTTTAGAGGTGTTTTACTTCTAGACGATTTGTTAGTATTACATTTTGTAATTTGAGAGTTAGGTCATACATTAAGTCATAAGTAAACATTTGCGTCTATCTTACTTAAGCTAATTTTCCCACTAAGGTACAGTCAAGGGCATAAATATGTATTTTAACAATCTTTAAAAAAATTTTTATAGGATTCTTTTGTACTTACATGTAACTCCAATAGCTGGAGAGATACATCTTTTTACACTTGACTGTAAAAGACTTCTGACCTTACTTTTTTATTTTTTAATAAAAGTTGGGTTAACTCTTGACCTCAATCTTGACCAAGGTCATAGATGAGATTGATGATGGAGCGAGTTAACCCAGAAAATGCCTTAAACTCCTACGCACCGACGGAACACAGCAAACTGTTTGGCGTCTGACTTCGGTAGGAGGGTGGTCGCGAACCAGACGGCCAGACACAGAGTCTACCACACTGCATGAGACCATAGGACGCTACCTCAGATTCAGAAAAAATTGAGGTGTTGTTGCCTGGGGTTGATTAATAGGAGGCAGGTCTCATTTGTGCTTCCTTACGACACCCACGGAAAGAAATGGGATGGTGTTATTCTCATCCGATCACCACACGGCACTTATAGCCATAGCCCACTATTTTTTCCTCACCTTGATTTTCCACCTGAGTATCATCTTTAAGTGTAAACATAGGTAGGTATAACACTTGCATTACGTGTCAATAAAATTAAATTTCGCAAAGTGAAAATGGTGGCACCTGTAGCTTTTAACTGTCAAAGATACGGCGACCATCGCAAATTGGCTCAATTTGGCTGGCTGTCCAGCGATTACCAGTTTTACGGCGCGCTCGTAAAATTCTTTCGATGCACGTCGCTTGACAGTGTTGGACAGTGATGTGGTTTGGTAAATAGATTGGTCGGTTATACTTTACATACCTGAAAGCTGAAATTTGCTGAAATTTGGCAAAAAGGTGTCTCTTATGACGAAGTCAAGCACTAAGAAAGGATTTTTCAAAATTAAACCCCTAAGGGAGTGAAATGGGGGTTCAAAGTTTGTGAGCAGAAAACATATTTTTTTTTAAATTTTGACTCTAAACTTAGTCAAGACATACCTTGAAGCAAATAAACGGACACGTGTTTCACGATTTTTCGAATAATATCCCCTAAGGCAGTGTATTTCAATCTTTTTGAATCACGCCTATTATCCCTACTGGTTCTAGAACCAGTGATGCTCTGCTTGCATCACTGGTTCTAGAACCGCTTGATGCCACATTTGACATAAATTCTGAGGGGTATTAGATGAAACGTGATGTATAATGGTGAAAGGTCGTCAGCCTTTCCCCCACAATACAGCCAAATCCTCGCGTCCCATTTACTGTCTGCTACAGTATACCTGGGAAGAGTTGGCAGCTGGTATTAAAATGATTTTATGCATAATTCCAACAGAACAATCACGCTTAATCCAATAGGGGGAGAGGCATCTCTGAAGCTAACTGTACCATTGACGGTACTGATTTTCCCCCATTAAAAAAAAAAAAAACAGTACCAGTACCATTACCATTTTAGTACCTACTGCTCCGTATTCGATTTTACTGTTAGAATCTCCTGGGCAAGCTTGATACAAGTACATCCCCAAATACATTTTCGCCCTTGAGCTAGACTGTGGTCAAGAGCGAACTTATTCACCTTATTAAAAAAGTTATCAACCGATTTCAAAAAAGGAATTTTTTCTCTCAATTCGACTGTAATTTTTTTATTTTTTTTGGATGTTTGTTACGCGATTACTCCGCCAACTGTTGGCCGATTTTCAAAATTCTTTTTTGTTCGAAAGAGTATACTCCTGAAATGGTTCCAGATAAATTTTATGGAAAATGAAAAAAGCCAACAAAAACAAATAAGCGAAAAATACATAATGAATGTCATTTTCGTTTGTGGTTATCTGCTAATAGGCATTCTAGTCCGCGAAAAATAGGTACTAGTTACCTACAGTTTGTTCGCTCAATTAGTGTGCATGGGTAGCTGTCAGCTGTCATCTCGAAATGTATGGCGGTACAGGGAGCAAGAAAACTTCAATGGTAATTCATATCTTCTATCTCTTTCTACTAGTTATAATACGAAAATAATAATATTTTGTGGTCTCTGTAAATATTTACATGGATTAGTATAGCTATTTTTTGAAAGAAAAATATTCGTACCTATTTGAAAATAAAATTAGGTACTTAACTGTAAATAAATTATTGTATGTGTTCATTGACACTATCGTTAACATTTACAAAATAATAATAACGTATATTTCCAAAAAGAAGTACTTAAGGAAGTTAGTTCTGCTAACTTATAAATTACAAAGGAGGGTTCAGATAATTCGTCCTGTAGGTATTACTTGCATTACAAATACCCAGTTGCAGTAACGGTCATTAGAATAAAAGCTTTTCGGTCATTATGTGATATTCATAGATTAATTTATTTATAGATAGATATGAGTTTCGACATTTATTATTTGAATTTCTTTCAAATACTGACATTGGCAAAATCACTATGCGGAGGCCATATTTAAAAGAATAGGCATAAGTTCAATAATAAATTTTGCTATTTTATTTATTGGAGTTGAGAAAGGGCATTATTAATTATAGTTGAGAATGTTGGAGGAGACTGGCAATGACACTGCGAATAATGACAACAGCGGTGGTACGTCTCAAGACGATAACGCTCCAATTAAAAAAAGGAAGACGCTTTGTAAAAACTGCAAAGAAATAATTTTGAATGTTCATCAATACTGCGTCAACACAATGCCGCCTGATAATGATAAAGAGATGGAATTTAAAAATTATCCAATTATTGGGACAGCTTCGAAAATGGTTAATGTGCATCGAAACACTGTCGCCAAAATTATAAAATCAGGACCAGTTTCTCCCTTAAAGAGAGGAAGTCAGACGAAAAAATTCTCAAAGATAGATGATTTTGAATGCGATTTAGTTCGACGCACAGTATATAGATTCTATACAGATAAGAAACTTCCAACACTCGATATGATATTGCAAGATTTAAAGACAAATACGGACTTCCCATATCAACGTACTACGTTGTATGAGCTTTTACGTAAACTTGGATTCAACTATAAAAAAGTGAATAAACGCAGTCTGTTGCTTGAGACGCCGCGATTCCAAGTCTGGCGTTATAAATATATAACAAAGCTCAGAGAAGCACGTCAAGAGGGGCGAAATATAATCTACCTGGACGAAACGTGGTATGACACACATGATACCGTCAAAAAAAGTTGGAGTGATTGTAGTTGTCACTGCATTTCAGATTTGCCTTCCACTCGTGGGAAACGCATTATCATATTGCATGCTGGATCCAAAGACGGTTGGGTCGAAAATGGACTGCTTCTATCTGCGAAACAGATTAGCGATGCGAGCGCTGATTACCACTGCGACATGAACTCAGTGCTCTTTGAAAAGTGGTTTCAGGAGCAATTATTGCCAAACATAACACCAAATAGCCTAATAGTAATGGATAACGCTCCTTACCACTCGCGACTATCCGTCAGAATTCCAAACACCACAACCAGAAAAGGGGAGATCCTTGATTTTATGAGACGGTACAAAATTTCCATTCCAGAGCCAACCCCAACCATTCCAGTGCTGCTGGATATTGTGAAAAAGGCGGGCATAGAAAAAAGATATGTCATTGATGAAATAGCAAAAATGAATGGTTGTGAGGTGGTGCGTCTTCCACCATACCACTGCATTTTTAATCCGATAGAACAAGTGTGGTCTAAAATTAAACATGACCTTAGAGCCAACAATTGCGACCCCAAAAACAGCAGTGCCGTATGTCAATTGATCAGGCAGGTCATGTTGAACGTAACATCTGACTTGTGGGGTAAATATATTGCCCACGCAATCAAAGAAGAGAATAAGTACTTTAATGTAGACCAGCATGTTGATGTTAACGGAGACACTTTCATAATAAACACACAAAGTGATACAGATGACTCTGATTCGGAATAGCTAGATTGATTTTTTATACTTATGCTACAAAAATAGCATATATGTTTAAGTTGTAAGATGGCTATTTAATTTTAATTTTTATTAAAAAATTTGCATTTGTGGACGAGTCACATTTAAGTTAAAGAATGGTCCCAATATACCGTGCGCCTGTACTGCACACTAATTGCCCGAACGAACTGTACTTTGTGCGAACTGTTGTTGGGATTGAAGTCGGTGACTCATTCGTTTTTAACGTGGTCGGTAGATTCACGTACCGTACCTATCTACCTTTTTTGTAGGATATAACAACAGTGACAGTAAAATTCGCAGCTGTGTAGCGTCAAGTCAAGCCTCGTCAATTAAACGCTGTAAAATTGTTTTCCCAGAACTTTTATCTTAGTTTTTTGGTGCATGGGCAAACGAAAAATATTGGGACCAACTCATATCCATTATTTCCCAGTATATCAGATTCCTAAAATATACACATCAACACGGTCTAGGGATATTGCACGATTTTACATACAAAAGAGGTCTGTTTAAGAAGCTACAAAAGCATGCTTGAGATACATGAAAGGCTATAATTTTCAGACGAGCAATTGCTAAACCTGAATTTTCAATTCTAATCAATAAATTTTGTTTTACTTGAATTGTAATTGTAATCAAGTGAACTTTCTGCACGGTACACTATTCTTTGCTCTATGACGTTGCTACAGTAAAAAATACAAACTCTCAATCACCGGGTTCTTTGTTTCGCAAACTTTTTTAATGAAGTTGCTTTAAAAATTTCCTTTCAGAGAAAAATAACTTATTTAATCTAACTTTTGTCTAGATAAGGATCATGACTTCATTAAATTGGCAGTTTTCGAGCAAAATGGAACTTGATGCGAAAATAAATTTATTACAGTGATTTAGTTTAAAAAGTTGACATATTAGCTTTGGGAAGGTTGGATTGACAACTAAGATTTACATCATCATGCTCAGTATTGCTCAGCAACTAAGATTTTCGGCTTTGTAAAGAGGCTCTGAAAGATGGCATTTGCAATTCAAAATGCATTGTTTATAGAAAACGTTCCATGTTCCATTTTCAAAATCACTTACGACCCACTACGCTTGTTCTGTAATGAATTTTCATAGTATTTTACAAATTGGATCTTGTTCTGTAATAGCTTTTTTACGTCCCTAGTGTAATAATCTACTATTGAATTTCTACACAATTTCTATCACCAATGATATTGATCTCGATGTGAAGGTATCTAGGTCATAACATCTTAGCCCAGTGGCTCTCGTTGATCTCAACCTATCAGTGAGTTAAACAACGTACACAGAGGCCAGGAACCTGATGGGTGACCAAAGTGGCAATTTATCACGAGTGTTTCCGTGCTTCGGAGGGCACGTTAAGCTGTCGGTCTCGGCTGTTGTCAATTGACTACAGTCGTTAAAACCAAGTCAGAGGCCATTGTGCGGTTTGAAAACTCTGACACCTGGGTTAGCCAAGTTCGCCACATACTTGACTATACCTACACGATAGAAGAAGAAGAACATCTTAGTGCTCTAAAATCGTCATCCTGATCTGCTAGTGGTGCATCCTGCTAATCAACGGGCGAGACTTTAAAAAAATAACCTGAGATATAGCAAACAATAGAAGTTTGCATTTCTTTTGCATTTGGTTGACGTTGACAAATCATCTTGAAGTTCTAGAAGAATGGGCCCAACGAGCAGCAACTCTAGCACGATAACGACAAACTCGCGCTCGGCTCACGTTGAAACTTGACTATCGTACTCGGCCTGCTGCATGTCCAAATTCAAACGAAGAAATTAAAACTCACCTAAGTACAAATTGGGACCATTTTTAAGCCCCTACAAAACAGAAGTGTCATAATTTGACGTGTGTTTCTGTGTATTTGTGGCATAGTAGCTCCTAAACGAATGAACCGATTTTGATGCGTTTTTTGTTTTTTGAAAATTGATCGAGATGATCCTTAGCTATATTTGATCAAAATTGGTTTAGCTGTTTATAAGCTATCGAATGTTGGGGATGACACAATTATTTCTTTTTACTAAAGCGTTCCGCCCACGTCTCCGCCCGCATGGACTACAGGTTATATCGTACTAAGAAGTGGGACAAAATGTGGCCTTTGTCCTTTCCCAACGTCTAATCTATCTCTGTACCAAATTTCATCGAAATCGGTTCAGTTTAGGCGTGAAAGTGTAACAGACCGACAAGAGTTATTTCCGCATGTATAATATTGGTAAAGATTAATCCTTTCTGAAGTACAATACAATATACTTTATTGCACTCCAACACAGATAAGGTACAGTTACATTTTATACAAAAAAGTTATGTCAACCCTGACAGATATTGCTTCGATAAGATATTGCTTCTTAGCAATGGGGCCGCTTTTTGTACCCACAAAAAGCGGCCCCATTGCTAAGAAGCAATATCTTATCGGCAACCTTTGGGTGTGGAGAAGAAGTAACAAACCGTTTAGATGTGGGTGCAAATATAATACATGCTACTTACATAGAATAAATTACACATATAGAACAATAAAACATATCTACCTAACCTAACCTAACATACATACAAAACATATAATACATATATGATATATATATATATATATATATATATATATATATATACCTACATAAATATATACCAAATTTTACAATGAAATTCATTGAACATAACATTACAAAAAAAAAAAATTAAGAAGACAAAAACACACAGCCATAAATAAACTAATAATTGCATATTGAATCAAAGTGCCTCCTCAGCATTGTTTTGAAAGTGAGCAAGGTTTGCGCGGATCGTATACTACTGGGCAAGGAATTCCAAAGGCCTACATTAAGTACCTACATTAAGTAGGCTTCTTCTAAGAGCTAGGATTTTCATAGCGAGGGGGAAAAAAGGCGTCGTTAGACCAAAAACGACATTGCTCAACGACTTCAAAAGATAGACAGGCGTGGCTATGATTGAAGAACCTTTCCGGGTGGCAAAAGATAAGCAGACATCTGCGGAGCTGATTGTCCACCTCCAGCACAGTAAAGAGCGAAGAAGAAGAAAATTACAGAACAAATACGCTCACGCCTGTAGTCCCATAAGGGGTAGGCAGAGCATCAGTGATTCAGAACCCTTGCGCGTTGTTCGGCAGATTCTTTTGTAACACTTTGACGCCGAGTTTGAGATAAATTCTGAGGGTTGTTAGATGAAACATGATGTATAGTCGTGAGAGGTTTTCAGCCTTTCGCCCACAATACAGCAAAACCCTCGCGTCCTCAATACTGACTTTAACAGTATGCCTGGGAAGAGTTGGCAGCTGGTATATTCTAAGTTTTTCTTTTACTCCCAGTCTAGCGTGGAAGAAGAAGCCAGGACAGCAGGCAGGCAGGCCAGCACCTAGCGGCATCATTATGTGGAAAGACCACGGCTTTGCAACAAAAGGTAGTGTAGGCTCGCCTAGAAACAGCCCTCCAAAAAAGTAATTAAAGTTATTATACACTAGCTTTCCGCCCGCGTGAACTACAAGTTATATCGTGCCCAAATGTGGGATAAAATGTAGCCTATGTCCACAAGACACAGACATACAGACAGAGTTACTTTCGCATTTATAATATTATAGTAAGGATAAATGCAACGAATTGCACTAGCAATTCTAATATAAACCACAGCTATCTGCCACCGTTTCACTGGTTACAGTTGCAGAGATTAGATTAGATCATCTTCCATTCGATCCAAATGCAATCGACTGTGGAGCGATACCGATATGACTATAGGTATGTTACTTGGGTTACCTGAAATACCTTAGTTTAAGGATGATTCAGCTTAAATTTATTTATTTATTATTATTATTAAGCAGAACAGAATTTGTATTTTAGACCAGGGGTCACCAATTAATTCCGCTCGGGGTCCGTTTGAAGAAATGAAACGACCATCGCGGTCCGCACAACATTTTATAGTTTTTTATTTAATAAAACAAATGTAATTATGGAAATAACACAGGAAGTCTTCCTCGCTTGTTAGCTCGTTACTTCGCCCGGCCGTTTTCGAATCGACTTCAACTAAGATAATGCGGGGGATACATTTTTATTAAATTACGTACTCTGTAGAGCAAGTTGCTGTGTGCCATTTGGTGACCTCTGTTCTAGACTATCAGATCCCACTGCTGGGCTAAGGCTTACTTTGCTTTATTCTATTTATTCCGATTGTAAGCCAACGGCGATCATCACGATACCACTTACATGGAAATTAACGGAACTTAACGAGGATTTTTTTTCTCTTTTCTACGGAACTATGTTAAATAGTTCTAAAAGTTTCACGATTAAGTGTGTCCTCTGGTTCTCTTGACTGTCGTGCCGTGAGTGGTGGCAGGGAGTTATATTATACTAGCATTCCGCCCGGGACTTCGTTCCCGTGGGAATTCGGGAAAATTAAGTAGCCTATGTCCATCGGGGATAACGTAGCTTTCTAATGGTGAAAGAATTTTTCAAATCGGTCCAGTAGTTTCGGAGCCTATTCAATGCAAACAAACAAACAATGAAATCTTTCCTCTTTATAATATGTATAGAAAAGTCCCTATTTCTGTGTTTCGCTAATAAGTCAAAAATTGTGGATCTCGTCATGTATTAAAATTCAACTAAGCTCAGTTTCATTTTTCTAAAATACCGTCTAAAGGGTTTTGTGGGAGTATGTTTATATTGTCTATTGTATTATATGTATTGAGGAAAGATTTGATTGTTTGTTTGCATTGAATAGGCTCCGAAACTACTGGCACACGATTTTTGAATCACTCGCCTCGTTTCGAACGATATCTTTTATTGATTTGCGCGGATTCTATTGATTTCCGAACTTTTTGATCACTACACTTCAGCGAAAGGGTCTTAGCACTCAAGCAATTTAGTAGTTGAAAGATTCGAAAATCAATACCATCGACGCAAATCAACGAAAGATATCTCTCGAAACGAGGCGAGTGGTTCAAAAATGGTGCCCCTGGACCGATTTGAAAAATTCTTTCACCATTAGAATCCTACATTATCCGTGATGAATATAGGGTACATGATTTTACCGAATTCCCACGAGAACTAAGTCCCGGGCGGAAAGTCAGTGAGTAATATATTTGTAATAATTAATTTAAAAGAAATAAACCTCTTCTGTTGATCAAACAGGTGAGACTGAGTTTTCCACTAGTATGTAAGACAACTCAGCTACACTACTTTGACTATTTGTATCTGAAAAGTAATTCATTGACCTAAAACGAAGCCTGAAACAGATTTACTCGAACCTGCTCAGTGTCAATTATTAGTTAAACTGCGAAAGATCGGGTCCCTATCGATTGGCAAACTCACAGAGATTGGGTCTGGATTGCATTAGCGGGGATTAGCAGTTCGACAGATGGATTCACTTGTGGGTAGAAGATAAAGTACGGAGACGTATGTATATGTCACCGTTACATTGTCAAACCCGTTATATTGTAATTTTACTTAGTAAGATTATAACTTTTTACTTAGACTTTTTTATAGCATTAATGGAAGCTTTTTTTGGGTTTTACTTAGGGAATTGCCTACATATACCCTCCTGGACTTTCTAATATTAATACAACCTTTTAACCTAACCGAACCTACAAACGTCGTGAAATTGTAATTTTACTGATCACATTGTAATGTCGCGGAAGATTGTACATAATTTCACTAATAAAATTGTAACTTTACGGTTTTTACATACAATAAATCAATAAATCCTTTGGGACACAAAACCAAACGTAAGTTGAAGTAAATAAAATGTTTTGTAACACCTTAACGGTTGACCCAGTTTTGATCAAATATTTAGATTACGCAAGCTTTCAAAAAAAACTCGCATTGAAATAGGTCCATTTGTTTGGCAGCTACGATGCCACAGAAAGACACATAGATACACATATATACTTATAAGTAATACGTCTCTTTTTTGTCAGGGAACAATGAATACGCATATAATGGTGTTCATCAATTTGGACGTGCAGTAGTCCTGATATAATTTCCAACTTAAGCTCGTTGATGCTTAAACTCTCAAATTAACTTAAGCTTCAAGTACTCACAATGCGTTATGCAAAGAGAATTTCGAATAATAGGCACAATAAGACCTCCGACCCCGTTCAAGACAAATTACTGTTTCCAAAGTAAATACCGAGTTGGCCCTTGCATTATGGGCCGTCAATCAAAATCCCTCTCGTTAGAGCGAGACAGATGCATAGATATATTGTCTGAGAGACAGAGAAAGGCGAAGAGAAATTTTAACAAAAACAGTCTGCTTCTAATTAAGCCATATTTTATTTTAGAAAGGTTTTAATTGACAAGTTTTGGGAATTACGTAATAAGATACTTTATTGTGAAAATTCATGAAGCCTGTGTCATCATGCCAGTGAAAAATATTATAGATTTCCGACCGGGACTTCGTTTTCGTGGAAATTCGGGAAAATGGAGAACTTTCTATTAGTGAAAGTATTTATAAAATTGGTTTAGTTGTTCCAGAGCTTATAACGGACATAGGTAAAAATAATTTCTTCTTATCGTGTAGGTATAGCTTCTGACACTGGGTTAGCCAAGTTTGCCACACATTTTCAAACCGCCAAATCAAATCAAATCAAATTGCCTCTGACTTGGTTTTAATAACGACTGTTGTCAATTGACAACAGCCGGGACCGACAGCTAAACGTGCCCTCCGAAGCAAGGAGAAACAATTTTTGTCTATCTATACATATTATAAAGAGGAAAGATTTGATTGTTTGTTTGTATTGAATAGGCTCCGAAACTACTGGACCGATTTGAAAAATTCTTTCATCATTAGAATACTACATTATCCGGGATGGACAAAGGGTACATGACTTTCCCGATTTCCCACGGAAACGAAGTCTCGAGTGGAATCCTAGTATTTTATATACATAGTATACTCGTACATCTTTCTGGCGAGGCGGTTGATCGTTTGGACTATGGACTGTGGCCTAAACCCCCTTTACTCTTTAAAAGATAGGCCCGTGCACCTTGGTGGGGATGTATGAGGGCTGATAATCCTAGGTAAATCTTTTCATGTTTTATGATCGATCCCTTCTTCATCTTTTCGTGTCGGTGAACATCTGAGTTCAAAAATGTCTGCTTCTTTTCCGTTTCTCCAAAGATGTACATTCAATTTCAGGCTCGCTAGCTTAGATCTTGCCTCTTTATGTTCTTACTTAGAACCTGAAATTCTCTACAACAATCCATTAAGGCGACTACAGCACCCGATAAAGGCAGCACACATAGGAATAGTGCCATCTCCGTCTCTCAACAGGCCTGGGCCGGCAGTGCGAACAGTGTCGATACACGAAGTTTACGGCCTATGAAAGCGTGCGTACGTAAAAACATGTTCGAAAGTTTGAAAAATGAGATTTATGGAAAGGTAACAGCTTAAATCGAAAAACCGGCCAAGAGCGTGTCGGGCCACGCGCATTGTAGGGTTCCGTAGCAGCATGGTTCAAATATGCAGCTGGCTTCTTAATTCTACAAGCATATTATCATAGTTTATGTTAAAATCCCCAAATACTATACTTAGCATCATAAACAAATGTATTAAAAAGTTTGGCCTAAATATAACAGAATGGAAGTGTTTAATGCGCGAGCGAAGCGAGCGCGACTTTTTTTTTTGCGACAATTTTATTGTAAGGAATAATATAATAATATCAAGCTAAGCAGGTGTATATTTTTAATGTCGTTTTCGTAATTAGCACCCACAAAAACCTATTAAACGACACCTGAAGTGTCAATATGTTACAGCTTGGCTTTCGGCTCGCCTCACTTTTAGCGTGGAACCTTGTATGTCAACCATTTTGGATTAGGGTACACTTCGTCGTAAATGCTACCCTCGTGAATTATTCCACATTTTTTTTCATTATAAAAATTAATGTTTCCTAAACGGATTGCTGAATCGAAAAACGTTTGTAGTAAACCCCTTCTATCTTTTAAAAAGCTATCCTATGATAACGCACTCGATGATATCGGCTAGAAAAAAAACCATCGCCCATTCACGTTAATGGGAAACACACGAAAACATTTTTTTTCTACCATTTTATTTTTTAGATTTGTCACCACAATCAATAGGTATGTATGACCATGCCAAATTTCAGCTCTGTGCTACCAAGGGTTTCTTAGGAAACCTGCGGACAGACAGATATGGCGAAACTATAAGGGTTCGTAGATTACTACGGAACCCTAAAAACAAATGTATTATTAAAGAGTTTGTAATTTGGAAAATAATTTTTGTTTTGGTCTAAATGCAACCGAATGTAAGTATAAAATTCGCGAGAGAAACGAGCGCGAATTTTTTTTGTTGTTTTTTTTTTTTTTTTTTTTTTTTACGGCAATATTACTGTTAGAAATAATATCAACCTGCTGTTAAAATAATTTTGATGTCATTTTCGTAATTAACACCCCCAAAAAACTATTTAACGTTACCTAAAATGTCAATATGTTACAGTTTGGCTTTCGACCTCCCCTCACTTTTAGCGTGGTACCTTGTAAACATATTCTTATTAATCCCAAAAACCGGCCAAGAGCGTGTCGGGCCACGCGCATTGTAGGGTTCCGTAGCAGCATGGTTAAAATATGCAGCTGGTTTCTTAATTCTACGAGCATATTGTCATAGTCGATGTTAAAATCCCCAAATACTATAGTATCAAAAAGAAATGTATTAAAAAGTTTGTAGTTTTAGAAATAATTGTAGTTTTAGTCTAAATATAACAGAATGGAAGTATTTAATGCGCGAGCGAAGCGAGCGCGATTTTTTTTTTTTTTTTTTTTTTTTTTTTTTTTTTTTTTTTTTTTTTTTTTTTTTTTTTTTTTTTTTTTTTTTTTTTTTTGCGATAATATTATTGTTAGGGATAATATAATAATATCGAGCTGCTGCTAAAGCAGGTCGCGTGATGATCTTGTATAAATTTGATATCATTTTCGTACTTAGCACCCTCAAAAACCTATTAAACGACACCTGAAATGTCAATATGTTACAGCTTGGCTTTCGGCTCGCCTCACTTTAAGCGTGGAACCTTGTATGGCAGCCATTTTGGATTAGTGTACACTTCGTCGTGAATGCTACTCTCGTGAATTATTCTACATTTTATTTTTATAAAAATTAATGTTTCCCAAACGGATTGCTGAATCGAAAAACGTTCGTAGTAAACCCCATCTATCTTGAAAAAAGCTATCCTATCATAACCCACTCGATGATATCGGCGAGAAAAAAAATCCATCGCGCTTTTACGTGTATGGAAAACACCCGAAAAACAATTTTTTTCCACCATTTTATTTTTTAGATCTGTCGGCGCAATCAATATTACGACCATGCCAAATTTTAGCTCTGTAGTACCAAGGATCTAATATTAGTAAATATATTCTTATTAATCCCAACAACGTTTGGCACTTGGTCGACTATTACTCACAAGCTTGAAGGGCCAACTTATGTGAGATAGTATTCCTTTTAATTTTGTTGTATATTCTATCACCGTGAATTTTTCCACATTTTTAGAAAAAATCGTTTTGTTTGTAGTGGGGGACACTTGTTTTAATAAAAAATTTCACTTTAAAAATTAATTTTTCGCAAAGGGAATGCTGAATCGAAAGACGTTCTTAGTAAACCTCTTCTATCATTTAAAAAGCTATCCTATGACATCTCATTCGATGATATCGGCGAGAAAAAAAAATGAAATAAATATAATGAAAAGGAAGTATTTAATGCGCGAGCGAAGCGAGCGCGAATTTTTTTTTTTTTGTTTTTTTTTTTTAGTTTTTTGCGATAATATTATTGTTATGCATAAAATAATAATAACGAGCTGCTGCTAAAGCAGGTCGCGTGATGATCGTGTATAATTTTGATGTCATTTTCGTAATTAGCACCCCCAAAAACCTATTAAACGACACCTGAAATATCAATATGTTACAGTTTGGCTTTCGGCTCGCCTCACTTTTAGCGTGGAACCTTGTATGGCAGCCATTTTGGATTGGGGTACACTTCGTCGTAAATGATACCCTCGTGAATTATTCCACATTTTTTTCAATATAAAAATTAATGTTTCTCAAACGGATTGCTGAATCGAAAAACGTTCATAGTAAACCCCTTCTATCTTTTAAAAAGCTATCCTATGATAACCTACTCGATGATATCGGCGAGAAAAAAAAAACCATCGCCCTTTCATGTGTATGGGAAACATCCGAAAAACATTTTTTTTCCACTATTTTATTTCGTAGATCTGTCAGGGCAATCAATATGTATGACCATGCCAAATTTTAGCTCTGTAGTACCAAGGATCTGTTATTAGTGAATATATTCTTATTAATCCCAATAACGTTTAGCACTTAGTCGACTATTACTCACAAGCTTGAAGGGCCAACTTATGTGTGATAGTTTTCCTTTTAATTTTGTTGTATATTCTATCACCGTGAATTTTTCCACATTTTAAAAACAATCGATTTGCTTGTAGTGGGGGACACTTGTTTTTAATAAAAAAATTCACTTTAAAAATTAATTTTTCGCAAAGGGAATGTTGAATCGAAAAACGTTCTTAGTACACCCCTTCTATCTTTTAAAAAGCTATCCTATGACATCTCATTCGATGATATCGGCGAGAAAAAAAAAACCATTGCCCTTTCACGTGTATGGGAAACATCAGAAAAATTGTTTTTTCCAAAATTTTATTTTTTCAATCTGTTGGCGCAATTGATATGTATGACCATGCCAAATTTCAGCTCTGTAGTACCAAGGATCTAATATTAGTAAATATATTCTTATTAATCCCAACTAAGTTTGGCACTTGGTCGACTATTACTTGCAAACTTGAAGAGCCATCTTATGTATGATAGTTTTCCTTATAATTTCATTGTATACACTACCACCATGAATTTTTTCGCATTTTTAGAATCAACCCTTTAGCTGGTAGAGGGGGGGGACACTTGTGTTTGACAAAAATTTTCACTTTAAAAATTTATATTAGGCAAACAAAGTGCTGAATCGAAAAACGTTCTTAGTACACCCGTTCTGTCTTTTAAAAAGCTGTCCTATGACACCCTATTTAATGATATTGGCTAGAAAAAAAAATTCATCGCCCTTTCACGTCTATGGGAGACACCCGAAAAAAATTTTTTTTCTAAGATTTCACTCTACAGTTCTGACGGCGTAGTTAATATTTATGACCATGCCAAATTTCAGCTCTGTAGTACCAAGGGTTTCTTAGGAAACCCGCGGACAGACGGACAGACGGACAGACGGACATGGCGAAACTATAAGGGTTCGTAGATTACTACGGAACCCTAAAAACGTTTGGTTGACTATTACTCGCAAACTTGAAGGGCCAACTTATGTGTGATAGTTTTTCTTTTAATTTCGTTGTATATTCTATAACCGTGAATTTTTTTACATTTTTAGAAACAACTGTTTAGCTGGTAGTGTCCCCCCCGGAAACTTGTTTTTAACAAAAAAATTCACTTTAAAAATATTTTTTTCTCAAACGGAGTGCTGAATCGAAAAACGTTCTTAGTAAACCCCTTCTATATTTTAAAAATCTATCTTATGACATTCAATTCGATGGTATCGGCGAGAAAAAAAAATCCATCGCCCTTTCACGTGTATGGGAAACACCCGAAAAAATGTTTTTTCCAAATTTTTATATTTTAGATCTGTCGGCGCAATCAATATCTATGACCATGCCAAATTTCAGCTCTGTGGTACCAAAGATCTTATATTAGTAAATATATTCTTATTAATCCCAACAGTGTTTGGCACTTGGTCGACTATTACTCGCAAACTTGAAGGACCAAGTTATGTGTGATAGTTTTCTTTTAATTTCGTTATATAATCTACCAACGTGAATTTTTCCACATTTTTAGAAACAACCGTTTAGCAGGTAGAGGGGGGGGACACTTGTGTTTGACAAACATTTTCACTTTAAAAATTTATATTTCGCAAACGGAGTGCTGAATCGAAAAACGTTCTTAGTAAACCCCTTCTATCTTTTAATATGCTATCCTATGACACCCCACTCAAAAATATTGGCGAGAAAAAAAAAATTCATCGCCCTTTCACGTCTATGGGAGACACCCGAAAAAAATTTTTTTTCTAAGATTTTACTCTACAGTTCTGTCGGCGTGATTTATATGTATAATCATGCCAAGTTTCAGCTCTGTAGTACCAAGGGTTTCTTAGGAAACCCGCGGACAGACGGACAGACGGACAGACGGACATGGCGAAACTATAAGGGTTCGTAGATTATTACGGAACCCTAAAAATGCGTTAGCTACTTATCGAGAATGTTCAATCACGAACATTTTGATAGCAAATTCAAGTTCCTGTGTGCATTTTACTATCGTTTTTACAGCTTAAAAGATACACAATATTGAGTATTTAGAGGTGACTTTGTGAGCTTTTTCTATTAAACCAAAAGTGCTGAATCATGTTTTCAGCAAACTACTTATCTAGTTTATGTCCTGAATATTACCGTAGTATTTTTTTTCTTCGATTTAATGCAGTGCGTCATGCTTATCTACGCATCATAAAATCGTAATTTAGGTGCTGTAGTCGCCTTAAGTAAGTGTAATCACGTTGTATCATTGATACAAGGTGATACTGTGAATATTTAATGTTTCCTGAAGAACCCGTCCTCTTAACTAGCAGCTATTACCCCTACACACTTTTTTTATAAAGACGTGAGAACAAAGTGTTCGTATAAAATATCTATGATAACTCTTCCTCGTGCAACAATTTGCACTTTAATCTACACATTTGCAACTCTTAAGTCACTTCAGATCAGCTTTGAATCTTAAAGAACCCAGACAATAATGTTTCACAAATGGAAAAACAGAACAGACGTTAAACCGCTTTTATCTACAAAGAAAGGTAAAGAGATAAAAGGAAAAGATGGAGAGGAAAGATAGAAAAGAAAGAATAGTATCGTCGGTTCTTTAGCTTAAAGTTTCATAGCGAAAGCTTCAAGTTAAGCACTTAAGTCGACTTCTTTGTTAGTCGATCGAACAATTTGTTTTGAGTTTACATTTTTGCTTACTTGCATGTTTCATGCCAAGAAAGTTGGAAGTTGGTTAAGGTTACATAATATTTTACTAAAACATGACACAAAGCGGCTTTGACCAATAAAACGTTTGACGAATATAGCATTTGACGATTAGAGGGTATGAGAAAAACGAAATTTGATCAATGTCATTGCTACGGAGATGAACAAATATTTCAAGTCTATAGTTACAAAACTTAATTAGGTTCAATTTATTAAATTAAGTAGGTTCAATCATGGAAACTTAATCCAACCTCCACTAAGACCAAATTTATGGAGCTCGAGCGTGCACAGAGAGCGCTACTGAAAGTTACTTACTTTAAGCCGTTTAGATTTCCAACAGATGAGTTGTATAAAGAATGCAATCTGTTGACAGTAAAAAAACTTTACATTCTCTGCATTGTTTTAAAACTGCATAAAACTGTAGAATGTAATCATAATCCACAAATTACAAGAAGGAAAAAGAAAGCAGCCCCCGACAAATTGGTTAAAACTAACTTCGCATTCAGACAATACACTAAACGAGCGTCGTTCTTATAAAATAAACTGAATGATGTATTAGATATACACTATTTGCTTCAATTTGTAGCTAAGAAAAAGATGATTGAATGGTTAAAAACACTTAATTATGAAAAAACAGAACTACTTTTGGAAGTTGTTTATTAAAAGCTTCGACATGAAGAAAAATTGAATTATTTACATACACACACATACATACACATATACACTCACACACATACACATTTATTTATTTATTTATTTATCTTTAAAGGAGGCACCATCAACAAATTGTTAACAAGCTAAGTTGTTGGAAATAAATTTTTGAATTTTTAATTTTTTTACCTGATAGATGAAACTAAACTTCTTCATTAGTTTCATTAGTTTGAAATTCTTTATGATGTCTGCAAAAAAAATTTTTTTTGGAAAATTCCATGTCTCCGTCAGCTCAACATTTAAACTGTCCAACATCGAAACTGTAGTCCCGAACCCGGCTTTTAGCAAAGCGAATAAAACAGTTTAAAATTGTAGAATTATCTCAAAATTAATTTCTTTATTTCTCAAGTATTTTTCACAAATTTCTGTCAGTAGCGTAAGCATTTTATCACTGAAGCCCTCGTAGTCCATTGGCGCTGGCTAATCAGAACCGATTAGTGAGGCTAAGCAATGTATACTCAGGCATGATGGATTATCAAAGATTGGGGCAATTCTTTAGGAGCGATTCCGTGCTTCGGAGGGCACGTCAACCCGTTAGTCCTTGCTGTTATTAATTGACTACAGTCATTAAACCAAATCAGAGGCCATTTGGGGGTTTGAAAATTCTGATTTTATTGATTTCAGCACAAACTAGTTTATCTATATCTATATACGATAGAAATAGCTAAAAAGCCAAACCCTTTGTTCTCGGTACGACTAAACTTTTATTTATTTGTTTATTTATTTTAGAACACATACAGTCATAGTCATATTATAACACCACTGTGTACTTTTAGCAATTAAGTATATTGAAAATAAAATTATTATTTTTTATTTATTTATTTTATTTACATACAAATATATTGTAGACTAGCATCCCGCTCGGGACTTCGTTCCCGTGGGAATTCTGGAAAATTATGTAGCCTATGTCACTCAGGAATTTTTTAAATCGGTCCAGTAGTTTCGGAGCCTATTCGTTACACACAAAAATACAAATCTTTCCTCTTTATAGATATGCAAAAAGTTTTGAAAATCTATCTCATGTCCAAAAAAAATTTACTCATTAAACATGTTACAGAGGTACCTCCAAAAATACCTAGAAAATCTTCTCACGTTAAATGGCGTAAATGTAACGTAATTTACGGTGTAATAACAGTGTTCCACGCGTCATAAATATCTTTTACGCGCGTCCGTGCACTTTCGTGTCGATAATAGATTATTTATTTGTAAGCTAATGCTGAATTGTTGAGGAATCGATGGAGTTTTCGATGGGAGAGTTATGGTTGTTCCGTTTCAGATATTTGTTTAAATTCGTTGTATATGTCGCAGGTATATTGTGAAACCCGTGATATTATCATTACACTAGTGACAGACAATGTCGAAGCAATGGTGACGTGCCGATTTAGAGAAGAGACCTATACCCGGCAGTGGGTTGATAATGATATGGGCTGCGTATGATGATGATGATGAGTGAAATTATATTTACCCGTGCAAATTTAGTTATTAAATTAGGTTATGTAAGGCTATTTTAGGTTCGAAAAAGCCCTTTCTTACCCCCGACCCAAAAAATGAGTATCTATGTAGGTATATGTGTTTTGTGTCTGTGTATCTATGAATCTGTGTGATTGTCTGTGGCCTCGTGCTCCTAAGTGGATAGACCGATTTCAATGCTTTTTTTTTCTTTTAAAGCTGACGTGATCGAGATGGTTCTCAGCTATATTTAATCAAATTTGGTTGAGCCCTTTAAAAATTTGCTATGAATGTTTGGGATGATACAAAATTTAAATGTCAAAGATTTTGTTGACTCTGTCACATAGGTTCTCCTAGTACGGACACCAGCTCTCACAAAAGCTAATTAAATAATTTTGTCATCTATACAGTCACCAACTTTTGTAGAGAGAAATAAATAAACTACTTTATTTATTTATTATTATTTGCATTTTCGTGCAGTGAAAATGTCGCATGAACTAAAGGGTGTCCCAAAAGTAGGTATAGGATTTGAATTTTCGAAATATTCATGATGGCGGGTTGAAATTTGACACATGTCATCTAAACACATGTAAAATTAATCATCGAGCGTTTCACAATATAATTTTCCACGTCAAAAACCTAAGAGTCACCGACTTCAATCCCAAAAAGAAAATTTTTTCGAGAGTTTCCCTCAATATCTTCAGGATTCCACCATCAGATCCTGGTACTCTTTTTACAAAAAAAAAAGAATAATCAAAATCGGTTCATAAACGACGAAGTTATCCGCGGACATACATAAAAAAAATATACGGTCGAATTGAGAAACTTCCTCCTTTTTTGAAGTCGGTTAAAAAGAGCGCATAGAAATTGTAATTCTTCAATTTGAACAAATATTTTACGGTAAAAAATTTGTTTACACACGTTGAAAGTTACAAAGAAAATTTGCTTCAAATCGCGTGCCATCTAAATTGACGACTCGTAACTTAATCGCAAATACATTTCTTTGGGGCTACGTCACGGATAAGGTGTACCCCAACGATCCACAAAACATAAACGACTTGAAACACAATACTTGTCGAGTTATTGGAAAAATAAGCAGGGAAATGTTTGAAATTGTCATAAAAACTTCGGCTAAAGAATCGGTATTTACAAAAATGCCCGTGGCTAGATATCTATTCAAATAAAATGGTACAAGTCTCTTCTTTAAAATAAAATAAACTACGAAGAAATTCCAATCCATTCACGTTTTATTAAAAAAACATCCTATACCAACTTTTGGGACACCCTTTATAAGCAACGTTGGTCACCGTCAATTTACTATTGCGGTAAACGAGGTGTTGCGACCGAACCACTCGTTTCGGATTTTAATAAAAATATGGATGTAACCACAAAAGTGCTGAAGACGGCATTTCATTGTTGCATATCACGCGATTCCGTGACTTTTAACATTTTGTTAAGTACTAAAAGCTATCTGCAGAGTACAATATCTTAATAAATTGTTTGTTTTTAAGATGTTTTTGTTATTCCAGAAAAACGCCATAGCAACAAATTATGTTCAAGTAGAGTGCCGATTTATATTCATAAAATCAGTCTATTAGTTTAGAAGCTACGATGTTACAGACAGACACACAGGTACATAGACATACAGATACATAAACTAACCCTGTTGCCAGAGTTTTCAAACCGCCTCTGACCAGCTTAACGTGCCCTCTGAAGCACAAATACGCTCGTGATAAATTGCCACTTTAGTCACGCATCAGATTCCCTGCCACTGTGTACTTTGCTTAACCTCACTGATCTGTTCAGTTCATCGAGAGCCACTAGGCTACGAGCGTTATAAGACTTATTCAATTCAATTGAATTAAGGTATGTATTACAGAACGCGACTTATACTCTGATCTATATTTGAGTAGCGGTCTTCTTGTTCGTTATGATAGTGAGAGAAAGAGTCAATCAATGCTTAAGCGTAGATCAAGTCTTGAGTCTCCTTCTGTATTACGGGTCTAAGAGACTCAGGCTTCTGTGCTTAGGAAAAAATGACATATTATGTATGATATCTTTTTCTAAGCACAGAAGCCATACAATTTAATAAGGTAGTTTTATTTCAATACAGGACGCAGTAGCAGATAAGTGCGGAGCCAATAAATCACTATGTAAGCGCTCTACAACATTTTACTCGAGTCTTCGTCGACGGAGAGATATCCGCGAGAAAATCCGTAAGGATCTACTCACGGTCTTGTAGTTAATTGGATTTTAGTCTTTAAAATAAGTAAAAATTTAAGGCCCTTATTACTGAAGGACACTTAAGTCTTGATCTATACTTAAGTATTGATTGTCTCTTTCTCTCACTATCAAAATGACAAAGACGACTGCAACTCACGTATAGATCCAATGATTCCACTCTTTGATTCCAATGTTCTTATTTTGCTTGAGTTGCAATTAAAAAATGTAAAATACAATACAGACAAGAGTTTGAGTAGCGTTTTGTAACATGGACCTAAAATTGTGCAAAAAGTAAATTGTTTTCCTAGGAAATGTATACAATTCCTAAAATCGCCCGAAAATTTGTGAAATGAATAATATTTGATACATTTCCTAGGAAATCTATACATTTCCTAAATAACAATCGGAAATGTTAAATTTTTGTTTTTTCTGTTCATAAGTCATTCGGTTCTTTGTTCGATTGTGATAGACGGAACTGCGACAAGTAGGTTTGTTAGTAGCCTAACCCAACCAACCCGTTAAGGGTTGGTTGGGTTGGTTAGGTTAGAACTGCGACCCCCAATGCACGAGCCGAGCAAGCGAAGCGAGAAACGACTTTGTTTGCGGTTGTCACATTTAGGCGGTTGTCGAATGTGGTCAATAGACAATGAAAAATTTCATGAAATGTGAAATTCTCGAACATTTCATGAAGTGAGAAAATCTGCAATGTGGCCAAGACAAATTCACGTCGCTTATTCAGGTTAGGTTAGGTTGTTTTATTAATTTATTCTCTGAAAATATTATTTTTATACATTTCCTAGAGCAATTTCGGAATTGTATACAATTTCCTTTAGGATATGTGTGAATTAAAAAATCTCTGAAACAATATTTTATACATTTCCTAGACAGCTTCGGAATTGTATACATTTCCTAAATTTCATACATTTCCGGTAACAACTATACACCGAGAGCTCAGTTCCTGAATAAAATTTATTTTGGTAGGTGCTCTAAATGACAAACAATAATTCCAATACTAAAACAAATTAAAGAATCTGAAAAAAATTCATTTTAATTCATCTAAGATAGTAAAAATTACTGCTTAAGACCTTAAATTAAGACCAATCGATATCTAAATATAAATAAAGTAAGTTTTAAGTTTGAACACGCTCGGGTTCGATTACTGAAAAGAGTACAATTTTTTTTTAAATATATGAATGCAGTTTTTCTTGGTATTTTAACACGGGCCACCTATATGTATATAATTACGATCAGAAGTAAAATAAACCGATTACAATATAATTTTTGAGGATATTATATTTAAATAGTAGAATTTATAGTATAAGAGTCAGTGTGTAGTTCAAGCCATACCTGTGGAACTTTGCTGATTTTTCACTAGCAGTCGTAGAGGGTATTACGACGATCCCCTCGGCGCGGCTAACTCTACGCTAGCTCTCGCGAGTTCTATTTTCAAATTATTTCTAGCTAGAAAAATCGTTATAATATGTCTACTTCATATATGGTTAGATTCGTAAGACAGTTTAATCCCAGTCTATGGGTACTTTATTGGATGTACCAAGAAATCTGGACTGTTAGTTCCTTATTAAAAATATTCGATCAACAATACTCCAATTAGATTCTTGAACCTAATGCAAGTAACTAGATCGACCCATTTGAATTATAGTAAGAAAACTAGCGCTTGTACGAAAACAATGACGCAAACAAAGACAGCATTAAATTTAAAGGAGCTTTAACTTAATTAACTTTTCTAAAACTTTAAAAAATTTGGCATGGTCCATAATTTTAGTACACTCTTGGAGCTTTTCATAATATATTAAAACATCACTATTAAGAAAGTACTGTAATGAGTACGTGTTGTTGATTATCGAGCATTCCAAAGCATAAATGATGGAAAACGTAATATCATCTTATAAGGATAAGAATAGCGCAGTGGTAATAAGCCAGACTTGTGACCAGAAGGTAGCGGGTTCAAATCTTGCTGCGGGCTTGTACCACTAAATTCGTCTATTAGGATTTATGTTCGGATTTCTAATTAATTATCACTTGCTCATCAGTGAAGGAAAACATCGTGATGAAACCCGGCCGTTTGACAAGCGGTCTACCAGCCCGCATTCGGCCAGCATGGTGGACTATGGCCTCAATCCCCGTCGTTTTTCGAAGGGAAGGCCCATGCCCCTCGGTGGGGACGTATATGGGTTGATAAAAAAAAGAATAAGAAACATCGACAGTTCAATCTTGATCCTTCAGATTCTTGCGGTTTTTAATGAATTCTGTAATGTTTGTCGAACTATTATTTCTTAACTAGCATTCCGCACGGGACTCGTTCCCGTGGGAATTCGGGAAAATTATGTAACCTATGATAATGTAGCATTCTAATGGTGAAAGAATTTTTAAAATCGGCTCAGTAGTTTCGAAGCCTATTCAATGCAAACAAACCAACAAACAATCAAATCTTTCCTCTACATAAGTTTAGTTTCTTAATAACACGAACGTCCCAATAGACAGAGCATAAATTCAATAGATATGTAGAAGGGAAAGGACAGGTGCAGAGATTCCGATCCTCAACAAATATTTACTCTACTACTTTCTCAAGCATTTCTATTCCAAGGATTTCCAAACTGGGACAAAGTTCTCTTCAAAAGAAGAGACAAAAGTGGTAAGATTCTTTTAACAATAAATTGTAACTGGAAACTTCTTTAGGACTTTGAGAGGTAGGGTTTGAAAAGACGATTTTTATGCTCGGGTAGTTTTTCATTATGAAAATAGAGATCTATTTCTGAATCTTTTAGAAAAGTTAGAAGCAAGATTATTCGTATTTTATAAATTCAAGAAAATATATAGCTTTATTTAAAAAAATGACAAAAAAATATAAAACCACTTGATGCCACACGAGTTTAGAACTATACACAACTGAACAACTAGGTACCCTCAAGGAAAATAAGTCAAAATATAAAAAATGAAATAAAAACTTTATTTAATACCACACCACAAATAATAACAATGTTTACAAAGAAACGTTTTACATAGGTACTTCAGTATTTGTGGAGGGCTGGTGCCTAAACTAGATAATGAAACCTGTATTTTTTAAATTTTTTTATTATAACATGGGTTAACTCTTGACCTCAACCTTGACCATGAGGTCAAAGATGAGGTCGATGATGGAGCAAGTTAACCCAGAAAATGCCTATAAAGGCACTGGTACTCCTACGCACCGACGGAACACAGCAAGCTGTTTGGCGTCGGACTTCGGTAGGAGGGTGGTCGCGAACCAGACGGCCCTTTACAGAGCCTATCACACCGCAAGAGACCATAGGACGATACCACAGATTCAGAAAAAAATGAAGTGTCGTTGCCTGGGATGGATTACTAGGAGGCAGGTCTCATTTGTGTTTCCTTAGCCGCCCTTACGACACCGACTAAAAGAGATGAGGTGGTGTTATTATCAACCGATCACCACACGGGTGTATAGGTCACCAGGCCTTCCCCTAATTCAGATAATTCAGATAACTTCAGTTGTAGTTAAACAGTAGGTGTAGCAAGAGTAAAAGGATTTTGAAAGAGAAAATAAAAGTAAAAATTAAAATAAAACAAATTATAAAGTTACCAAAGATTGGGTTGCGTCGTGTTTGCGTCTGTGGGTACACGTGTGTGTGAGTGTGTTTGTGTGTGTGCGTGTGTGTTTATGTGTGTGCGTGTGTGTAGATATAGAAAGATATTGCGATCAACTGATTTGTCTTTGTATAGAAGGTAAAACATTTTTTATTGAAATTTCACTTCTAAAGCTTCGCTATCTTATTTAAAGTCATGCCATATTTATACAATACTTGTACAAAAAATATAGCTTTGTGACAAAATCATATCACATTTTCTGAATATGTTCTGTCTGTCTGTTTGTCTGAATGCGCTAAACTCGAAAACTACCTAACGGTTTCACCAATAGATGAAGTGATTCAAGAGAAATGTTTATGTGTATAATTGATTCCCGAAATTCCCACGGTAACGAAGTCCCAGGCAGGAAGCTAGTGAAGTATATTGTAATGAGTGTATATATGTCCCCGTGGGAATTTGGAAAAATTACGTAGCCTATCTATTAATCCAGGATATCAGCTACCTCCATAATAAATTTTATCAAAATTGGTCCAGCTGTTTAAGCGTGAAAGAGTAACAAACATCCATACATCCTAATAATCTTTCGCATTTATAATATTAGTAGGAGTGTGTTCATAAAAGGTGAATTTTGAGAATCCCTGACACCCTAGAATTTTGTATCGGCGCCCTAACCTTGCTAGACAGTCGAAATAGATGGATACAGTTAAAAGAAATAGGAAGGTAGATATAATGATGCTTGTTAGGTAGATAGGCACTAAAATTTTAACATCCACAAGACATCCACAATATGAAGTTAAGTTTTTCATTTATCATCAGAATACTCAAGTAAAACAAAAACAGCTACCTAGTCAACGTGATAGGCTGAGTTTTGTGATCTCTACTCATTTTTCAAAGCGTTGGAATGTTTGTTTTGTACCCGCCAATCCTTAAGTTAAGGTTTCGGATCAGAATATGGTACAGAGGATCGCCTCACGGGGCGCCCCTCTGTGATGTCTACGGCGGCGCACCAGGGCGCCGCGGCGCACAGTTTGGGAACCCCTGCCCTAACATATAGACCACACTCGGTAGGCTTTGCTTGGTGTTTGCTCACCTATATTGACCTACTTCGCCGACATTTGCTTAGATTGTAGGCCCAAAACTTTCCAGCCGAGTAATGTTTATATTATGAAAATTATCTATTAAAAGTGTGGTATGAATAAAATGTTTTAGTAGCTTTTGAATAGGGTAAGGTTGCGATCATTGGACCGGCTCTTTGATTGGACCGCTTCGATTTCTTGGAAACGAACGGCTTAAAAAATCAACCGTCACGCCGAAACGGTGCCTATTTGAACTAGTACCCACCCCCGCTCCCGCCAGTGCCGCCAAGAGTTTCGTTTGGGGAGGACGCTCTGCGCAGTGTTTCGCGCGCTCCCGATGTTAAATCTCGCGACATATATTACCATGTAAGTACAGTTTTATTGAGGTTTTGAATATGGTTTTTTAATAATTGCATACTTTATTCATTTGTCCTACTAGATTTTATTATTATTTAACTGAGTACTTAACAGTTTTTGTTCTATTATCATCTTTGTGCTTGATCAGTGAATTGCCATCAATGGACCGGTGCGACGTTCTTTGATTGGACTGGTCCAATCATAGCAACTTCTAAAATTGAATTTTGAATTGTTTATTTTTTATTATAGCATGTCGAAGCGCGGAGAATATTATGCATGGAATGAAGAAAGCATGAAACTTGCCTTAGAAGCATTAAGTAAACAAGAAGTTGGTCTAAATGAGGCAAGCAGGATGTATGGAGTACCAAAGGCGACACTAAAGCGAAGATTTGACGACAAAAATATTTTTGCCCCTCATGTCGCTGATTGCTCTCCAGACCAAAAGAGCTACATTATACTTTTTTTATCCTTTTTTTAATTAAACATATTTTAGAATTAATTAAACATATTTTAATTAAACATATTTTAGAATATTAGCGTTAATTTGCTAAAAATTTAAGTTTAAAAACATTTTGTTAAGTCAAGTCATGTTTTGAGGTTATATTTTTTTTTGTTGATTAAAGGGGCTGTGAAGTTCACAGCGTGAACCTACCATTTTCTGAGAATTTAAGATTAATAATTGCTTATGTTATATTTCAATTAAACAATATATTTATAATGATTATATTTGCATTAATTTGCTGAAAATTTAAATTTAAAAACATTTTGTTGTCATGTTTTGAGTTTATATTTTTTTGTTGATTTTAGGGGCTGTGAACCTACCATTTTCTAAGAATTTAAGATTAATAATTTCTTATTATGTTTCAATTAAAAATATCTATAGAATGATTATACTTACTTTGCATTAATTTGCTAAAATCTTAAGTTAAAAACATTTCGTTTACATAAGTCATGTTTTGAGGTTATATTTTATTTTGTTGACTTTAAGGGCTGTGAACCTACCATTTTCTGAGAATTTAAGATTAAGAATTTCTATGTTAAACAATTGTATAATTGTTTTTTTTTGCAAATAAAAATAAGTATTAAAACTTTAAAAATATGTGAATTTAAAAAATTAAGACTGATTTATGTTCCTAACGTTGCCATTGTATAAGAAAATGATAAGTAAATAAAGAATAAAAAAAACGATTGTTGTCTTATTTATTTGAATTTTTATTGGCACCTTGAATGGACCAGTAGAGAAAAATTTCTAAGTCCAATGATAGCAACTGACTGGTCCAATCAAAGAAACAGCGGTCCAAAGAAAGCAACCATTACTAAACTGGATTTTTATATTTTACCGCTTTATGATCTGGGCAAAAAATCTTAAACGACACCTGTAAGTTCTTATATGTAAGGCTTATTAAAATCATGAATTACGTTTTCGCTTCTTATTATTTTTCAGCAGTTTATGACAATTTAAAGTTAAGTGGTCCAATACTGGCAACCTTACCCTAGTATTGAGTTTATTTCAGTTAATTGAGTTTGTGTTAGAAAGAATTAATCTACAAATTTTAGCAAAATCGCCTAATTATTGTTAAACTAAAACACCTTTTACTCATTAAACAGTCCTTTTAATTCAATATTTTACAAATTACAATGCGAGAAACATCAACACCGATCTACGCGCGAAAACGATCTGTCGAAAAGTGCCGTGTAGTGTTGCGCCACACCGCGTGGACTGGTAGTGTTGTACCGATTGTGTCGTTGATCGATTTTCTCTTAACATTATTGATAAAATTACAAAAAAAAAACGATAAATACAGCTAAGAACCACGTCACGTGAGCTTTAAAAAAAAAACGCATCTAAATCGGTCCAACCGTTTCGGAGCTAAGATGCCATAGACAGACACAGACATACAGACACATTCGTCAAACTTATAACACTCATCTTTTTTGGTCGTGGGTTACAGTTTCCGATTGTTCAGCAATATATCTTCGTTGCTTACGAATCGATTTTTTTAAGTGTTTGTAGTACTTCCAACCAGGAAAATATACATATACATATCTGGTTTCGTTGTATGAAGAGTTAGAAAAAAAAATTGTTCTTTTATCAAAACAACTCTAAGTTAGTTATAGCGTTAAATTATCACCTTAATATAATATTATCTCCACCTAATGCGTTCTGCTACAAGCGGTAGTGAGGCGATAAATTAAGCTAAACCTGCCTACCCCTTTGTCGTGCTGCATGTGCATGGTCTGTTCTGCACTGTTCTGATATATATCGAAACAGATGCTTTATTCATAGCCGGGGCTAGGTAGAGGGCATTTTGGGAAGGGATAGCGGTAGCGGTTTTGGTTAAGAGTAGGTAGGAAAGATTGCGGAAACCAATCTCTCTTGTAAAATTTCACCGTTAGATAAAAGATAGATAAATAAATAAAAATATTTCCAACACAGTAGACACTTACAAAAAGACAGTACAGAAAGAGACAATCACGAAAGCAACAATAGAGTATAAAGATAAAAATCCCCGTCTGCTCCATTTTCTAAGTATAATTTTTCATACCGTAAAAGAAAAATAATCGTATTGTTAAGAGTTCTACGTCTTGAGAAAGAAATTACATTAGTAACATAATAATAAGATATCTAATGTTATAAATGTAGATTATCACTAAAAGTCCATTTAATGTTTAGCAGATATTAGTAAAAACGCAACTTTAGGTATTCCTCAAATCTAAAAACCCACACAACTACTAAATTGCCACGAATAGTTAATAAAATAATAATATTATTTTTTTCAAACCAATTTACTCATGTGTCTTTAGTGTAATACCAATTCTTTTATTTCCCGGACTAATTATAGCAATACAACAAACAAGGAAATAAAGAACAAATAAAAAAAAATAGCAAAGAAAGTAACAGATAAGATAAGCACAGAGAACATAACAATATAGAGAAATATAATATACATAATAATAAAACATGGCAAAGTGAGTGTGTGCTGCAGGAAACTTGGTTGCAGCTCAGTATAAAGTTTTACCGTAAGTATCGACCAAACTGGCAATTTATTACAAGCGTTTCCGTGCTTCGTAGGGCACGTTAAGCTGTCGGTCCCGGCTGTTGTTGATTGACTTCAGTCTTTAAAACCAAATCAGTGGCCATAGTGCGGTTTGAAAACTCTCACACAAGGGTTAGCCAAGTTCGCCACATACTTGCCAAGAAGAAGATGTAGGGTAGCTAGATAAATGCGCCACGGCTCATTCTATATGAGGCCACTATATAAATACGGCCGGAGTACAATAAACATTCATTGATTCGACTGCGCTTCCGAGTTTTACTTATACGCCCCTACTCGACCCAACCACTGTCCAGCTCTGGGACTGGTGCACCTACGGAGTCAGCGCCCATACCCCACACCAGATTTTACAAATAATTATTGTTTTTACAAGTAGAGCACCCTAAATATTAACATGTGAGAGAAGGCCCTCGAAATGATTTCAATAGTAAAAAGCAGCACGCCTCTAATCCTTGTAGTGTAAGCTCAGGCACAGGTCATCGATCATCCGTACGTTCCGTCCGGCATCCGGGCATCCGGGTCCGGCCTTCGATTAGTGAAAAACAGCCGGACAGCTGCAGCTGACCGGTTTTTTGAAACACGAAATAGGATTTGTAGGATATGGGTTTTTTATTTCCCTGGGTTTTCAAATGTTTTTCGTTCTATGACTGGTACCTTTTACATTTTTCATATTAGTCATAGTATACATATATTCCGTTCAAAGACTGATTCTAGCGAGTGAAATAACAGACTTAAACTTAAATAATTCTTTTCGCCAATTGTCTGATTTACTCAAAGTGAAAGACTGCTATTTTTCCGCTTTACAAATATACTAAAACTAGCATTCCACCCGGGACTTCGTTCCCGTGAGAATTCGGGAAAATCATGTACCCTATGTCCATTCCGGATAATGTAGGATTCTAATGGTGAAAGAATTTTTCAAATCGGTTCAGTAGTTTCGGAGCCTATTCGATGCAAACAAACAAACAAACAATCAAATCTTTCCTCTTTATAATATGTATAGATAGATATAGAAATACCTTTGATAAACTCTTAGACTTGTAAAGTTTTGTGAACTAAATAAGTTTTGGCTGAAAGGTTTCTGTAACCAGGACATAAATACAAAATAAAAAATCTATTAGTAAACAGCATAATTTACTCGTTAAACCCGCATTACATAAATGTATAAAGAAATATTTTGTTTAATAAAATAGTTTAAAAAAATTGACACATCTCTCCCACTTACTCATCAACGCGCAGCCTAATTTGCCCAAAAGTGTGTTGTTTTTTTTTCACTTAAATATATTTTACAAATCGTCACATTCTTCCTAATCTCACACTAAATTCAATATCGGCTTTAATTTTCAATTCATGCTGACCAAATGGTTGGATTCTTTCCATCAAAATCATGAGGAAAGCCACCTCAATTCAATGAAAATAAGGGTTATTTTGCTATGTGAATAATGGTGATATGATCTTCTAAAATTGAACACTAAAGAAAGATGATGAATGAGAAGCGGCGTACGCTTTAACCCAAAACCGCACGATGGGAGATATAAAAGGACTGGAAGCGCCTTGTGAAACCATCGACCTTTAGAAGTTCTTAAATCATAACCATTCAAAAACTTATCCCATGCTGAACTGGGAGTGAAAGGAAAACGTTGAATGTGTCAACGCTTAATTAATTTATAAATTAAAGTTTTAAATTAAATCTTAATTAAATTCTAAAACGGGTCTCAATTCGCGTATATATATATATATACTTATTTATATATTACGGCGCGTGCAACCGCGTCGAAACGTCGGGAATAGGTAAATAAATATATATACGCGAATTTAGACCCGTTTTAGAATTTAATTATGTGTTCAAATCTCAAAAGTTTGAAGTGTTATATTGTGTCAACTCTTTTCGGGCATACTGTGGAAGGCTGACAACCCATCACCACTGTACTCATGTTTGATCTTATAACCCCCAGAATATATTTGCACTGCCTACCCCGACATTGATATAAGGGGTTTGTTAGTATTAAGTATAATACGTTGGTAATTTTTTGAAGACAGATACAATTTTACTAGCCCATATACGTCCCCACCGAGGGGCACAGGCGTCCCTTCGAAACACGAAGGGGATTTAGGCCATACCACGCTGGCCCAATGCGGGTTGGAAGATACTATTGAATTCATGAAATACGAATGATCTTGTTTGTAACTAATCTTAAAGATTAAGAAATAGATCTATATATTTATGATGAAAAACTATCCAACCATCAAAATTGTCTTTTCAAACCTTAGCTCTCAAAGCCCTTAAGAAATTTCCAGTAATAATTTATTGTTAAAAGACAAAAATCAGTAAATGGGACGTGAGGGTCTTGTTGTATCACGGGCGAAAGGCTGACCACCTCTCATCATTACACAACATGTTCCATCTAATAACCCTCACCATTTGTGTCAAACATGGCATTAAGTGGTTTTCTGGAACCACTGATGCTCTGCCTACCCCGTTAGGGATTACAGGCGTGAGCGTGTTTATATATGTAAAAGAATCTTAAAAACCATTTCAGGCCAGCCACATCTAGTTTGGCCTAAAATCTTCGTTCAAATCGGAGCACATGTTATGTTATTCGCTTTTCCCCTACAAATCCAGTGGACATATTCAATTTCACGGTTAAACAGGCTCCGGTATAAACATCCACTTTCCTCCCACTACGATATATTCTTGCGGCCGTAATACGGCTTTTTTGAATATGTTTATTTTGCACTGACTGGTATTGGCGGATTGAGTGATGAGATGATATAAGATATGTTTTGGGCTTTTCGTCACAATTTTTTGTAGGGATTTTTTAAAATAGAAAATGGATTCGGTATTAACCACAATTTACATCAGCGGCAAGATTTGGTTGAGGAGGTAGAAAACTCACCCAGAAGATGCTCATTCATTAGATCTTTAAAGAGCATATATATAGTGGGATCCACTTTTTGGAATAGGTTAGGCAAGGTGCACAGAAGCATACAGTCTGATAGGATGACCATTTTGACCATAATAGCAATTTAAGTGTCATGAGCATTTTAGCGCTCCATAAGGGGGCGTCCATAAATTACCTGAGGCGTTTTGGGGGGGAGGGGGTCGGACCGGATCTCACTCAATCTCACGTGGGGGATAACGTGATATTTCTCTACAAATATCACGTAATATTTTCCCCCAAAAGAAATAGTGTTAAATTGTGGGAAAGCTAAGTTAAACCAACTAAGCCATGTTGTTCCGGTATAGCCACTCTTAAGACTACTCATGAGTTCCCGTGGACTGAATTAGAACAATCTTTTTTAGGGTTCCGTAGTAATCTACGAACCCTTATAGTTTCGCCATGTCCGTCTGTCCGTCTGTCCGTCTGTCCGTCTGTCCGCGGGTTTTTTAAGAAACCCTTGGTACTACAGAGCTGAAACTTGGCATGATTATACATATGAATCACGCCGACAGAACTGTAGAGTAAAATCTTAGAAAAAAAATTTTTTCGGGTGTCTCCCATAGACGTGAAAGGGCGATGAATTTTTTTTTTCTCGCCAATATTTTTGAGTGGGGTGTCATAGGATAGCATATTAAAAGATAGAAGGGGTTTACTAAGAACGTTTTTCGATTCAGCACTCCGTTTGCGAAATATAAATTTTTAAATTGAAAATGTTTGTCAAGCTCAAGTGTCCCCCCCCTCTACCTGCTAAACGGTTGTTTCTAAAAATGTGGAAAAATTCACGTTGGTAGATTATATAATGAAATTAAAAGGAAAACTATCACACATAACTTGGTCCTTCAAGTTTGCGAGTAATAGTCGACCAAGTGCCAAACACTGTTGGGATTAATAAGAATATATTTACTAATATAAGATCTTTGGTACTACAGAGCTGAAATTTGGCATGGTCATAGATATTGATTGCGCCGACAGATCTAAAATATAAAATTTTGGAAAAAAAATTTTTTCGGGTGTTTCCCATACACGTGAAAGGGCGATGGATTTTTTTTTCTCGCCGATACCATCGAATTGAATGTCATAAGATAGATTTTTAAAATATAGAAGGGGTTTACTAAGAACGTTTTTCGATTCAGCACTCCGTTTGAGAAAAAAATATTTTTAAAGTGAATTTTTTTGTTAAAAACAAGTTTCCGGGGGGGACACTACCAGCTAAACAGTTGTTTCTAAAAATGTAAAAAAATTCACGGTTATAGAATATACAACGAAATTAAAAGAAAAACTATCACACATAAGTTGGCCCTTCAAGTTTGCGAGTAATAGTCGACCAAACGTTTTTGGGATTAATAAGAATATGTTTACAAGGTTCCTCGCTAAAAGTGAGGGGAGGTCGAAAGCCAAACTGTAACATATTGACATTTTAGGTGTCGTTAAATAGTTTTTTGGGGGTGTTAATTACGAAAATGACATCAAAATTATTTTAACAGCAGGTTGATATTATTTCTAACAGTAATATTGCCGTAAAAAAAAAAACAAAAAAAAAATTCGCGCTCGCTTCGCTCGCGAATTTTATACTTACATTCGGTTGCATTTAGACCAAAACAAAAATTATTTCCCAAATTACAAACTCTTTAATAATACATTTGTTTTTAGGGTTCCGTAGTAATCTACGAACCCTTATAGTTTCGCCATGTCTGTCTGTCCGCAGGTTTCCTAAGAAACCCTTGGTAGCACAGAGCTGAAATTTGGCATGGTCATACATACCTATTGATTGTGGTGACAAATCTAAACAATAAAATGGTAGAAAAAAAATGTTTTCATGTGTTTCCCATTAACGTGAATGGGCGATGGTTTTTTTTTCTAGCCGATATCATTGAGTGCGTTATCATAGGATAGCTTTTTAAAAGATAGAAGGGGTTTACTACAAACGTTTTTCGATTCAGCAATCCGTTTAGGAAACATTAATTTTTATAATGAAAAAAAATTTGGAATAATTCACGAGGGTAGCATTTACGACGAAGTGTACCCTAATCCAAAATGGTTGACATACAAGGTTCCACGCTAAAAGTGAGGCGAGCCGAAAGCCAAGCTGTAACATATTGACACTTCAGGTGTCGTTTAATAGGTTTTTGTGGGTGCTAATTACGAAAACGACATTAAAAATATACACCTGCTTAGCTTGATATTATTATATTATTCCTTACAATAAAATTGTCGCAAAAAAAAAGTCGCGCTCGCTTCGCTCGCGCATTAAACACTTCCATTCTGTTATATTTAGGCCAAACTTTTTAATACATTTGTTTATGATACTAAGTATAGTATTTGGGGATTTTAACATAAACTATGATAATATGCTTGTAGCATTAAGAAGCCAGCTGCATATTTGAACCATGCTGCTACGGAACCCTACAATACGCGTGGCCCGACACGCTCTTGGCCGGTTTTATTTATCAAATTTAAGTTGGTAAATTATAGCTGTTTTTCATTGTTCGATTATTAAAAGTTTAAAAATAATTAGGAAAATTATGTAAGTTTTCAAAATAAATTATCATTAACGTATTAACACTAAAACTATGCCTTTTCATAAAACTCACGTGAGATAAAATGGGGGAGGAGGGGTGTCGAGCCAAATCTCACTACATCTCCTTAAAGGGGGTGGGGGGGTCGAAAATGGCCAAAAACACCTCACGTAATTAATGGACGCCCCCTAAGAGAGGGTTGAATTCCGTTCCGGTCGTTGTCGCTTGACTACAGTCGTTGAACCAAGTCAGAGGCCGTTTGGCGGTTTGTAACTAACATCAGGGTTGTTTAGGTTCACCACGTAACAATAAATAAAGACATGGTTTTATATATACACGATAAATTAGGAAAAAGTGTGAGAGTACCTATCTAGGCAGCCTAAAATTAAGCAAAATACGTTTTCCCGGAACTAAGCTCCTATTTAAAAGAGTTACAGAGTTTGGATGGCAGACGCTTTAATGAAGTAACTTGACCTGCCTAATCTTGGAATGAGAAAAGGGTTAAAGATTGTCCAGTGAGTGGCTAATGTTAGCATTGTCATGTACGAGTATCTGCAGATACCATGGTCGCCACTTTGTCAAATAAAATATGTAGAGTCACGGAAGATCTTCTGTTGGGTCTGAGTCTCTAAATATTAACCCATGATGGGGTCTGGGTTTTTCGCAGGGTTCCGTGTGTGAGTATGTCGTTAAGTTCATTTTTCTTTCCTTCTTAATTTTTACAAGTAGTCTTGCAACCAGGGATCTTTATTCCTTATGATATAGTATACATCGCAACTTTTTCAAACTCACTCAGTGTGTAGTGTGTGCACTCCCTTGTACGTATTATAAAACCAGCCTTAACTATGACACATGTGACCTAAATATCAAATAATAGGGTCAAAGCCGATGAGAGGTAGAGGGATGTATTGTAATACAAACCCATGTCTTTAGGTCAAATAATAGGCTAAAATATCAGGTGTCATACTAAATATCTCGTTCTATCAAAGCTCCTACATTGTAAATAAGCCAGCCAATTTTCCGAATAAACCAGTAGTATTTTTGAGTATTCTTCCAACCAGCTTCATGTTTTCTTATTACTCCCGGCTCCAACTTCTACAAGGGAACAAACAAAGATGTCTGCCCTATCAGCCACCTCACTGAGTATGTGTAGAGCTCTTAGCTTAGTAGAGGCGTATAGTCTAACAGCTTCGTTCTGCATGTTGTTTGCAGTCACCTCAGGTGCTGACTGAAAAAAAGCCTGGCTGTGCCACAGCTGTGCACTTTTTCACCTTGTATTTAACTGTATGTGTTGTTTATCTTATGCTTAATATGGTGAATAAAGTTCTTTTCTGTCTAAGCCCTGGGAACAGGTTTATGTTATGATAAACGCGAAAGTTTATATGTATATGTATGCGTGTATGGATGTTTGTTACTCTTTCACGCTCAAACGACTAAACCAATTTTGATAACATTTGGTAGGGAGCTAGCTGATACCCTTTATTAACACATAGGCTACATAATTTCCCCAAATTCCCACGGTAACGAAGTCCCAGGCGGTAAGCTAGTTAGAAATAGTCCCCTGTCATCGCAACATCCCTTTCTCCTAAAATGTGACGAGACGGCTACAGGATGATTATAAATGAAAAACGGCAGCAGCAAATGGGAAACATGGGAAACCCCCTTGACCTATATAACGACAATTAGATTGGCTGAATCTACGCTTCTCAAACTTTTAAGGGGAACCTTGTGGTGAAAATACTTGGAAAAAATACAATAATTCATTTAATCTTTACGAAACCATTCTCATGAGCACGAAAACTGATCGTTATTATGAGCGGTTTATTTCTTTTTTCCCTATATTTTTTTATATTTGTTTTTTGCAACAGGTATTGTTCTTCTTTTTCTAATACATCCATAAACACATACACATACAGCGTTAACAGTATTCTAGTTCATCGTCTGCCATTTTTTTAAATTACATTTTGTTGATATTTATTCTTTCATAAACATTGCAAATATCCTCAAAAACTTGATGTTGCTTGTGAATTACACTTTGTTTGCAACTCCATTTTATGTGGAAATTACATTATTTTTACTAGTTCCACTGTATTATATTTTTTGATTAAACAATCAAAATAATTTTCAATTCAAGGGGTTATCAGTATTTAAATAATTAAACAGTTAATTTAATACTAAAACGGGTCTAATTTAGCGTATATATTATGTTTTTACCTTTGTTCCCGATGTTTCTCGCAGTAGCACGCGCCGTGGTCATGGGTAGATGTCGAGAACAAAGGTAAAACATAATATATACGCGTATTTAGACCCGTTTTATAATTAAATTATATAGTCAAATCGCGAAAGTCTATAGTATTATAATGAAACAGTTTCAATTAAAAGTATCTCCCTCAATATTTCGAAAGATTCTAGAGCTCCATCTTTTCAAACTGTGGGACATTACTGCCCACTTTGAGAACCCCTTTGCCAACCTATGACTTTGATGTATTGCCCATTCTCGTATTGGACTGAATTCGAACATTGGGTAGTGGGGAGACTGCGGATTTACGCCATTCAATGGTTTTGGAAACCTTTAAAAAGGCTTTACGGCCTTTTTTGCGTTTGGTGCCCATGGGCGTCGGTGGTCTAATGACTAGCGAGTCGGACTCGGAAGCGAGAGGTATCGAGTTCGACCTCTAGTGCCTCCACCTTGTTTTTTTCATGTTTTTTAATAATTACTATTTTAACTCAACTTTGATAACAAAATAACGATAACAGCGTTAAACACGAGAATTAGTAATAGCTATACGAGTATCCCATTCTGATAGAAATGGGGCGCGATGTTATAAAAAATAGTTAGTTATCTAAAAAAACTCCTTAACAAATAATACATATTTGTAGACGATCACAGTTATTTTCACAGACAGATTCCACAATTTAAGTATTTGCTAACTTAATTCTTGTAGGTTAGATTCCACAATTTAAATATTTGCTAACTTAATTCTTGTAGGTTAGATTCCACAATTTAAGTATTTGCTAACTTAATTCTTGTAGGTTAGATTCCACAATTTAAGTGTTTGCTAACTTAATTCTTGTAGGTTAGATTCCACAATTTAAGTGTTTGCTAACTTAATTCTTGTAGGTTAGATTCCACAATTTAAGTGTTTGCTAACTTAATTCTTGTAGGTTAGATTCCACAATTTAAGTGTTTGCTAACTTAATTCTTGTAGGTTAGATTCCACAATTTAAGTGTTTGCTAACTTAATTCTTGTAGGTTAGATTCCACAATTTAAGTGTTTGCTAACTTAATTCTTGTAGGTTAGATTCCACAATTTAAGTATTTGCTAACTAAATTCCCACAATTTAAGTATTTGCTAACTAAATTCTTTTAGGTTAGATTCCACAATTTAAATGTTTGCTAAAGTAACCCTTATCTTCTTTATATATAATTCTTCTGTACTTGTGTTGACAGTGAACTCCTCCTAGACGGCTGGACCGATTTTAATGAATTTTTTTGTGTGTGTTTCAAGTGGATTCGAGGATAGTTCAGATTCACAAAAAAAAGAAAGTCCACCGGGAACGAAGTTTCGGGCGGACAGCTAGTACGCTAGCGAAAGTAGAGGATGCAACTCAGTCCATTAAACTGAACAACTTTCTCTAAGGAACGTCGAAAAGTGAAAAAAAAGTCACCCCTTCATAAAACTAGTGCAATTAGCTGATTCATTTTTTTGCTTTTTAAAAAACTTCAAATAGTTTTCTCGGGGAAAGTTGTTCAGTTTCATAGGAGTATCACCCTCTAAAGTGTCGCTAACTAGTTTAAAGTCACCCTATATAAAAAGCTGAAGGAGAATCAGTCGGTAGCATTACTTTTGAATATTTAAGCTGATTATCATGGATATTCAAAACGGCTTCGCCTTGAGCTATGGAAGTTGGTATAATCGCGAGGGATTTGTAAATTCATTAGCTTGATAAAAGTTGTCTGAATTAATGTGCAGATAAAAACTTCGAAGACTCGCTATGAAGTTAAAAAGTTGGGCGATCACGATCAGCCATTGATATTATGGTAAAAAGACATAGGCAATTTATTTTTATTTATATTATAAGATGGGTTAACTCTTGACCTCAATCTTGACCAAGGTCATAGATGAGGTCAACGATGGAGCGAGTTCGCCCAGAAAATGGCAATTAAAGCACTGGTACTCCGACGCACCGACGGAACACAGCAAGCTGTTTGGCGTCGGACTTCGGTAGGAGGGTGATCGCGAACCAGACGGCCATTTACAGAGCCTAACACCGCATGGGACCATAGAACGTCGTTGCCTGGGGTGGATTATGAGACCTTCATTTGTGTTTCCTTAGTCGCCTCTTACGACATCCACGGAAAGAAATGGGGTGGTGTTATTCTAAACCAATCACCACACGGCGGATCATGCCCTCTGTAAAGTGTAGTATGTGTGTTTCTTCAAGACATATACTACACTTTACATGAGGGCAATTATGAGTTTTGAAGTTATAACAATAGTAGATGTGTGCTGCAGTGAAAAAAATGGCTCCAACTCAGCATTGTGCTCTACCTTTAGAGCGCTGCAGGTCGAGTACGATAGTGACAGCGCCGCGACAACACCGCGGTCCTACGTCAAAATGTCAACATTGACAACGCCATAGGGCGAGCAAGACTTTGCGCGGGACCCTCGCGCAATCAAAGTGAAGTTTCAGCGCGAGTTTGTCGTTATCGTGCTAGAGCTGCTGGGCCCAGATTCTGTAACTTAAGTTGTGTGTCGATGGATTGGAGGCAAAGCCATCTTCTATTTTGCTCGTTTCAGAGAGCGCGAAATAATAGTGGGCCATGACTAGAGGCCATTTTATCATTTCAGGTGGTTTGACAATGTTACGATGACATTGTAAATCTACCTTTACTCTACTCAAAATATCACTGCGATCAGATATTTTTATGTGAGCTGCCAGTTCCGGAGGTTTGTTTCCAATAATAAAACTTGTTAGCTAAATCTCCGCTTAATGGTTAAGGAAAATTACGTGAAACTCTTATGAACTATGTTAACTGAGCTGTTCGTTGTTTAGCGACGGGAGGTTTTGGGTCTCTATTATCATTGTATTTGTTTTGGATGATTTGAAGCGTTCACTGATCTGAACCGATCAGAGCTGATCTGAAAGACCGTTTGATGGGTGACAGAAGTGGAAATCTATTACGAGCGTTTCGTTGCTTCGAACGGCATAAGGACACCAAGTTAGAGGCAATTTGGCGGTTCGAGAACTCTGACACCAAGGTTAGTCAATTTTGCCACACACTTGACTATACCTAGACGATAAGGAAAGATAGATGGATAATTTTGTTTAGATTAACTTAGTTCAAGTGTATAGGCTTCTCTTAGATGAGCTTGCTACATCGTAATCAAGAGCGAACCCATTCGTTAATTCGAAGTTAAGTTCTCAAAAAAATATTTTTTGTGGGTAAATGGAATAAAGCCAGGGAGGTTTTTGTCCTGCAGTGAGATCTGACAGGCTAGAAAAAAAATATGCTGTAACTTGACAGTGTCTGTAACATAAAGTGTCTGTAAAATTTCCTTGGGATCGAAGTCCCGGGCGTCCTTTAGTCAAATATTTTTAATTATACTGATGATCATTTCGTTGGCTTTCATTCTGGACTGGGCCCCAAGAAAAACAGAGAATAAACCAAGCAACTCTTCTGAAACGTGCTGTAAGAGTCGTTTTAAAGGAATTATCGGCAATGTATGACTTGTTCAAATATTTTACGAAGTATATGAATATAGTCCTATTATGTGTATAACCAAGAATGAGAAAATTTCTTTCCTCCGCCCAGCGCAGAAGAATAAGCTTTATTTAAAAGAAATATAATTCAAAATTCATTGCGTTGAACCACTGAGCGTCTTGTCAAGTACAATCTGGCATAACATGCCCCTTCTGTTACGTGATAAATCAAAAGTACAGGAAACTCGCACTTATTTCAAGGAGGATTTGTTATTCAATTTCCTTTCGCGCTTTCAGCCTTGTTTGCCAGGGTTGGATGTAGGTGAATTTACGTAGTCTTCTTCTTCTTATCGTGTAGATATAGTCGTGTGTGGAAAACTCTGCTAACCCTGGTGTCAGAATGTTCAAACCGTACAATGGCATCTGACTTAGTTTTAACGATTGTAGTCAATCGACAACAGCCAGAACCGACAGCTTAACGTGCCCTCCGAAAAACGGAAACGCTCCTGATAAATAGCCACAACACCCATCGGATTCCACACTGATTAGCCACACTGATCGGTTGAGATCAGCAAGCGCCAATGGGTTACGAGCGGTGATGTGAAAGGGATGGAAGATGATGATAGTCTGGGATAAGAGAAGGACATCAAAAACGCGTTAGCAGGAAGTTTGAAAATGCACTTTTCGGCAGGTCTGAACAGGGACCAGGTTATTTGAATAATGGGTAGAGGAACCCCTTTCATGCTGGATAAGGAGCAACGGAAAATGTATAATGTGCCAGCTGCTAACTCAACCCTGGCAAATGATACAGATTTAGTGGGTCTTAAGTGTTTTGCAGTTCACGATGTTCTTGAACCTCTCTTATTGCTGACAGTAGCGAAAAAACATAAAAAAATAACACAGTACGATTTTATAAAACGGCAAAATAATATTGAAATTTATTTCATGAAAAGATTTCAAAATCCTTCTAAGGATTGCCTTAAAGACTGAAAATCAGTGTTGCAAGCCTGATAATCAGTCTGGCATTAATCGCTGAGCCCAGGCCTTTTTTCCTCACTGCGGTAGACATTTGCAAGCATAAAACTATGTGATAGGATAAAAATATAAATTTGAAATTTTTATGAAGTGAATACTTCTTTAGTGGCGTTATGCACTTTGAAGTATGGGTAAAAAATGTTAAACTCGCGTCAGGGTCACTTGTCTGTCACGTGACCCTGATCGAAAATCCGTAAGGCGGAGGGGTGTTTAATACATAAAGGAAATTAAAACTGCAAAAGTCAAGATGTCATCCTGTGTCAGCATAGAAAAAAATTAAATTAAAAATTAATGCACAACGTTAATGTTTAAGTTTTCACTTTTGCCTGCACTCCCGGAGTGCAGCCCATTGTTTTTTAATCGTGTGGTGTGCTGTTTTGAAGAAATAAACGTATTATTATTATTAAAGACTCTACTTATCACTGTTTTCTGAATACATCCCTGAAAAAAACCCGCCTTTATCACAATATAACCGTGATTGAGTGTGCTATTTTTTATTGTATCGATGGTCACTCGAGAAGGACACGCACGAGGTTTGTTTAGGTTGTACCACGTTGTCTCTGCCCATCCTAGTGAAACACAGGCGTATGTTAAACAAAAGTATCAAAAAGTGTCACTTGATGAAGGGGAACGGATTAGGAGCACCTCAGATAGCCACCGCAACTCTTTGACAATAAATAATTAGCCATCTATTCAATAAACATTTTACAGTAACAACATCAAATTATTCGTCAACATTTCCATTTCTTTCTGTTTTTCTTTTCATGAGTGGCAATAAGGCATTTGTGGGGATTGAAGTCAGGGTCTTTATTCTTCTTCTTCTTATCGTGTAGGTATAGTCAAGTGTGTGGCGAACTTAACCCAGCAGGCCGAGTACGATAGTGACAGCGCCGCGACAACACCGCGGTCCTATGTCCAAATGTCAACATTGACAATGCCATAGGGTGAGTAAGCCTTTGCGCGGGACCCTCGCGCTACCAAAGTAAAGTTTCAGCGTGAGCCGAGCGCGAGTTTGTCGTTATCGTGCTAGAGCTGCTGGTGTCCGTACTAGGAGAACCTTTTTTTCCTCCTTATTTACGTTCTATCAACATTACTAACACCGTAAGAAAAATTTGCGTATTACTGATAAAAAAGCCTCCTTGTATATAGGTACATCTCACGCTATTATTTCAAACACAATTACATCAAACTTTACCATAGTCCTTAAGCATAACTATGTCAACACTTAAACTCAGTCTAAACTCCAGTCTAAACCCACTCAGCAGAATTCATGTGGCAACTTGGCAACTTGGAATAGTATTGGAAAAGCTGAAACTTGCAAAGGTTCCGCTAAAAAGTTAGATGGAACGCGTAAAACGCTCCATGCTGTATAAACTACACCCTTTATAAACAAAGTTGTCCTGCGACTTTAGTTCAGTTTAGATAAACTTCGTGATGTGGTTCAAGTTGTGAGAGGATGGCGGGTTAATATTAATTTTTCTCCTATGGCAATTTGTTCCCGTGGGAATTTGGGAAAATTATGTAGCCTATGTGTTAATCTAGGGTGTCAGCTACCTCCATTCCAAATTTTATCGAAATTGGTCCAGCCGTTTGAGCGTGAAAGGGTAACAAACATCCATACATTCATCCATCCATACATTCTTAAATACAAACTTGCGCGTTTATAATATTAGTAGGAATATTACTAGTGACTCTGTCTTCTTCGTATAGTGTAGGTGAGTGCCGGACTTCGCTAACCCTGGTGTCAGAGTTTTCAAACCACACAATGGCCTCTGACTTGGTTTTAACGACTGAAGTCAATCGACAACAGCCGAGACCAACAGTTTAACATGCCCTCCGAAGCACGGAAACGCTCATGATAAATTGCCACTTTGGTCACCTACCAGGTTCCCTGCCTCTGTGTACGTTGCTTAACCTCACTGATTGGTTGAGATCAGCGAGCGTCACTGGGCTACAAGCGCGAGTGACTCTGTGAGTTGTAGAACTTATGGGTCAAGATATTTCGAAATGGCTGAAATATGATATTGTTTAGGTACGTTGCCATAACTTTCATACATTTTGAGAAATGTCCAAAAGTGAATCGTGAGAAAAATTCTGCATAATTAATAAATCTGCTCTTAAAATTTCAGGAGAATCTTCAAACAGATTAGGTGTGTAGCACATTAAATTACTTAGTCTTTACTTTTTGCTTTTATTGTCGGTTTTAAGTTTTTAAGTTTATTTATAGCTAATTAATAAAAAAATACAGATGTTAATATTATTAATACCTATTTATAACGTTTTCAATGTGATGTCGTTTTGAACCGTTCAACCGTTCCTTTTTTTTAGGTGGCAGGGGGCGTCCATTAATTACGTGAGGTGTTTTTGGCGATTTTTCGACCCCCCCACCCCCTCTGGTGAGATGTCGTGAGATTTGGCTCGACACCTCCCCCTTTTATCCCCCTCCCCCTTTTATCTCACGTGAGTTTTATGAAAATGCTTAGTTTTAGTGTAAATACGTTAATTGGTAATTTATTTAGAAAACTTACATAATTTGCCTAATTATTTTTTTTTACTTTTAATAATCGAATAATAAAAAACAGCTATGATTTACCAATTTAAATTTGTAAAAAAAAGATTGTTCTAATTCAGTCCTCGGGAACTCAGAGTGGCTACTGGAAGAACATGGTTTAGTTGTTTTAACTTAGCTTTCCCACAATTTAACACTATTTCTTTTGGGGGAAAATATTACGTGATATTTGTAGAGACCCCCCCTCTCCTCCACGTGAGATGGAGTGAGATCCGGCCCGACCCCCTCCCCCCCCAAAACGCCTTATGTAATTAATGGACGCCCCCCAACCGTCCAACAGGACATCAGTCTTTCCTGTTATAAAATGTTCACAAATAAAGGAAAAACGATAACAGGCGTGAGTGATTGTGTGTGTATATGTGTGTGTCAGAAAGAAATCATCTCTTCACTTAAACCACCCAAAACTAAGGATGGCACAGGACTGAACTCTAAAGATCGGATACCAGCGGAAATTGAAAGCAACACCAATCGAACTTGACCTGATACAATCACAGCTGATATCTTTCAAAACAAGGATAGGAATCTTACTCCACTTTGATTTAAATTTTCGAAGATTATAATCATTTGATAAGCGATGTTAATTGGTAAAGTTCTCTAAATGCCATGGAAATTTCCTAGTCAAACAAGTAATTCTTTTCCTTATAATTAATACTCTTATCTTAACACATTCTCTAACTCATCAACGCATTGGGCTAGGCTGAATTTTTAGAAATTCCCGTATTAAAAAAGTCTGAGGTGTCTTGTATAACTCATTTATTTTATTCCTTTATTTCAGGTAACTTACGTCAAATAACATAGGTAAAGTCAGTTTTAGACATTGTCTAAGTGGTGGTTTAATGTTTAGCGGTAAAGCAGTTATTGCTCGTAACTCTTAAATGACTGGACCAATTTTCATAAAGAAATTCTTAGAACCATCTTGATACAAGCTTTCAAACAACAAAAAAACACATCCAAATCGACCCATTTGTTTCGGAGCTAAGATGCTACAGACAGACACATAGATACATACGTAAGTAAGTAAACTCTTTATTTGGGGGTGCAAGACAAAGAAACAGCATAAACGTCTTATTCAGTATTTTTGTAAATGACTTGATTGAGGAATTGAGAGGCACCGGAGTCGGTTGTCACGTTGGTGGTGTATGTGTAAATAACCTGAGTTATGCCGATGACATGATGCTTCTTAGTCCCTCGATCAAGGGTCTTCGAAAGCTTTTATCCATTTGTACTTGGTTTGTCGCAGTACATGGGCTAAAATATAATGAAATGAAGACGGAAATGATGGTGTTTAGGTCGGGACGAGGACCAGACATAATGCTGCCGATATTTTTGAATGGTTCGTCAGTGCAGGTTGTAGAGAAGTTTAGGTGTTAAGGGCATATTCTAACCAGTTCATTACAAGATAATGAGGATATAAAACGAGAGCGCAGGGCCCTGGCCGTACGTTGTAATATGATCGCGCATCGATTTGCTTGTTATACTGAATACGTTAAGGTAATGCTTTTTAAAGCATACTGCCAAAGCTTTTACACTTGCCAACTATGGTTTAATTTTTTAAAAGGGGTTTACAGCACCTTGCGTGTTCAGTACAACGATGCATTCCGAATTCTGATGAAGCAGCCGCGGTATTGCAGTGCTTCAACCATGTTGGCGACGGCCAGGGTTCCTGATTTTTATGCTATTATTAGGAATAGAATTGCCTCCTTTTGGAAACGATTGTCCGACACCGAAAATAAAATTTTAATGACTCTTTTCATGAACTGCAAAAATCGCATGTTTCGGCACTGGATTTCTGTGCATCAGTCTGAGAATAAAAAGTGACTGTGATAAGTATATTTTTTATATCATTTTTTTTTGTCATTTCTAATTGTGGTACTTAATTTTATGTTTTAGTTTATTTTAATGTCTTTATTTTTATATTTTTTTTGTTTTTCATAGATATGGATTTTTAATCTGAAATAAAATTTTATTATTATTATTATACAAGCTTTTTGCTTAAAAAGTAGCCGCCCCAGCTTGTTACATATACTGTGTAATATTGTTGAAACAATAATCATTTTTTTTTGATACATAACAATAAACGCACAAACAGCAAAAACAAAAGCACAAACAACATATATTACACAGATTTAATAAAATAAATAAATGAAAAGCAAGCACTCAAGCACGTCAAACTTATACCACCCCTCGTTTTTTGTCAAGGGCTTAAAATACACATTCAGAGGTTATCGAACTGGTTATAATCTAATACATTTTCCTCACACTGTTAATAAAGGTGTCGTCACATTGACGTGAAGAACCTGAAAATCCAGTCAAATGGAAATAACGTGCCGGTGACACCTTTCGCATATTAAATAGAACCTTCACGAGTTGCGTCAACTCTTTAGCGAAAAGGTATTTGAGATGTTTTGTATCTTGCGCTGTTCTTTAGAGTCTGAAAACCACTTATTTACGAGTACAAATGATTATTTTGATTTTGTATTTTTGTGACTTAAATAACAATTTTTGTTGTCTTTCACGCTGGATCGGGAGTGGTTTGGCTTCGTCGTATAGAGCACGAAAACCGTTATCAGAATTTCTAACTATCGTATGAAATTATATTGACACACACACATGCGTAGGTTTATATTGACCTGAAATACGAAATTTTCGTGACGCCAGGGCCTCGATTCTGTAACTCCAGTTGGATGTCGATAGGGTTTCAGTTGAGTTTCGATAGGGTGAAAGTTGTGTCTCAGAAGTGTGTCAGTGGAGTGTAAGCTGAATGAACACCTTAATGACTTCCAAATGGAAAACTTATCGTTCAAAATCCATTGTCTATGTCCACCGATCGTTTCTCAATGATTTCTCAATGAAACACTGACTTGGTATAAGTTGTATGATAGGTCATTGCCATATAAGTATTATTCCATTTCATAAACATAGAAATAAGTTGAAGTCATGTTAATGCACCACTGACATAAAGATGTCTATGACATGCACAGTTATTTTTTCTATGTCTATGACTACTTTACAACAAGTCTTTCGAAACTTCACTGACCTCTATACATGTATATACTTTGTATAGAAATATAGGTCATTGAGGACTTTTGGTTTAGAAAGTGGTATTCAACTTATTTCTATGTCTATGATGTACCCAGTATAAAACTCTGAAGGTTAATGGATACGAGAAAAGAGGACATTTTAAAATCTCTAAGGAACACCATTGATGAAAAATTGCTTGCTTGCTTGGTCTTTAGATCAATTCTTGTTTTTGTATATTAAATGAAATTAAACTTAGGTTAGGTTAGGTTCTCACGGGCTAAAAAGAAGCACGATTGGTGTTCTTGAGGAAATAGGGCAGGTCTGCAGATTCTCTTTCTGCATACCGACCCATTTGCCTGCTGGACGAGGCCGGAAAACTATTCGAAAGAATTATTTCCTCTGGTTCAGCACGCACTTGTGGAGCGTCGGCCCCGACCTGTCGAATGACCAGTTCGGTTTCCGACAGTCACGCTCGACGTTGACGCGATTGCGGCAAGTCTTCATATCAACAACGCCTTTAACTCGTTACCCTGGAGGACGATAAGGGAGGTACTGGTTTACCATCAGGTACCTTCCTACCTGTAGCGCCTGGTTGAAAGTTACTTGCAGGACAAGTGCATAAAGTTTAATGGTCGAGATGGAGTTCTTCATCAGAGGAAGATGACGTGTGGGGTACCGTAGCATAAACGTGCTACTGTGGAACTTCGAATATTTTAAAATTACATGATTTATTTTCCGCGGACTACAATGCCTATTAGCAAATTACCACGAACCAAAACGTCACTAATTATTTTGATGCCGTTTTGGTTTGTAAGTAATTTTAGTTTTTGTAAAAAAAAAAATTAACTACTACTAGTAATTTTCGAAAAGGAGTATATTTTTTCAAAGAACAAACATTCAATAAAAACTAGTCAAGTGCAAGTCGGACTCGCGCACGAAGGGTTCCCTTACTATTACTTATAAAACCGGCCAAGTGCGAGTCGGACTCTATAAACACCATTATCGCTATAAAAGCGGCAAAAAAAATCACGTTTGTTGTATGGGAGCCCCCTAAAATATTTAATTTATTCTAGTTTTTAGTAATTGATGTTATGGCAGCAACTGAAATACATCATCTGTAAAAACTTCAACAGTCTAACTATCACGGTTCACGAGATACAGCCTCAGACAGACTTTCTATAAAATGAGCAAAAGAATCACGTTTTTTGTATGGGAGCCCCCTTAAATATTTATTTTATTCTGGTTTTTAGTATTAAATACTAAAAACAACAAATTTTGTTGTTATAGGGCCAATGAAAAAACATCATCTGCGAAAATTTCAACTGACTAACTATCACGGTTCACGAGATACAGCCTGGTGACAGACGAACGGATGGACGGGCGGACGGACAGCGGAGGCTTAGTAATAGGGTCCCGTTTTTTCCCTTTGGGTACGGAACCCTAAAAAACTTAGTCGTATTGAGAACCTCCTCCTTTTTTTAAAGTCGGTTGAAAAGTGGTACTTATGGGATGGTATAAGCCGAAACATCTCTGACTCTATTTTGGTATTTTATGTTTTAGAAAATTTTATTTCCTAGAGTTTCTACAGAAGTATGTCTATGTCTAAGTAAGAACGAAGTTACAAGTACTTGCTGAACAGTAAGATTGCATTAAGGTTGTATAATGTTTCCATAATGTTACTAGCAATTGACGGCCGGTTTGGTCGAGTGGTAGTGGCACTGCCTCTTGATCGACGGGTCCTGGGTTCGAATCCCAGTTGGGGCAAATATTTGTGTTAAAAGCAGATGTTTATTGTCGGGTCGTGGGTGTTTGTGTCTGTCTTTATAAGGGGTTCTGAGGGACCCACGACACAAGAGAAAACCTTAATGTGGGCCTTTGAGTGTATGGCGTTTTATTTATTTATAACTAGCTTTACGCCCGGGACTTCGTTCTCGTGGGAATTTCAGAAAATTATGTAGCCTATGTGTTAATCCAGGGTATCAGCTACCTCCATACCAAATTTGATCAAAATCGGTCTAGCCGTTCTCGAGTTATAAGTGTTGTAACAAACACGACTTTCTTTTATATTATAGAATTTATGAAACCAAGATTATGAAATCAGGTATTGTCTAGAATCCCCAGGGATTGTTTGTATAAAAGCTCTGGAATAGTCAAATAGAGTATGGAATGAGATTATATAGTATACACTACACATACACAGTGTTTTAGGTATCGTATACAGTCCCGGAACAGCGACCAGCAATGAATGCAGGTTTCCATTGATTGTAAATATAAGGACAGATAACATTCAGAATACCTAACTACTGGGTGGAAGGAACAGAAAAACCAATAATCCTTATGCTTTCTATGTTTGGAATTTATTAGATTAGGAATCATTATTAAATTACTACTGCAAAACTATGCTCAATCGTACTTTTTGTAGATATTCCGATAATTATTTCATTTTCATGAAAAAAATCAACTTTTTGAATGGCCTCTCCTTGCCTGTTGTGCAGATTCAATTCTTGTCCCTATTTACAAGTTTAAACCCTCGACTCACACCTGGAATAAAAGTTGCAATTTATAAAAGTAATTCATTTAAATAATTTACAGCATGCTGAGCTATTTCCAATATGTAAGTCAGCTGGGTCAGATGGTCACTGGTCAGCTAAGACTCTCGTCGTATTTAGGTATGAAACAGATAAACGCTAAGTGGTAATCACTTCTTCAAGAATTCAAATATTAGAAATGCGATGCACCTATTTTCTTGCTGTGTTTTCCAAAAAACATAATATTATGTTTTTCTCAAGCGTCACACAGGTTATGAGGGCAAAGAGATAAGCGTGAACCACGAGTAATTCGTGATTTTGTAAAGATAAAGACAAAAAAATTAAAAGAGCAATTTTTGTGATAACAACTAAAAAGACTGACCTGCAGCAGCTGATACCCGTAATCCGTTCAAAAGTACAATATTTGAAGCCTGTTTCCAAGCTTTTACTTATTTCTGACCTGGTTTTTAAAAGCTTTCGGTACATTTTATGTTAGATATATAACAATAATAAAGAAATTGAAATTCTGACAATTTAAATACTATCCAATTGAAAAACATATAAAAAGAAGCAAGTCTCGCAACGTGCTCGCACTGCGTTTCTCTACTTAAAAAGGTTGTGGGATATAATTTTTTTAAGTGAAAACTTCTTTAGCGGCGTTTTGCACTTTCAAGTATGGGTAAAAATTAAATTAACGCACACGTGACTGACACGTGACCCTGATCGAAAATTCGTAAGGCGGAGAATAAATATAGGAAATTAAAACTACAAAAGTCAAGATTTCATCCGGTGTCAGCATAGAAAAAATTAAATTAAATATTAATGCACTAGGTATGTTAATGTTCAAGTTTTCACTTCTGCCGGCACTCCCGAAGTGCAACTCGTTGTTTTTTTTTATTAAGAATGGGTTCGCTCTTGACTTCAATCCAGCTCAGGGCAAAGATATGGTCGAGGATGTAGCGAACTCACTCAGAAGAAGCCTATTCACTCGTACTTTAAAGATATTCGGATTGTATGAGTTCAAAAATACAGACGCCGGCAGAGAATTCCACTCCTTGGCAGTGCGCAATACAAAAGATAATCCCTTAGGAAAACTATAAAATCTTCTAAGTATATATTTCTTAAATTTTTCTGCTGTAACATTAAATTACTTATTTAAATACACTTCTATTTTTCCAATTAGAAATAAGAATAGCAGCTCAAAATACGAAAATCAGATGAAGTAAGATTTATCATGTTTTGCATTAATATTTATTTTAAGACTCAATGAAATGGCTCAGAGTGTAACAAGGAACTTTTTTTACATAAGTTTTTTTGAGTTATAAAATAAGTTATATTTTATAAAACAGTTAGCCCCAATACAACACAATACAATGCTTTTTATTGTATATCAAAGACTCCATTTATCAGCCGTTTTGATTTATTTCTTCCAGGCAACAAACTGAACCATTACAGATATTTTTAAAAGCTAATCAGTGATACTTTAGGGCAGGTTTAAAAAATGAAGTTCGATACTAGACAGTCGAGTTCAACACGGTGTGTGATAGTTTTTTGACAGGTAGGTACTTACGAACACTTATAACCCATATAAAATTTATTGAAGTGGTTAACGTTACATTCGCACTTCGAAAATGTCCTGAATGGGCTCCGAGAAAAAATGGGGCCTTTTTTGTTTGTTTTTGCTCTACTTGGGAAGGACGCACTACCGAGCCCCCAGATGATAATTACATCATGGCAAGTCACTGACAGTGATTACTTCTGAGTGGCATTGACGTTTCGAAAATTTTTACGTATTGTCTCTGAATAACGTGACTCTGGCTGGAACTCGCCACCATTTTCTCAAACTATTGAGAGACGATTGAGATTGCAACGATAATCATTTGGACGGCACTGTGAGACCACTGATCTCATAATGCCGTCAGAGTGTCGATAGGGTTTCAGTGTAATGACAATGACTGATTTTTACAGAATCGCTAGCCTGAACAAGCAACAAAATCACAGAACGAATCTAAAAGCATTGATTAATATATCATTGCAATATTTTGTCAATTCCATGAATTTTATTTATTCAACTTGATGTGTTCTCATGCAAAATGCAAAAGCATAGCTAGCAGGCTTGCGATTAGATTACAGTGAAACTTCAATTTGACTGTGCGAAAGCACAGCGCAAATTACTAGACAGTCGTCTCCACAAAGTAACAAACTCTTTTATGGGTTAATGTATACGCTTCTATAATAAGATTCTCATGTGTATTCAAAACTTACCTTTACAAAAACTTAAGACAATAATTAAACAAAAAACTTTTAAAAAGGGCTATTATAGAATTTCTGATTATCTGTTGGACAAGCAACCATGGGAATCAATTGCTAAGCTCCAGAGGTTACAGATATTAAGTTATTTATTAAAATTAAAAATAAAGAAATTTATATGTATGTATTTATTATTTATTGTACAATAATAATACAAAAGATAACAAGTTAACACTAATAGGAAGTTTACAAAGGCGGACTTATCCCATGAGAGTATTTCTTCCAGTCAACCTAGTAAGAGTACTAAAGAGAACAAAAAACTACTCGGCGTATTGATAAATTAATTTTCTTGTAAGTACACAAATAAGAAAAAGAAAAAAGATAAGTCAAAAGATTATATGATTGAGTTAGTAAGAGCGACCCTCGGAGTTTCTTGCCTATTCTCCTCCTGAGGAAGACTGCACCTTTGCGAATGGGCGCAAAGTCAAAAATGTTAATGTAATTCACTATTTTGCTAATGTATTTGTTATGACGTTTTCAAGCAACATTTTGTATGTTCTATGAAATAAAGCAATATTTGATTTTGATTTTGAAAGGCTTGCTCGCACTTTTATGGCGTTGTCATTTCGATACTTTTTAGACAATTGACCGCATTGTATTCATGTTGTGTTCGAGTTGCTGAGCAATTTTGTCTCTAAACGTTATTTCCCGCAATATGTATTGTGGAATTGCAAGATGCGTCAAGTTACACCATTCGGCTTTCTCTGGTAACGTATCGCCCCTAGGGGCGGTGATCGATCGTCGCCCCTGATTACAGTGACATTGTTCGCCTCAGTTTAGACCTGTGAAACGATTGGTGCAGGTAAATAATTTAAAAGTTCTGCTGTGTATGTCCGAATTTTCGACCCTTTTTATTACGCTTTTTGTTTTCAGTTTCATTACCTACTCTTATGTACTTCTAGTCATTTGAAAGGTTAATTTTTGACTAAAAAAGTACAGCTATAAAATACAATGGGTCATAGAATGTTCCAACTGTCAACTCTTCCCAGGCATACTGTAAGGGGCAGTAAGTGAGATGGGACGTCTTAACTGTTTATTGTGCGCGAAAGGTAGAAAGCCACTGTTTTATCTAATATTTTTGTTAACCGCGGGTGTGCACTGCGGACCTACCATACCCCTCCTGGCCATACCTCATGTGTAGTGTCAATAAATTTTTTGAAAAAAAAATCCCGATGCAGTCATATAAAAGTAAAGGGAAAAACTAATAAGAGCAATTAAAGCCTTTATCCAGCTTTACAATCTAATAATGTGCTTATGAAAAACCCAATCGCTTAATTCAACTTATAAAACTTTTCCCACAACACGCCTGTTTCCTGTTTTTTATGCTGGAGTGGAAATAAAAGAAAGCGCGACAGCGTATGCCGGCAACCAACTCTTCCCAGGCATATTGTAGAAGCCAGTGAGGGGGACGTGAGAATTTTGTATCTTGGGCAAAAGGCTGATAGCCTGTCACCACTGTAATCATGTTCCATGTGATAAATCTTTCTTTTGTTTCAATTTTACATGTTTGTTGCGGAAATATTGAACTAAAAAATCCAGCACTATATGCTTTATGCTTACAATCTGTATGTAGGTTAAAAGCTGTACAACAAAACCGCGAACTTACAAAAATGTTTCCCATCTCTCGATGGGTAATTCCAAATGCACTACTATTTGCTTTTAAAGGCTCTTAAAAGTACGCGATCGGAAACCACAAAATACAGGGAACAACTGAACATAATTGCATATGTTATATGCAGGAGAGCTCGCTGTACTTAATTACACGCGTTTTACCGCTTAAAGCTGTATAGTAGGAGGGAAAACATGCGGTCTAAATTGCTGAAGTAAACGAAGTAAGGTTCGACCTCAAATCGCCTACCCCTTTTTTCTACTGGACTTCTAGAGGCATCGCTGGGTACCATCCTTACCTTGTAGAGATTCATTGGATCCGTACCGAGTACTTCTCTTCATGTTTTATGTTGCGCACTGCTAAGGAATGGAATTAGCCGTGTGAGTCCCAGGCAGAGTAGAATAGGACCACCCTCTTTCTTACCGAGGAGTCGTAGAAGGCGACTAAGGTAAATAAGCAAGCAAGTTCATTTGCACACAGAAAAGGAAAACTCTGCAATTATATCAAAACCATCGCCAACCCGTCTGCCAAGCGTGGTGAGTATGGCATTTACTCCTCATGTTATTGAGGAAGGCCCGTGCCCCAGCATTGGGGACGTATATGGGCTGATGAAGAAGATCTGTATTTCCGGGCTCATAATAACTCGAATCTTATTAAAGTTCGAGTAAATAGGCATCTTCTGGGTGAGTTTGCTACTTTATCTACTACATTTTGCCCCTGTGATAGATTGTGGTCAAGAGAGAAATCATTTTCTATTAAGTAAAAAAATAATTTATCCGAAGACGCGCATGTTACGCTGGTCAGCGGGTGTCACACTGCTGGACAAAATACGCAACGTTCACATCCGAGGAAGCTACAAAGTCGCGCCCATCATTGACAAGGTCAAAGAACGCCGCTTACGATGGTACGGACATGTACTGCGCCGACCTGTAAACAACATGGTACGAGTGGCCCTGGAATTTCCAACGAAGACGCGACGCCGCGGACGACCCCCCGCCACCTGGCTATCGACGGTCCAAAAGGACTTAAAGGAGAGCCAAATTGACGCTTATACTGCTCAAAACAGGGAAAGATGGAGAAGGCAGACAAGGAGAGCCGACCCCAGATAATGGGAAAAGGTTTAGAAGAAGAAGGACATTAAATACATAACGACAAAGGAAAAGAAATCTTACAATAACATAAATCCTTTGGGTGCACTCCTGTAATGCTTACAGAGATAACCTTCCGATTGCTGTCACATTTTAATCAAAAAAGCCAATAACCATTGATTTTTAAGTCTTAGTACTTAGCCAGTCGTGGTACTTGCGATGATTTTACCCCATACCGCGTGTGAAGCTAAAGATTTAATGTAGCACCATCTGTCACATTGAAACGCTCGTAGCCCAGTGGCACTCGCTGATCTTAACCGATCAGTAAGGTTAAACAACGTACACAGACGCAGAGAATCTGATGGGTAACCAAAGTGGCAATTTATCACGAGCGTTTCCGTGCTTCGGAGGGCACGTTAAGCCGGCGTGGTCCTGGCTGTTGTCGGTTGACTGCAGTCAGATGCTATTTGGCGGTTTGAAAACTCTGACACCAGGGCTAGTCAAGTTCGCCACATACTTGACTATATCTATACTATAAGGAAGGAAGGATCTGTCACATTTGCAAGCAACCTTCTTAACTTATTTCTCTAAGGACTGAGAAGATGAATGCAGGAAAATGTGACATTCCACAAATATTTGCAGCTAAATTGTAGAATTTTAACTAGTTTTTTCGGGGATTTGAAATAGTTTTTTTAATAAGTATACATTTAAAAAAAATTGGGTTCACTTTTGACGACAGTCAGGCTCAAGGAAGAAGATGTGGTCGTGCATTTAGCAAGCTCACTCAGAAGAAGTCCATTCACTGGGATTTTAAAGAGACGTAAGTATACGTAAAGAGTTCCAATCCATAGCATATATAAGGTGATGAGAAGCGCTCAAAATTGTTTTTTTTTTTTCGAATTTGTTACATTTTTGCCCCATGTACCTGAGGATGATTTGATAGCTAAATAATGTTCTCTACTATCATACCAGGTACGTATTTCCAGTAACCCTGCAAGAAGAGACAACAAGAAAAGAAGTAATCTCGTGTAATGACAAGTACATTGTAGCTCGCCTTACAATTCCGTGTAAACCTGAACTTAGCGTTTGTTTACAAGTTAGGCACTTACAGTTTGGAGTAAAGTCTAAGCTCAGATGCGTAATCTTAAACTGCAGCAGCTGATTTCATGGCGACTTTTCAGTTGCGGATTGAGCTGCAACACAACCTATATAGAAACTGTAGTTGTAAGTTTGTTAGTTACATATTAAAAAAAATACGTGGAGTAAAACCTGCGATCTAGGTACCCAGCCCCCGGGGGAGGAACTGGTTTATGTGGGATTACTACCCAACTAAAAAACTCCAACGTGACCACCCTCGATGCTCTTCGGCAGGCTCCAGGATCTCCAAAGAACGCACCGGTGCCCGCCTAGCATCTGGCCCAAGGGTGCGCAGTGACAAGGTGGTCACGCTATGCCACCGCCTATCGTGGGGTCGATTTTAAGGCGCACCCGTTATCGGGTTGGTTAGGTTCGGTTAGGTTGAAACTGCGATCCCGAACGCAGAAGCCGAGCGACTCGATGAAATGACAGCAGTTACGTGCTGTCTCTGACACTCTCAAATAATGTTTAGTAGATAATATAAAAGGTTAATCAATTTTAACACGTGCTTAAAAGGTAATTAAGTACTAATACGCAGCCTAGCGACATGAACTGGTTTCTGTATACACACACAGGGGCAGAATTGTAAAACTTGTGTCATGGCTAAGGATATTAGAGATAAACCAAGCTCCTACCAGATATGCACGAATTATTTAAAACTCTAGTTTTTTGCACTTCATTTTGTCCAACTTATTTAAAAAATACATCCTCATCGTTTTTTTTATGACTAGGCACTGTTATACAGAAATGCTGGACGTGTAGGGAAAGGAAAACTTGGAATGTGCCATATTGATACCTTAATCCGCAAACCAGCCAACTCCACTTTTTATGGAAAATGCGCTTTTGATGCAGTCTTCTGCCTAGATATGACTGACGGCTAAAGACTGCATCAAAAGCGCATTTTCCATAAAAAGTGGAGTTGGCTGTTTTGCGGATTTAGGTATCGATGCTAACTCTTCCTAGGCACATTGTAAGAGTCTGTAATCGGGACACGAGGTTATTGTTTTAATGTGGGCGAAAGGCTGATAATCTATCACCACAATACTCAAGATCCATCTAATAACCCTCAGAATGTAGTCAAACGTGGCGTCAAGTGGTTTGAGAATTACATATGATGCTCTGCTCAATCCGATAGGGAATATTTGGCATGAGTGAAAGATGTATTTATTGTTCCTCTGTTGGGCAAAGTCTTCCCTCGTTTCCTTCATGGATCATGGTGCTAAACGGTGTTCACGCACTCTAGCTTATACCGCTAGGCAGCGCTTCCTCGGAGGTCCCCGGCCTCTTGATTAAAAAAATAATTTAGCCTTAATATAATCTAAGAAATCTAAATATTAATCGGAGGTCCTGATTCACTGACTCATCAACGCCCAGCCCAAACTCTTGAATTTGGCAAAAAGGTGTCTTTTATAACATAGGCAAGCACTAATAAAGGATTTTTCGAAATTCAATCCTAAGGAGGTGAAATGGGGGTTCAAAGTTTCTCAAAATGTTCTTTGCGCGAGTGAAACTGCGGGAAAAAGCTAGTGTTATCTATAAATACATATTTCTTGTGTAGTCGTTTTGGACTCGTTTTATATCTGAATAAGTTAAATTCATAATTTTATATATATATTTCACGGCACACATGTGCAAGTGTTACAAAATTGCAGTTTATTAGTCCAGAAACTGCATATCAACACAATACCTACACATTTTGTTCCACAGAATGTTAAGGTAGAAGGTTAGTGGCGTTAAAAACCTACAAGACAATGAAAAATAATACATCAATAACAGCTATAATACAGTCAGGGCAGTGTCACCCGTTTGCCGTGTGGTGATCGGATGAGAATACCATCACCCCATCTCTTTCCGTGGGTGTCGACTATGGAAACACACATTGAGATCTGCCTCATATCAATCTATCCTGGGCAACGACACCTCAATTTGTTCTGAATCTAAGGTTCTGTAAAGGGCCGTCTGGTTCGCGACTTACCGAAGTCCGACGCCAAACAACTTGCTGTGTTCTGTCGCGTCGGTGCGTAGGAGTACTACTGCCTTAATGGCATTTTCTGGGTTGACTCGCTCCATCTTCAATCTTATCTATGACCTTGAACAAGATTGAGGTCAAGAATTAACACTTATCATTTTAAAAAAGGTACTTTTCCGACGATTTGAGAACATCCAGAATAAAAGTTCTGATCTTGACTGCAGCTCGCGACATGTGAATTTACAGCAAAATGCCGAGATGGTGATATACTGTGCCCTCAGCAAGACATGGCAAGATTTACGCTAAAATGCTACCACTGAAAATGTAACTACAATTTGTTAAATACTTAACACTGGCTGCGAAAGTATTAGTTGAAGATTTCGATAGCTTAAGTGATACGTTTTTTTTCGGAATTTTCGTACAAAATAAATGAGTTACTGAATTGTAGTACATTATTGGTACTTTAACATGATTTCAATTTCAATTCCTTGTGCCCCGTGGGGGCACAGCAATTTAAGGAGAAGAGCGACTAGCTATGTTAAGTTTGAAATAATATTTATATAATTCAATTTAATGTAAATTATTAACATTTCAAGTATTTATTTATTAATATTTTTATTTCAATTATTATTTGTAATTTTTTTTCAAGTATTTATTAGTATTTATTAATTTATTTATTATAACATGATGCAGGTTTCAACTGATTAAAAAAATAAGTTCACCCATGTGCTGCTAATAGAAGTTTAAGAATACCTAAATGTTATCTAAGTAGTAAATAACTAATACGCAATAATATGTCAGGAAGCGAACATAACTAAGAGCTCGATAAGCAATAAATCCCACCAACATCAAACCAAAAACTTTTGCAAATAGGTACTCTAAAAATATTTTTTTTTTTGTGATTTTGTTTACAACACAGATTGCCAATTCGTACGATCCAAATATCCTTTGTACGCTAACATTGGGCCTTTTTATAATTTGAACGGCACGGAATTTGTATTACCATTGCCTTCTATGTTAGCAGTTTCTAGTCTCACTAATACATAGGAGGCAATGGTAATACAATTTTGCCGTGCCGTTTTAGAATTATAATAAAAAATAAGTTTAAAAACTAAAACCCGACTACTGAAGAATCGTGCTCTAAAAAGTATGAAACAAGAAAATGCTCGTATCTGACATATTTGTGAAAACTTTTAAATACTTATCGTGTATTTAATAAACACTATACACGTTATATAATTAAATGTATTAAATACATATTCATAGTGATGTTCGGAGGAGAGCCGTGGTCGTATGCCACCTTTTATCTGGTAGTAAAGCGATCGTATGCCACCTTTTAACTGGTAGTAAAGCGATCGTATTAGGACAAAGTGGCATACGACCACGGGTCTTCTCCGAATGTCACTATGAATATGCATTTAATACATTTAATTATATAACGTGTATAGTGTTTATTAAATACACGATAAGTATTTAAAAGTTTTCACAAATATGTCAGATACGAGCATTTTCTTGTTTCATACTTTTTAGAGCACGATTCTTCAGTAGTCGGGTTTTAGTTTTCAAACTTATTTTTTATTTAAATTATTTTGGGGTTGTTCGTTAGTGAACAGCTAAGAAAATATTATATGTATTTTTAAAGCTAACGATCTGCCCCAGTTTAACAAGGAAAATTTTTGATCATGCGCGTTGGCAAAAGTTTGTTTTGGAGGGGTATTTTTGCCAACGCGCATGAACTCAGCCGCGATCATGACTGTTGTTTTTATATCTTCAACAAAATAAGTTTGAAAATATAAACTTATAAATAGGTTGGTTCACTACTTGGTGTTGTATTTTATCTGGACTGGGACCCGGTAGAAAACAATGAGTGTCGTTGCGCGAGCGAAGCGAGCGGCAAATTTTTTCGTAAATAAAAGGAATACGAAGTTAAATCCTAATCCCGCAATAGTATAGGAGCTTTATGAAAACAGAATTTGTACTATAACAGAAATACATAAACCGTTCCAGAGCCTAGAATGTCCCCCCTTACATCGTAGTTTACGTACGTACTTCTTAGATTGGGGGGACGCTCTGGGCTTCACCCTACGCGGAGCTCAGCCTGCGACCTCGCATCACTAATCTTTGTCTGGTAGATGTCTTAGATTGGGGGGATGCTCCGGGCTTCGCCGTATGCGGAGCTTGGCCTGCGGCCTCGCATCACATATCTTTGTTTGGTGGACGTCTTAAATTAGGGAGACGCTCCAGGCTTCGCCATACGCGGAGCTCGGCCTACGGCCTCGCATCACTTATCTTTGTCTGGTAGATTTCTTAGATTGGGGGGACGCTCCGGGCTTCGCCCTACGCGGAGCTCGGCCTGCGGCCTCGCATCACTTATCATTGTCTGGTAGATGTCTTAGATTGGGGGGACGCTCCGGGCTTCGCCCTACGCGGAGCTCAGCCTGCGGCCTCGCATCACATATATTTGTTTGGTGGACGTCTTAAATTAGGAGGACGCTCCGGGCTTCGCCCTACGCGGAGCTCGGCCTGCGGCCTCGCATCACTTACCTTTGTCTGGTAGATTTCTTAGATTGGGGGGACGCTCGGCCTGCGGCCTTGCATCACTTATCATTGTCTGGTAGATGTCTTAGATTGGGAGGACGCTCCGGGCTTTGCCCTACGCGGAGCTCGGCCTGCGGCCTCGCATCACTTATCATTGTCTGGTGGATGTCTTAGATTGGGGGGATGCTCTGGGCTTCGCCCAACGTGGAGCTCGGCCTACGGCCTCGCATCATATATCTTTGTTTGGTTGACATCTTAGATTGGGGAGACGTTCTGGGCTTCGCCCTACGCGGAGCTCGGCCTGCGGCCTCGCATCACTTATCTTTGTCGGGTAGATTTCTTAGATTGGGGGGACGCTCCGGGCTTCGCCCTACACGGAGCTCGGCCTTCGGCCTCGCATCACATATCTTTGTTTAATGGACGTCTTAGATTGGGGGGACGCTTCGAGGTTCGCCTTACGCAGAACTTGGCCTGCGGCCTCGCATCACTAATCTTTGTTTGGTGGATGTTTTTGATTTAGGGGGCTCTCCGGACTTTAAAAAAAAACAATATTTTTTTCATTTTATTTAAGTATATGAATTACAGCTATTGTATCGCAACCACTCCTGCTTGATTCAATCACTATACAGCTGAGTAATCACTGAACAAAGACAACAGTGCGCGATGGTGAATTTTACATCCGGTGCTTCTAAACAAATCCGCAAGAAACAGCTAATAATACATATATATTTGAAATACACTAATGAAGCCCTTTCATTTGATACCCAACAAAGCACCATCAAAAACAATTTTTTTTTTAGTTTATGACTTAATGTCATCTAGAGGGCGCTCTTATCAATTTAATGTGACGTCTTATAGCCTATAACCAGCGGACAATCAAAACGCGTCCAACGATATGTCATTTGTCAATTTGAGACGAATAGTTTAGATGTTATGAGGGAACAGATGAACATACATACATACATACATACATACATACAAACAAACATACATACATACATACATACCGGTCAACCACATAACCCTCCTTTTTGCTTCGCCGTAGTCGGGTAAAAAGGCCCATGCACGCGACATACTATGCTCACCAACGCCTAAGTTTACTTTGTAGTACAATCAGCGGAAGAGATAACTACCGGATAAAGATGAAAATATCTATGTAAATACGTATTTCTTTAAATTGTAACTAGGCGTTGAACAAAATATCATTTAAATACCTAAAATATTTCGTGAAATAGGTAACTTTATCCTTATTTTATAGAGGGGCGAATTAACTTAGTTTTCTGTAATTTTAATTTGGGGTACCAAATCATTTAAAAAGAAACTTTTAGCCAGACTCCATGTAGTTAGTTTTTTGTGTTGTTTATCTTTTTTTTTAACAGCCCATATACGTCCCCACCGATGTGGTACGGGGCCCTCCTTTCTAAACACGAAGGGGATTTAGGCCATAGTCTACCACGCTGGCTCAATGCCGGTTGGTGGACCGCTCGTCTTTCGAAAACGATTTTTTCTTGGACGAACGGTTTCATCATGTTTCCCTTTACAAAACTTGTTTTCCTTTATAAAACTTGTGATAGGAAAGTAGCTAAGCGTAAACTAGTATTATCAGAATAACAACTTTAAAGAAACAAGCGGTAAAGCACCTAGTGTAAGCAACAAACTTTGGTTAACTTTAACTAAGTCGCTGATATTGGAAAACTTGGCTTAGGCATGACGGTGAACTTTGGGGATTAATTCCACTATACCTATATCAAATCTTAATATTTTTAAAATTATTGAAACTACGCATCTGTGAACACCGAATATCTCCAATTATTGAACACCCCCGCAATTATTAAACACCTCCTCTGGCACGCCTCTTCTAGATGTTCCTAAAATACTAGCAGCAATTCCACGTTGCATGGCCAAATCTAGTCATTTTGCAAAACAGCTGCAGCTCGAGCATGATGCGCGACAAACTCCCTCTGCACGCCACTCGGCTGACGGTGAAACTTCACTTTGACTACGCGAGGGTATCGCGCAAAGGCTTGCTAATTAAAATATAGTTTACTAAAAAAATAGTTTTACTAAACTGTTTATTACACGAATGAGGATTAATTTTTTAAATAAAAAAATCATGCATATTCCTGATTAGCACACTCAACACGTGTTTGGCATCCTCAGAAACTATTCTTTCAGGCATACTGCACTTGTGAACAAACATACAACTAATGTAAATAATAAAACATTAATTTTTTGTAAAAGTAAGAATTTGGTCACGAAAAACAAATTATATCTCGGGACCGTGTCGTCACCGAGTTGATAGCCTGACCGATGTCCGTCATAGAAGGAGCGAGAAATCCGAAAAAAAACAGTCTTTTTAAGAGCAAGGAAGATTCCAACATTAAATAGGTAACGGAGTGAGAATAAGAAAAGGGACTCATGGCGTAAGATCCTAGCTTCATAGATCTCTCTAAAAGACTTCCTCATAAGTCATTTACACGCTTCTCTAGTAGAATATCGTGTACCCTCATAAAAATATTTCTGTACGCGGTCGTAATTTCCTTCAAGAAGGTATAAAGTGCGGGGGATCATGATATGTGCGATCCCTTTTTACTTTTCGATATATTTATTGCCTTTTGATTTGCAATAAGGAAATCATAGCGGGATAACCTTCGAAGGCGCAATGAAAGAAATTTTTCAGCGGTATGGAATCCTTGCCGTGTGCAATTCTGATGTGACAATAACACCTTGTTCACTGAAGTGAGAATAGCATCATTTTCAATTTACTGCAGGCCTGCGTCTGTATGTCCGGGCTCATATAACCCTTTTTAAAATTCTGCATGAGCTTGGTACATCCTCGACCACATCTTTGCCCCTGGGCTAGATTGTGGACAAGAGCAAACTCCTTTAAAGAATAATGTGGTTCATTCTTACTAACCTATCCGATTTTAAATGTGGCTGTCTTCAAATGTATAAGGTTTCTATAGTTCTCAATTTCACCACCTGAACGGAGAAAATGGCAACGATTGTCATTTATTAGTGAAATAGCGGACAAGATAATTTTGAAGCATTGGATTTTGTACATCATTCGTTTGGGCGAAACACATGACGGTACAGTTAGTTAAAGATAACAAACGACCGATGATCCATAGTATCAGGGTTTGTTTACTTTAAAGAACTCATCCTCAACTGCTCGAGCACAACGTGAAAAAGGTCAAATGTCATAAAAGTGTCCAAATGTCAACGCCAGGACGAGCGCAATCAAAGTAAAGTTTCACCGTCATAGGAATGTCACGATGCGCACGTTTATCACAGGCCGTGCTAGCTATGCAGTCGAGTAATAGTTAAACTAAACAATTTTACAGTAACTATTACTAAAATAAAGAAATGATGCTTATTTGGATATTACTGCTTGTTATGTCTTTCAACTGTAGACAGATTAACTTACAGCCAATATTTTTGAAATGGAAGTTTATGGCTACGAAGCGAATGGTTCAGTAAAGTTAATGTAATGCTTGAGTTCTATTTTTGGAAAAACAAACTTGGAGAGAAAGTAAATATTTTTTTTAAATTTTAATGTAGGTAACTTTTCTATAACATTATATTTACAAAGTTTGCGTTGATAACTTACGAGTGAATCATATTTCATTCATATTGACGGCCGGTTTGGTCAAGTGGTAAGTGGCGCTGCCTCTTGATCGACGGGTCCTGGGTTCGATTTCCAGTAGGGGCAAATATTTAGCAGATTATTGTTCTCGGGTCAAGGATGTTTGTGTCTGTCTTTATGTATGTTCCGAGGGACCCACGACACAAGGGAAAACCTAAGTGTGGGCCTATGAGTGTGTAGGGTTTATTTATTTTTTATGTATTAGAAAATGTTGTAATCCATTATCTGTTAGATAAGAATTTGGGCTGCTTTTTTTCTTTTTTTATTATTATTAGATGGGTTAACTCTTGACCTCAATCTTGACCATAAATGATGAGGTTGACGATGGAGCGAGTTAACCTAGAAAATGCCTATAAAGGCACTGGTACTCCCACGCACCGACGGAACACAGCAAGCTGTTTGGCGTCGGACTTCGGTAGGAGGGTGGTCGCGAACCAGACGGCCCTTTACAGAGCCTACCACACCGCATGAGACCTTGGGACGACACCTCAGAATCAGAAAAAAATAAAGTGTCGTTGCCTGGGATGGATTACTAGGAGGCAGGTCTCATTTGTGTTTCCTTAGTCGCCTCTTACGACACCCACGGAAAGAGATGAGGTAATGGTATTCTCAACCGATCGCCACTGTTCTAGCATAAAAAGTCAAAATATTTATTTAGATAGATTAGATAGATAAGAAATTCCAACACAGTACACACTTACAAAGAAACAGTACAGAAAGAGACAAACACAAAAGCAACGATACAGTACAATACAACAAACAAGGAAATAAGGAACAAATAAACCATAAATAGCAAATAAAGTAACAGAAAGTAAAGAAAGTAACAGTAATTTTGGGCTTTTCTTACATTATTCTACATTAAAATTAAAAATACTTTAAAAAGAGATCTTAATAATTGGAGAAGCGACATTCCTGTCTGAATAATTCAGTCAGAGAAAGAATTAATTTATAAGAACGCCGCCACGGTCAAAATTCCAAAAGAGCCAGGATTAAATTTACGAACAATGAGCTTGTAGAGTTGAGGATCGGTAGCTGGTCACTGTTTATGGCAATCAGAAATCCGATAGGTTTTATTTGGGGTAGTTAGTATAACTTATGGTTAGAAATTTGACGGCCGGTCTAGGCCTGTGTTCACCAAAAATATAACCAACGGTTAAACCGCGGTTAGAAGCTAATCGGACAAAATGTCAAAAAAAAATGTATGAAAATGACATTTCTAAATCTCTGGTTAATTGCTAATCGTTGGTAAAATTTTTGGTGAACACAGTCGGTTTAGTCGAGACGCTGCCTCTTGATCGGCGGGTCCTGGGTTCGATTCCCAGTCGGGGCAAATATTTGTGTAAGAAGTAGATGTTTGTTCTCGGGTCATGGGTGTTTGTGTCTCTCTTTGTGTGTTCCAAGGGACCCACGACACAAGGGAAAAAACCTTAATGTGAGCCTTTGAGTGTGAAGCGTTTATATAAATCTAGTTTTTGACATTGTTGTTGTACACTAAGGTCCATGTAGCAGAACGCGACTCAGACTCTGATCTATATTTAAGAAGCAGTCATTTTATTTTTTATTTTTATTTATTATTATCAAGATTCCAATTTACGAGTAATACAGGCCTAAGATCACCTGTGCGAATAAAGAATATTGTTTTGTTTAAACAAGACTCTCAGTTGCAGAAATTTTCATGAAAGTTAAAACTTCTTTAATTTTCATACTATCCTTGTTTACGTTGACAAGATGGTAAGTACAACATTTAAAGTAGCATTAAGTTTAATGGACGTTTCTGCAACAGCAGCTCGAGCACGATGGCGACAAACTCGTGCGGCACGCTTCTCGGCTGACGCTGAAACTTAATTTTGATTGCGCGAGGGCCCCGGCGCGCAAAGGCTTGCTCGCCCTCTGGCGTTGTCAATGTTGATATTTTGACATACGACAGTGGCGCTTCACGCGCGCTGTCACCATCGTACTCAAGCTGTGGACGTAAGAGTGGCGTAAAAATTATGACTCTATGCTAACCTATAAAAAAAAAACTATCAATTTTGTAACCACGAAACGTCCATTCTTTTGCTATACGTGTAATTTCAGAGATTGATTTAGGCCTTTATTGATCTAGGGTTTAGGCCATAGTCCACCTTATAGATCTGTAGCCCGGGGACATTTATATTACTAAAAAGGTTACCGTTTGTCTTTGTGAAATTATTACAGATTTCGCCATTTTATATACTAAAAGTGAGGTCTTAATGACCGTAACTCGCCGTAACATGTACGTGGTCGCCACTTGAGGACTTCAAAATTTTAAATGTATAAGTTACCATTGGACTTATAGATTCAAAAAAATCACATCAGATATTTGTACCAGCTTTCCCCAATCACATCTCTAACAAACTTTTTTAATAAAACCGCGACCGACAGGTGTTGACACGAACAGATTTATTGACTTTCCCAATTCACTAGAAAGTATTTAATGTGCCGTTTACTAAGTAGTCATAAATTAATATAAGTTACTAACTTCCTGAATTTGACGAGACAGGTGGCTGCTGGCGTAAGCAAGTTCGTTTATGTTAATTTAGCTACTAAACTAGGTAAAGTGTATTTTATTAATAATATTTTTAAAACAGCTCTAACTTACGTACTATAAGTTATAATTTAACAGTAGCCCAGTGGCGCCCGCTAATCTCAACCGGTCAGTGAGGTTAAGCAACGTACACAGAGGCAGGGAACCTGATGGGGGTGACCATAGTAAAAATTTATCATGAGCGTTTTCGTGCTTCGGAGGGTATGTTATGCTGTCGGTCCCGGCTGTTGTCGATTACAGTCGCTAAAACCAAGTCAGAGGCCATTGTGCGGTTTGAAAACTCTTTAGCCTAGTTCGCCACATACTTGACCATACTACACGATAAGATTTTAACACATAATTTGAAAAATGTAACTTTGAATTATTTTAAGGAACATCGTGAATGTTCTATGAAATAAAGCTATTTTGAATTTGAAAAATATTAAACGTCGGGAACAAAGGTAAAACTGGATCACAGAACAGCCACTGAAGTTGAATTTTGGTATATGAAAAATGGTCTATTTGCTCATTAGTTCAAAATATTTTTTTCTTTTCAAAATCTTATTCTCATTTCAAAATTATATAACATGACATGTGTTTTGTGGGGTACGTAAACGTACACTCCGTGGACATGTTACGGGGCCATTTCCGAGTTAATGTGCATTGTAAAATTGTATAAGTTATATTGATTGTAAACATATGGAGCGATATGTTTTTTTCGAAGGAGCTTTTAAATGACCTTTTTACCCTCCAGGGATAAGAAGTTATTATTTTAGATTTCACCATTCAAGTAGGTATTTGCTAGCCGTTCGAAATACTATTTGTGACCCTATGTGTTTGTATTTATATAATAAATAAATAAGTAGACGCTACTCACTCAAAGGCCCACACTAAGGTTTTTCTTTGTGTTTTTGGTCTCTAGGAACATGTACATGTACTAACAAAGATAGACACAAACACCTAAGACCCGAGAACAAACATCTGCTTTTTACACAAATATTTGCCCCGGCTGGGAATCGAACCCTGGACACGTCGATTAAGAGGCAGCGCTACCACCACTCGACTAAACCAACTGTCAAACTTTGTAATGTATTTGTAAAAGTAATGTATTTGTATAGAACAATACAATAAAATATTCTTTATTGCACACAAAAAATATAACCGTAAAACAAAAACTGTTTTGTATTAAAATGTAAGTGTACCTTATTTGTGTTGGAGTGCAATAAAGTGTATTGTATTGTATTGTAAATGTTCATCTTGTAGTGCACAATGCGGCGGTTTTATTGCTATAAAGAATTTCTTCCAGGCAGGTGGAACGAGCAGATGGAATCACTCCTGTTTCAAGTTGTACAGTAAACCAATGGGTAGGTTCGTGCCCGGCCTGATTTATCGGCTACGAAACAGCAGAGTTCATTATGAAACTTCAGTAACTAGCAGACTCGGTTGTTTTCCGAGATCATTTCAAATATCTGCGTTCCACTTGGCGCTAAGAGGTTTTACTTTTTGCATATACATAATGTGACTGTGAAAATGGAAAGGTACAGCTTTCGTGATAGTCGTTAAGGTTCACAATTAGTGAGATGAGATAGATAAATACTTTATTGCATACTTTACAAGGTAATAAGATACAGTGCAGTCTTACAATCAAAAGTGTGCAAGGCCAGCCTTATCGCTAAGCAGCGATCTCTTCCAGGCAACCCAAAGGACAAGGAAAAACACAAGAAAAACCGAGAGTAGCGCAAAAGTACAAAAATAATAAGAGATAAAAGAAAACAAAATAAATAAATAAATAAGTCATTTTCATACATATAATTGTATACTAATATACAAATAATCCATATATAGCTCTGTATATAGCTCTTATTGACTACCCCTTCAGCCACATATTTACTTTGGATTATAGGCAAATCATTTAGTTTCATAGGGTTAGGTTCACTCAAAAGCCCAAACTAAGGTTTTCCGACAGTATTACAATCATTCCCATTGTAATACCGTGGTTTTCCCTTGTGTCGTGGGTCCCTCGCAACATACATAAAGACGACAGATAGACATAAACACCTAAGACCCGAGAAGAAACATCTGCTTTTTACACATATATTTGTCCCGGATAGTAATTGAAACCAGAACCTGTAGATCAAGAGGCACCACCACTTACCACTCGACCAAACCGGCAAATATAATAAACAACTTGCACTCAGTTGCAAACAAATTACAAACTGTTTGATTAGTAATGCGTATTCCATTGTATGAACGCTTGAATATGTGTGCTGTGTATAATTTTTCGCATAAATGTGTGTATGTGGTGTGTGTGTGTGTTTGACATACTGTTACGTTAATAACAGACTAGATTAGACTTTATGACCTTACGACTTGCTAATTAAATTTTTAGTTTTGTAAATTTCTTCCATGTAAATATAACTATAAAAAAGACTTATTAGTGCGGCGGCAAATTGAATGTTTTCGTTAAAATTGTTCGCTGAGTGATAAAAGCATGAAATTTTTATCATGCTTAGGAGATACCATAGTGATTATTTTAAGATGTGGAGGCAAGCTGGATTTGACCCCTGTCGCATTTAAGAGGTCAAATTGTAATTTCGATGACGTTTTACTCCGTTTTATGTATTTTTATGAATCCAATTTGGAGGGGTATTAGAAATGTACATATGAAAACACATTCACACATAACTTGCTTTCCAATGACACTTTAATCATCAAAATCGGTTCATTAGTTTAGGCAGGAGCTATTCCCGAAATAATAGAAATTTTATTAGCGTAGTAATTATATCCATTCTCGTATGAAGTCTTATGGGAACCCATATTTTTTTGATAGAGAAGGATGAGCCTTGGCACACTTGTTCCTTATTTAAATTACAATATAACCTCTAAAATGCGACAGGGGTCAAATCCAGCTTGCCTCCACATCTTAAAATAATCAATATGGTATCCCCTAAGCATGATAAAAATTTCATGCTTTTATCACTCAACAAACAATTTTTCAAATTTCCGCTGTACTATATGCCAAACTCCAAATATTAAAGAAATCTATATCGAGAAAATTTATATGGAACCACCTCAAGCGTATACTTTTCGATCGAAAAAAATTTTTTGAAAATCGGCCGACAATTGGCGAAATTATCGCGTGACAAACATACATTCGAATTGAGAAACCCTTCTCTTGTGAAGACGGTGAAAAATTAACTTTACTTTCAGTAGAACAAGTATTCAACTCGGGTTGTTGTGTCTTACGAGTGTCGTTATGGGATATTAAAAAAAAACCGACTTAAAAAAACTTTTCTTAAAAAGTCTTATTTATTTTTAAATTTTTAGTGTAAATAATAGAAAGAACGTTAGAAACATTGTAAGTGCCTATTAAATTCGAAGGTTGGCCTCGATTTCCCTGGGATTCCACCATCAGGTCCTGTCTTGGTGACAATGGGACCACCTCTGGAGTAATTCTCCGCAAATAGCGGAGAAATCGTTGAACTTACATAAAAAAGATAATTATTAAAAAAACAAAATACCCGACTGCACACTAAAAAATATTATTATGTCTTTATCCCGTGGGACTTTTAGGATAAAATGTATCCTATGACACTCCCGTAATCAAGACAAATCTAACGATACCTCATACATCAAAATCCATCAAGCCGTTTAGGCTACAGGAGGTCACAAAGGAAAAGACATACATACATACTTACATACACTCGAAAAACATTACCCTCCTTCTTTGGCAGTCGGGTAAAAAAGGATAGGTACATAAAGTCGAACGTAGAACCTCCTCCTTTTTGGAAGTCGGTTAAAAAGGCCTTAGTTTTTTAATATCGTGCGGATTTCATCACGCACGGGGCAATCCTGCTTATGTGATGAAATTCGCACGAAATTAAAAACAGCCTAAGGCCCGTGTTCACCAAAAATATAACCAACGGTTAAACCGCGGTTAGAAGCTAATCAGACAAAATGTCAAAAAAAAAATGTATGAAAATGACATTGTCAAATCTCTGGTTAGCTGCTAATCGTTGGTTAAATATTTGGTGAACACTGGCCTAAGTGGAACACACCATTTTTTGCAAACGGCGGGAAAACTTCCACGAGTCGTTAGCAGACTACAGCTCCGGTTATCTAGTTACAGCACTTTGACTTGTTCGCTTTTTCGGCAATATCACATAATATGCAGCTTCCTTTACTATACTTGGGGGAAAGCAAGGAAATTGAAGCGCTATTAGCCCAGTGGCGCTCGCTGATCTCAACCCATCAGTAAAGTTAAGCAACGGACACAGAAGCAGAGAACCTAATGGGTGACCGAAGTGGCAATTAATCACGAGCGTTTCCGTGCTTCGGAGAGCACGTTAAGCTGTCGGCCCCGACTGTTGTTGATTGACTACAGTTGTTAAAACCAAGTCAGAGGCCATTCATTGGCGGCTTGAAACACCAGGTTTGACACCAGGGTTAGCCAGTTTGCCACAGACTTGACTACACGATACGAAGAAGAAGATTAAAAAAGAGTTTCTTGCCTATTCATCCGCTTAAGTTGTCGGCTTCAACTTTGGTAATAGGCTTAGAGTCAGTAGAATCAAAAGTGCGAATATGTATGTATGTATTTTAATCCATTATTGTACTTCACTTGTACTTATTTTAAGTAACATCTTGAATTTTCTATGAAAAAAAAGCTAATTTGACTTTAATTTTGAACTGTCTCTTTTAACCCCCTCTTTTTTGTTGGGGGTTAAAAACGGGAATGATAGAGGAGATTAAGATTAACCTACTAATTCTTCATTCATTCATACGCTCGCGCTTTTAATCCCTATTGGAGTAGGCAGAGCATCAGTGGTTTTAAAGCCACTAGATGTCACGTAAAGTCGCGTTTAACTTACATTGAGAGGGTTATAAGATGAAACATGTTGTAAGTAGTGAGAAGTTGTTAGTCTTTTGACCACAATACAGCAAAACCGTCGCGTCCCATTTACTGACTTTAACAGTATGTCTGGGAAGAGTAGGCAGCTGGCACGTTCTGTTTTTCTTTTACTCACTATCCAGCATGGAATCTACAAGTGTGTCCGTTGCAATTGCTCGGCCACTACGAAGAATAAGAAAGACGACCCCATTAAGTTCTCGTAAAAATATGTAAAATTCTAAAGCTCAAGATCAAAAATTTGTAAAAGTAATTGTTCGGAAGTTATATGGGTATTAACGTGGCCCCGCCGTTGAAACGCGGAGAATCGCGCGGCCACGCATTACTCTTGAACTAAACCTAGTAAAAGTCTAATGCTTTTTGTAACTGACAGGTTTAATTTTGTAAAAAATTTAGAAAGTACAAAAAACATCAAAAGCTAAATATTTTAGAAAGTACTGAACTTCAAAGTCATGGCCGCCTGGCCGAGCATTTGAAACAAGTTGCTTTAGTCAATCATCACCAAAAATACAAAACTCACACTTGAATGAACTTGGATATATTTTTCTAGAACTCCAAGCAACGGATATCAAAATATTCAAATCCACGTAGAGTCGACTTCCGATATCGGAAATTCAGTCTACAATTTCTGGCGTAAAGATTTTTGCATGTACTTGTGAAAGCGCTCGCTAAATGTTTGCTGATATGAATCTGTAGGGAAAGTTTGGTGCATTCTCAGATTTGTTGCTGAGGAAAGTAAAGAAAATAATAGGAATTTTGATGTTTTTTTTTAATTTTGGCCATTAACTGGTTGACTTTTTAATCACTTCTCAATTTTTTCTAACGGTGTATCTTTGATAAAACATAAATAAGGAGAAATAAGGATTTCAAGATTTTGGTACCGTTGTTTGACATCTTAGAGGCGAATTTTTAAAAACACAGAAATACAAGTCTCAAAAGTACATACTATTCGTTTTAAGTCAATTGAATGTTGTAAATTTTTTTCCATACAAAAATTTTGATAAATTTTCATCTTTCAAACGACTAAATCGTGTATAAAACGTATAAAACGATTGTATAAAACGATATGAAACAAAAAATCGGGTCTATTACATTTTTATCGAATTTGCGCACTAAAAATTTCATTACTTAATGATTAAAAATAACCTAGTGTATATTGTTGTTTGAGATTTTCGCGGTTGGTTTTACGATAAGCACAGAGAATAGAACGCTACATCTGCCTATCGCATCGTATATTTATAAAGCAAGAATAAACAAGAGAAAATCTAGAGCAGAGCATGGACATAAAGTCTGTGAATGTTAATAATAACGTAAAAAAAAAACAAATTAGTCACTTTGGGGCTTACCAAAACTATTCAAGTACAGCACAAGAACAGTCGCCGAAGTCAACCATTCTTGTTCGAAGGCCTGTACCAATCATCATCATTATCACCATCATGTTGACTTTACCCTAAATTGCCTTTATGAAGAAAAACAAGAGGTAAAAAGAAAGTTGAAAAGAATGTTTCATTTGTATTATAAACAAAAGATGACCTTACATGACATGACATGGCTGCGGCTTTTAGCACTCAAACGAAGAAACGCAGGATAAAATTCTTCTTTTTCTCATTGTGTAGGTATACTTAAGTGTGTGGCGAACTTGGCTAACCCTGGTGTCCAGAGTTTTCAAACCGCACAATGGCCTTTGACTTGATTTTAACGACTGTAGTCAATCGACAACAACCGGGATCGACATGATAAAATTAAATATAAATAAGACGGAACCTTCTAACAACGATAGATTAAATAACAATGTCATCACTTAAAATAGAAACGGAACGCCGCAATAACTTCATTTTGTTCTCGTCTCTCTTTCTCTCTCTTCATGATCCTATCTTTTATCTCTTTTATTTAATAAATGAGAGCTCATTACTTTCGTCCAATTATTGTTGGAATACTTCGTCTCCTTACATCGGGAAATTATTTTCATTATCGAGGGGTCTTCGTTTTTTGGCTGGTTCCCGTTCTGTTCCCTTTTAATTGAGTTTTGCCCTGTTAACGGCGCTGATTTCAGTGTTTCACGGTTCTAAGGCTGTTAAAAAAGAGATTAATTGATATCGTTTTTGCCTGGAAGACATTGCTATCTGGCAATAAGGCTAATTGTTGAAAAGTATGTTCTATGTCCATGTCTTTGTACAATATGTCCTACGCAAATAAAGAATACTGTGTAGTAAACATAACTCGAAAATTTTCAATTAAAATAATATCTAACTAAATGATGCTGATTAGTTAAAAATTTAAACTGGGCTATAAACTCGTTCAAATATCGATAGCATTAAAAATATTGCTACATCGCTTACGTTTGATATAAGAATGAAAATTATATTTTGATAAATAAATAATTTTAAAGAAAGAAAAATGTTCGGCGCGAATGGGACTTGAACACATGGCCCTAGGATTAGATCTCCTGGTGTTTTAACCAACTGAGCTATCGAACCTCCTACTCAAATGACAACATTTCTCATTCCCTTACTAAGCAAGTCTAATCCTGGGGTCGTAGGTTCAAGTCTAATTCGCGTCGAACATTTTTCTTTCTCAAAAATTATTTGCCAATATCCTATACGGGTAAACGTCGAAGGAGTATCCAAAACTACATCATTAGGATACTCTCTGATAGCGCATCAGTACTACAAGCCCTAGGAAATCACTCATAGACTGCTAAACCTATCCAGAGATAACCTACGAATAATGGTGGGTACCCTTACGGGCCACTGTGCTCTGAACAAGCATTTATTCGTACTAAACGTCACCGACAGTCCCCTCTGTAGGGGCTGCCTAGAGGCTGATGAAACAGTCGCCCATGTAATCCTGGATTGCATGGGAGTGGCAGAACACCGGGCAAAAATCCTTGCAGACATTAGGTCGCACCGCGAAGCCTGCGAAATCCCCAGGAGGATTCTGAGCTTCTGGACGGAGCTGAAGTGGCTGGAATAACCACTGACCCACACGCATAATGGGCCACTTAAGAGCCTACATGCGGAAAATGGGAGCCCATATCACTTATCACTTATCACTTACGGGTTAGCGTTTTAAAAATACTAAATTAAAATTGTAGTAAACGTTGTGAAGGTATCTCGTTCAAAGTGTGTTCTTTCCTTCATATCTGTATCGCAACAACCACACAAGAAAGCTAATGTTATATATTTAAAAAGAAAATCTCTAAGGATTTCGTTGAAAATATTAAACCGGAGCTAGAAAGAGGTAACGTATTGTTTACTGAGGAGAACACTTTTATTTTAAACTCTATTTCCTTGGGGAAAGGAAGATATTGCATTGAAAGTTTAATGCCGAGATTTGGAGTAGTGTTTGTTCTTTATTTTCAGTTTTGCGTGTCTAAATTGAAAGATATTTGATAGCTCTTGTACTACATGCTGAATAAAATCATTTTCCGTGAAATACTAAATTTTAAGTACGAATGTCTGTATTTCTCTCGAAAGTCAGTAAAACTTTTATGTTATTAAATATGTTTTAAATCGGGTTTACGATTTATGAAATCGAATTTAAAAATTTTGCAAAGGTGTCATTGAAATTGATGGCTTAAAATTATTTTTATAGGTTTCGATTACGAAAATAAAGTAGAAAATTCAATGAAATGAAGCTGTATAAAGTTCATTTCCATTTCGAAAAGTAAATTAAAGCGAGTTCATTAACTCCCAAGAAATTTGAAGAATTCCAAATTTAAACATTCAACGCTTGAAACCTTTGCACCTTTATCTTCTACGTGATTTCATTTCCAACGAACATTCCTCTAAATCGCCCAATTAACTGCTTTATTCCGGATAAAACTGGTTTAACCCCGGGTATAGCCCGGCATTTTGGACCATTTTATTGACAGTCGTCATGTCAATTTTATTATTCAACGTTCAAGTCGTATAAATGCGAAATAAAACGTGTGTTTTATGGATAGTCAAATTCCTTGCAAATAGTAAATGTTTAAAAGAGCATTAACATAAACCACAGGATATGTTTGTGGGATATGTATGATGCAGTTCGAGAATGGACGGTTGAATTTGAATATGCAGTATGAGAATAGAACACGGAATTTATTCAGGTTTTTAAGGAGCTATGAAACTACGAGAAATCGGTTAGGTAGTAAGACTTTAGTTTAGACAGAATTAGTTACCCATCTATACTAATATTATAAAGAGGAAAAATTTGTATATTCGTTATAAAATCAGTTTCTCTATCTCTATAATTCATTACCTTTCTTTACCTACAATATGAACATAGAAAATGACCGTGTTGATGTAGAAAGCTAGTTATTTTTCTTTGTTTCCCTCTTAGTCGCGCTCTCAGTATTCTTGGTAATATTTTCCGCTATCGACTTGGTAAAACTATAACACACCAAGAGGAAAGATTGGAGTGACGTGGCAAAAACCAGTCGACGTTCAATAGATGCATTTACCGAGGTCTTAGAGAACTAAGATTTGATGCTCGATGCCATCACTTACATAAAAGGCATCAAATCTTCAATCAGCTGTATAAAGATATCTCTATTGATTTTAGTGGTGCCATATACTGCCCACACTTGGCAGAAAGGTTGGTTGGTGAGGATTCTATATAAATAAAAATCCTTTCCTCAGTTTTTCGAGCTTCCTCGGTTTGGTCGAGTGGTAGTGACGCTGCCTCTTGATCGGCGGGTCCTGGGTTCGATCCCCAGTCGGACCCAGGTTCAAACCCAGACATTTGTGTAAAAAGCAGATGTTTGTTCTCGGGTCATGGGTGTTTGTGTTTGTCTTTATGTGTGTTCCAAGGGACCCACGACACAAGGGAAAACCTTAATGTGGGCCTTTGAGTGTGTAGCGTTTGTAGCGTTCAGTCGCTTTATTCAGCCAGCAAGAATTCAGCAAGATTGCTAGCTTCTTTTGACCGTCTAGAAACAACTAGAGACAAATATTTTGTGACAGAAGTAAACCTTCTATTCACTTTAATGGCGCGAGGGCACCGCGACATTTAGAAACTTTTTTTGACATTTGAACGCGTGATACAACGTGAGAACGTCGTGCTTGAGCTGCTGAAGTACTATTATATATTCTGTGCTGCTGGTGTCAAAGATTTTATGACAAATTTTCCTCTGAATCTAAATAGAAGTGAGGTAAGGAATGATATAATTCGATTGTGATTCTATCCATAAAACTGAACAACATTCCCCAAGGAACCTACATGAAATTATTTTAAAAAACAACGGGTTGCACTCCGGGAGTGCCAGCAGAAGTGAAAACTTGAACATATGTATATTACTTCCTTGCGGTCTAAGAAGTTTTCACTTCACCCTCCGTCTTACGAAATTTCGATCAGAGCCACGTGACCCTGACGCGAGTTTAACATTTTTACCCGTTCAAAAAGTGCACAACGCCGCTAAAGAAGTTTTCACTTCAAAAATTCGAGTTCCAATAAAAGCAAATAGTGTGTAGCGTTAATTTATTTATTATTTAGTTAATCGCACAAGTTTTTTGGAGGGGCGAATTTTTTTTCATATTTCGACCTACCTTCCTTGAGGAAAGTTGTTCAGTTTCATGGGCTGATTTTCATCCTTAATTTTTGCTAACTTATTTAAAGTCATCCCATTGGGCGGTTTTCCACTTGATGGCATGGCAACGGCACGACACCGGCACGGCACTGGCAAAAATGTAATAAAAGGAGTCATCAGTGGAAAAACCTGTCATATGTTTTCATACATTTTTGCTTCCCGCCGTTGCCGGCGCCGATGCCGTGCCGTTGCCGTGCCGTCAAGTGGAAAACCGCCCATTCACTTGTTTCTCAGTTTTTTTAAACATCCTAAGCTAATTAGATTCAGACTGAGACTTTTCCATCCAGAAAATCGATCACTCCAGCCCTAACGGTCTAAGCGGTAAGCAATACGGACGAAACGAGAGATCGCAAGTCACGCATCACTCAGATGGCGAGCGGACGGGATTAAACTTTCCAGAGAGTCATTGTTGGGTGCGAGTGTACTGAATAAGATAGAGGCATAACGAAAGTAAGCTCTTGTAAACATGAATATTATTTGGGATGAGTCTAGTCAAGGTATTCGTTTGTTTATAAAAGTGATATTATATTTAAATAATTTTAACTATTGAAAACATGCCTATATTTTTATCGTTGTTGCAAATTAAGTTTACGTAAAAACATTCTAGTTTTATTATATTTAGTCTTTTTAATATCGAGGAATGACAGGTTTTGTACAATTCACGTCGCAAAAATGTACGTAAATATATGGGGTGACTTTTAACAAACAAGCGAAATAGAAAGCAATTCTCCCTATGAAACTGAATAACTTACCCCAAGGAACCAATGTGGAATTCTAAATAAAACGGGCAAGTGCGAGTCGGGCTCGCGCACGAAGGGTTCCGTACCATTACATATAAAACCGGCTAAGTGCGAGTCTGAATCTATAAAAACAATTATCTCTATAAGAACGGCAAAAAATCACGTTTGTTGTATGGGAGCCCCCTTAAATATTTAATTTATTTTACTTTTTAGTGTTTGTTGTTATAGCAGCAACCAAAGTATATCATCTGTGAATTCAATTGTCAAACTATTACGGTTCATGAGATACAGCCTCAGACAGACTTTCTGAAAAACGAGCAAAAAATAACGGTTTTTGTATGGGAGCCCCCTTAAATATTTATTTTATTCTGGTTTTGTTGTTGTTCTGTCTAACTACCACGGTTTATGAGATACAGCCTGGTGACAGACGGACGGACGGACGGACAGATAGCGGAGCCTTAGTAATAGGGTCCCGTTTTTTCCTTTGGGTACGGAACCCTAAAAAGAAATTGCTCAAGTTATACGGAGATGTGAATTTTTTTTCATATCATTGTGGAAAGTTGTTTGGTGGGATGATTTCGCAAAATTATTTGAAGTCACCCAATTTATTTAGTGTATATCTCGAATAACAAAACTGTTGGAAATTAAAGTTTTTAATGTTATTAATGTGCTCGTCACGATGTCTTGGAAAAATGTACCTAAAATTTTTGGTATGAAAATGTCACTTTACCTTGTCTGAACATCCGGGTTTGATTTGATCACAGAGCATTCGCAAGTATTCTCCCGGTGTGCCTCAGTTTAATAGAACTTTTGCTCGTGTTGTGATCAGTGCGGGTTAATCAATGGATCTGGGCCATTGCCTCCCTGTGCCTATTATTCGGTAGCTAGCTTCTACACATGTTTTATTCTAGATATTACGAAAATCTCTGAGGGATTTATGAAATCCTAGTACTCGGACAGTGAGGAAAAATTTCTAGCATATTCTTCACTGACCTAGATTGTGGTCAGGAGCAAACCCCTTCATGGTAAAAAAATAGTTGGGAAAAATAACTCAAAATAAGTTTCTTTAATTGAAATGGAATACAGACGTAATCTCACTATTCAATAAACAGATCACAAAGTTCAGATAACATAGGCCTGTCAAGTTTGCAGCAAAAACTAAAAAAAAATCTATAATCACCGACACCCACAGCTTCCTTCAAGGTAGGCCCAAGGATCTCTACATCGATTGGTCCTGCGCCACCTGCATCCAGTGGATTCCCACAATCTTAACTATGGTCCACCTTATGGGAGGTTACGGTGCGCTTTCCGGTACTTGAGGACTTTTTTGCTCTAATGGCCATCAGTCCTACGAGCAATGTGCCCACTTAAGGTTAGCAATTCCTTGAGCTACGTCGACGACCTTGATTCTTCTGTGGATCTTCTCATTTCCGAGTCGAACGCGCAGAGAATTTTACTAATAAAACTAAGTTCCTAACTTTGTACTTTCCATAGTCCTTATGGTTACATTCACATTTAATTGGTATAACAAATAAACACAAAAATAAACCAAGCACGCAATACGTAATTTCGACCCAATTTTCTTTTTAGATGCAGAGAGAGACAACCGAAAAATAATTAAGGAGCCAATCTTAAGAATTCTAATACAATACGTTTTCTACGCCGCTGCCGTATTTGGAGTATAAACCGTCCGAAATGAAGATTAAAAAGAATCGTTTGAATATTTATGTGGAGCAAGTACCACCTTAATTTGCAAGATATTAATCCGGGTAAGATTAAAGAAACCATTAAATGGGTATTACGTTTCGCACTTTATTTTCGGAGCAGTAAAAGATTTAAGAAAGAATTGCCTGTGCGGAACAGGATTTTATTAGTCTTTAGATTTCTCGAGGACGATCCTTGTTTTTTTTTTATGCAGCCCATATTGTGTCTCACGCTTGGCAAATGCTCTATGTTTTATTCTGCGCCACAAACACCCAGTTATCTTCTTCTTCTTATCGTGTAAGTACAGTCAAGTGTATGGCGAACTTAGCTAACACTGGTGTCAGAGTTTTCAAACCGCACAATGGCCTCTGACTTGGTTTTAACGACTGTAGTCAATCGACAACAGCCAGGACCGACAGCTTAACCGTAACTCCTAATCACAGATACGTTCGTGATAAATTTCCACTTTAGTCACCCAACAAGTTCCTTGTCTCTGTGTACGTTGCATAACCTCACTGATCGGTTGAGATCAGCGATGGCATCAAGATCCTCGAACTACCTTCTGCCTCGGCGGTGGTATCCATCAGTCGCTACTCATTTTGTTGTTATCATATCTTTGCAACACGACATATGGACTAACATAACAACAAAAACGATTCTTGTTACTAAAAATACATATTAATATGAAAATAAAGGATTTAAAGAAGACAACTATTGTGTTTCTTACAAAAAATATTTTAATTAAACTGTTTCTTCCAGGTAACCTTTGGGTACGGAATTTTTAGGATGAATATCACAATAAATAAAACCGCCGTCGTTGTAGCTGTCTAAACCAGTATGTGAAGTCCTTGCATTATTCACTACTTGGTAACTCCATTGAGTCGCAAAACATGAATAAAACACTTGTATTTGTCTACTGTCCAGTCCAGTCCACAGCACCTTTCAATGTGCTTTAAAATACTCCGCGTTCCGCCGAGTTTAGACAACTTTAACTCTCCTGAGAAAGACTTTAGTGCTTGTTTTATAGTGACGCGCTTTCTGTCTTGAAATCGATAAAACAAGGCCCGTATTAAAGAAGGAGACTATACCTTAAGTATAGGTCAAGACTTCAGTATGACCTTAAGTCTTAACTGTCTCCTTCTCTCAGTATCAAAATGACAAAGACGACTGCTACTTAAGTATAGATTAGAGTCTGAATCGCGTTCTGTAATACGGACTTAAAACTTTGATGGCTGATCGATCGTCGTAGGTTGCCGTAACTTTACTTATTTAGGCAATTTGTTTGACTGTGGATTCATGGATCCTACGTTCTAGGAAAGACTGGAGTCAAGTTAGAGTTGATTTACACTACACTACATACGCCTACGCCTGTAATCCCATACGGAGTAGGCAGAGCATCAGTGTTTCAAAACCATTTGATGCCACGTTTGCCATAAATTCTGAGGGTTATTAGATGAAACGTGATGTAATACGTGAGAGGTTGTAGAGTTGATATCCCGTAGTTTTTATAGAATACCTACTTTATGTTTATTTTTATTTTACACTCAGTCGAGTCACAAGCAACTTAAGCTTGCCTGAGCTGACAGACTTCCGTGCTTGCTCTCTAGTGTCGTCCTTTGGTTAGTTTGAAAATAGTTTTTTTTGAAGTCTTAATAGACTTTATTAGAAATCTAACAGTATTTTCAAAGAATTTGGCATGCAATTAATTAATCAAAAATAATATAAAGAATTGGAAATGAGGTCAACCTTAATAGTTTGATAAAAAGCTTACAGAATATCGTCATACATAGATGTTCCTTGTAATACTAGACATCAGTTCAGAAGAACATAACTTTAAATAAAATAAAAAACAACGGGTTGCACTCCGGGACTGCTGGCAGAAGTGAAAACTTGAACATTAACGTTGTGCATTAATATGGAAATAAAACAAAATACACAAAAATAGTCCGTTATTCTCTCAGGATTCGAACCCTCGACCTGTTGCTTACAATCTGGCAACTTTTTCACTCGATCAAACTGTCTACTTTTAATTCAGTAAAATAGTCTATCGGTATTTGCGCACTATGTGCGAATAATCGTTGATATCTGTCACAGAGATAATTTTACCATAGGGCTGCCATCCGTCCGGGTTTCCACCCATACTTCAAAGTACACAACGCTGCTAAAGAAGTTTTCACTTCAAAAAAGGTGGCAACCCTATCCTATGCATTTTCGATCACGGTCACGTGACATCTGACGATCAGACGCGAGTTAATCGTGAGTTTAACACTTTTTCCCATACTAAAAGTGCTCAACGCCGCTAAAGAAGTTTTCACTTCAAAAATTAACTACGAAACTTTTATCGACAAGCCATTTCACTGCACTACGTTTTTGCAAACAGAAAAAGATAACAGAATATAGTGGCAGAGACTTCTTAATGGAATTCGTGTTCGCGTACCGAACTCGCTACCTGCTTTTATTGTTTCTCACTACCAAATTGACAATTTCAATGTTTAAAGAATTTGTTATCCTAGAACAGATCAAATCAAGTGTAGATGGCACGAATACTCCGAGGTATTAAAGTGATTTTTATGTTGCATGAAGATCTAAGCTTTTCAAGAGTTGTTGGCGTTGACAGAATCAGCTAATTTACGTTTTGCGAACTTGTAGCTTATTTTACATCGGTACCTATATTAAATGAAAGGATTAAAATATTATATAGGATGACTTTAAATAAGTCAGCGAAAATCAATGGTGTAAATCAGCCCACAAATCTGAACAACTTTCCCAAAGGAATAAAATAAACGCTACACACTCAAAGGCCCACACTAAGGTTTCCCTTGTGTCGTGGGTCCCTCGGAACACACATAAAGACAAACACAAACACCCATGACCCGAGAACAAACATCTGCTTTTTACACAAATGTTTGCCCCGACTGGGGATCGAACCCAGGACCCGCCGATCAAGAGGCAGCGTCACTACCACTCGACCAAACCGGGGTCGAAACATTAAAAAAACCTACCTAATGGGTCGAAATATTAAAAAAAATTGCCTCTTCATACAAGTTGTGCTGATTTGCCTTTGTATGGGAAGTCGATTTTTTTTTGAGAATTACATATAGATTCCTTCGGGAAAGTTGTTCAGTTTCTTGGGGAGGATCACCGCTTAAAGTTTTACCGATGAATTTAAAGATACCCCATATCTGTTAGATTTGAAGATCGTTACTAATATTATAAACGCGGAAATTTTTATGCATATATAAATAAGATGTTACAAAAAAACTCAAAAAAAAGATAATTAAAATTTCGCTTATTGCGCAGCTCTATTACAAATATGACAAGTATGTCATATTAATTATATGAAACTTTCATTTTGAAAGATTACTAGATAGAGTTGCGACTATTTCACTTTAAAAATTAAATTTTGGAATTTCTTTTTTTTTTTTTTTTTTTTTTTAAACACCTTGTATAGATATTTGTTACTCTTTCACGCTCAAACGGCTGGGCTTTTGATAAAATTTGTTATGGAGGTAGCTGACACCCTGGATTAACACATATGCTACATAATTTTCCCAAATCCCTACGGGAATGAAGACCCGGGCGGAAAGCTTGTTTCAAATAAAGATTTAAGAATGCTATAGTGGATCGGTAGCATGCTGTAAATAACTACTTAAAATACTTGAAGCACTCATAGCCCAGTGGCACTCGCTGATCTTAACCGATCAGTGAGGTTAAGCAATGAGTGAGGATTTTATCTATCTATCTATCAATGTACACAGAGGCAGGGAACCTGATGGGCAAACCAACGGCAATTATCACGAGCGCTTCCGTGCTTCGGAGGGCACGTTAAGCTGTCGGTCTCGGCTGTTGTCGATTGACTACAGTCGTTAAAACCAAGTCAGAGACTCTGACACCAGGGTTAGCCAAGTTCACCACACACTTGACTATACCTACACGACTATACCTATTGTATATATTACGTGTATTGTACATTTACTGCTACCTGCCGACTACTCCTTCCTCTCAAACACTCAATGGGTTGACTGGAAGAAATCCCCTTGTGGGATAAGTCCGCCTTTGTACTGTTTTTCTTATATTGTGTCTTGTGTAACTTACGCTCATGTACAATAAAGAATAAATACATACATACATACACGATAAGAAGAAGACTTTAAATATCTATACCAAAGATTTTGGTAATTCGTTGAAAAAGTTACACAGTATGTGAAATAAATTGAGTGTAACTGAGCAGGTCTTCACAGGCCTAATTATGTACAAAATATTTTTACTTCCAAGAATACCCAACCCAAAAGCCTTCAAAAGCAAGCACTTTATCCTAAAAGGAGGTAAATCAAAAATGGGTGAATATTCATGAGATGCGAAAGTCTCATTTGCAAAATTAATCCTTAAGCCTAAAGGAATTTCTTATTGTTGGAACAGCTGATTTGTTCCAGTAAAGCCTTACACGAGGTTGAAATGAAGCTGGGTCAAGATCTTTGGAGCCATGATCTTTTTTCATAGAATAAAAAAAATAATTTAAGGTAAAACGAACGCAACATTTTGATCTTTTTCCAACATAAAATGCAGATGTTTGTTCACGAGCCATGGGTGTTTGTGTCTGTCTTTATGTATGTTCCGTATGAGGGAACCTTAACAAATATTTTGGTCAAATGTACCTAAAATTCGTCTCGTTTACTTCAGCTTACAAATATAAAAATCGCATCGAAATCAGTCCATTCGTTTAGGAGGTACGATGCCGCAGACAGACACACAGTTACACAGGTCACGTCTGTTTTTTGACGGGGGTTAAAAATTCATTGAAAATTGTCAAAATAATTCCGAGCGATGGCCTCTAAAAATTCCAACGTAAATCCGATCTAAAGATCTCACTCCTACAGACAGATTTCATCTCCATAAGGCTGAGTGCCATTTGCAAAGGCTTCTACTTAAGAGAGGTTTATTAAATTTGTGATTGGACTTTTGAATCGGTAACAATTTACTTTGTCGCGGAGGTGATGAATAAACAGAAACTTTTTGGTCTCCACGACCTTGGACAATGAGATTTAAGGTTGAATCTGAATATGTAGCAGGCGGTTTTGTTGAAATGTTCGCCAAGAATAATTTGAATTACGGATTAAAGTTAGCTTAGGGCTTTAATGTTATTTTGGAATCGGAAGTTTCTTTTATACTCAAGTTTTTTAAATCTATTTACATAAAATGTTTTTTATTTTTTCATTACAGTTAATTGTGCATCCAAAGACTTGACACCTGTGCCTTTGTCTTATTATCTTTAAATATATAAAAGGAGAAACTGACTGACTGACATATCAACGCACAGCCTAAACGGCTAAACGTAGGCACTTGAAATTTGGAAGGGACGTAGCTTAGGTACCGTAGAGGAGCACTAAGAAAGGAATCCCCGAAATTCTCTCGGGAACGGGAATTAGCGGGAAAATCCTTTTGTATGAAAAATCTAAACCGCTTAAGTTAGACGCTTGAAATTTGGCATGCAGGTACCTTAGTAAACTTAAAGCTTAGCTGCAACAGGATATTGCAAAATTCCCACGGGAACGGGAGTTAGCGGGAAAAATCTTTTGTATGTAAAAATCTAAATCACGTAAGATAGATGTTTTCAATCTGTGTACTCTGTACAAAAAAAATATTTACACGCAAACGAAGTTGCGGGCATCAGCTAGTATTTAATATTCTTATTACTTATTTATCATTATTAAAAAACTTTATACTCTTGATTTGAGTTAACTAATAATTAATACATAAAAAAATGGAGCATTGATATAATTCTACGTTTCATAGATTACTTTTCTCTGGTTCATAACCTATCCTAATGACCGTTTCCTGATTTATGTTGCTTCTAAGAGATCAAAAATAATAAGTAAGTTTTGATTATATTGGTACTATACATACAGGGCTTTAGGTATCTCTCTTTCAACTTCTCGGGTGGTTAATCAGTCCATGAAACTGAAAAACTTCCCCAAGGAACATAGATCAAAATACGAAAAAAAAATTTGATCTCCCTTACAAAATGCGATATATGCTGATGAAGTTTGTATGGGAACTCAAACATTTTCTTTCGTATTCCTTGGGGAAGTTGTTCAGTTTCATGGGTTGAAAGAGAGATACCTAAAGCCCTGTGTATCATTTTGATAATCTGTGGGTGTCATAATTTTATCCTATTTCTGAACAATTGTAGTTCCGTTCCTTAGTTTTAAACTAATCTAGTAGAACTAATAGTATTCGTAGTTACTCATACTCAAAAACTTGTAAATAATTCCTTTGTTTGCCAGACAATGTTACGAAAACGGTGAGTCATCGAGATATACGACACGAAGGAATACTTACTATGAATTTCACCTCAAACTTTGTAGTTGCTGCAGGATTTCGGCTCGTGAAGCCAAATGCATAAAGGTCATAAGATGTGGTGTGGAATCCAATGTGTTAAATCCGAAGTGCACTTGACTGTAGAGTACAACGGTGGTGGAAAATGAGCGAAGTGGCACACCATTAGGTGTCTGCGGGCACGCGAGCGGAGAGTTAGCTAGGGATGTAGTTTAGGTTGCTTAGAATTAACGATAAAGAATTCTATCATTAAATAACTATTGCCATGATGGCTTCAAAAAGCAAACTTAGATTTTTAACAATAGTTTTTATGTCATGATGCCAGATGTTTTTGAAGTTACATAATATTTTATATTAAATTGCAATATGTTTATTGCTTGCTTTGAAATGTTTAAAAGCCGCTGGTGCTCCGTCTCAAGCAAGTGTAAATCCCTCAGCATACTTACACGGTTTTCGTGAAAAGCATAGTTTAGTATCACAAGCGTCATTTTTGGTCATTTTTGGTCATTGGTCATTTTTGTTGATGCAATCTATTCGACAGTTGAATTGTCTTGTAATCTACATTGATATTTATGAATAGCATAAATATATCATAGATTCATACTCACAATCATGGCAACCGCAAGTGATTGTGTCCAAGTTAATTTGACTTAATTTAAAAGCTCACTTAATTTCGATATCGATTCTTGCAAGAAAAACATCCCTATCGTACTCTGATGCAGTCAAGCGTTATAGGACAATAGCCTAGTCGAGCTAGACACAAATTGGTAAGAGCTAAGACGAGGGAAAATACAGGGCATCTGTAACCAGTCTGACTCTGGAACATAGAGCATATGAGGGTCATTCAGATTACAGGAGAGGTTATGAAGGAATTGCAAGCTAGGTTTCTGTTATTGGAGAAAATGGGTATTGTAGTGGGCGCAAATACGTTTTCTTGGAGGCCAGTATTAAGGACTTGGTCTTTAAAGAGGCCTCAGTAGTTAGTTGACTGGTGGTCGTCGTTTCAAATCCTGTAAAGAATCGTAAAGTGCTTAATCAAATCTATGAAACTAGGTTTTCTTCAGACTGACTGACTGAATGATTGATCAACACTCAGCTTAAATAATTTTGCACAAATGTTTACTTAATAGTGTAGACTATTAATAAGCAAGGATTTAACAAAATTTTCACGAGAACGACATCTCGGGCATCCTCTAGTCTTTTCTAATATTATGAAAGAAATTGTACCTATTTGATTACTTATCCTTCCTTATCTTCAAAAATAACATTTTAATATGATTTATTATCACAATGAGATAGGCTACTTTCCGTAGTCGCTAGCGGAAAGCACTTTTTGTTAAGCATCATTGTCCTGAAGAATTTCATTCTTTTTTATTGAAATCAAATGTTATAAACAATTGTTCATTATGTAGTTAGTGTTTTTTTAATTCATGCTAGATTGCCTCAAACTAACAAAATCTCCATCCATCAATACACTTACGCCTATAATCCCTTTTGGGGTAGGCAGAACGTCACGTAGTTCGGGTGTGGTACCCGAACGCCACATTTGACAAGCATTCTGCGGTTTATTAAGAAAGAAAGAAAGGAAAAGAAATTTATTCACCATACAATGAATGATGTGGTGAAACGGTGCTGCCTCAGCCAGGCTGTTTTTCAGTTAGCACCTGAGTTGACTGCTAACAACATGCATTTAAGATGCAGCACAATAATTACTGAGAAGAATCTTTTATTAGATTGAACATGAGTATAATGGTGATAGGTTGTCATCTCCTACAGTATGCCAGGGAAGACTTAGCAGCTGACATATTTTAAGTTTTTCATTTAATCCCAGTCCAGCGTGGAAGTAAATCTACCTTATTTATTACTAGCTTTCCGCCCGCGGCTCCGCCCGCGTTGACTACAGGGTATATCGTGCCCAGCCGTGGGATAAAATGTAGTCTATGTCATTTCCCAGGCTCTAATCTATCTCTGTATCATATTTCATCAAAATCGGTTCAGTAGTTTAGGGGTGAAAGACGGACAGACAGACAGACAGACCGACAGACAGACAGAGTTACTTTCGCATTTATAATATTAGTAAAAATTCTTTGAAGCACTTCAAACATAAAACCCAGTTTGTACTTAGAAAATGATCTCAAAGTCTATTAAATGTCTAAAGAAGCAAAACGTCCAAGTCTTATTAAAACTGCATCTAAAGCGCTTAAAAGCTTGGATTGTAAAAACATGATTGCATTTCCAAGATTTTAAAATTCATCTTCGAAGAATTAATTCTGTTCAGGTAAAGTGTTCAAGTTTTGTTGGATGTTGCAGGGAAATTGTAGTAAGTATCAGGGCCCCGATTCTGTAACTTAAGTTGTGTGTCGATGAAATAAAGGCCATGTTATCTGTTCAGGTGGCGAAATTGAGAACTATTTAATTTTTATATACTTGCTGACAGCCACTCCCACCAGCAGCGCCACCACATACCGAATGTAAAGTTGCAAGCTAACTAGCAACTGAACATTCAGTTGGCGGTGGCGCCGCCATTCAAAGCAGCCGTCATTAGATGTATGAAATTTGAATAGTTCTTAATTTCGCCTCCTGAATGGATATAATTTTCCACGTATGAGTCACCGACTTCAATCCCAACAACAGTTAGCACAAATAGTATTTTTTGCAGACTACAATGTCTATTAGCAGTTAACCACAAACGCAAATATTTATACTTATTTATTTAGATGATGTTCTGGTTTGTAGTATTTTTTGTATTTGTTGATTTTTTTAAAAGCGCTGAATCATTTTCGATAAAATTTATATGGAATCATCTCTGGGGTATACTCTTTCAAACAAAAAAAAAGAATTTTCAAAATCGTTCCATAATTGGCGGATAAATCGGTGAACATACATAAAAAAATACATACAGTCGAACATAGAACCTCCTCCTTTTTTAAAGTCGGTAAAAATAACAACTAAAGTTACAGAATCGGTGCCCTGAACGAGACTCATTTAAATTTCATGTAGAAGTTGCATCCGACGTTATTCCAGCCTTCAAGATAGGGCTGCCTGTCAACTGTGTGAAATTCGAAAACTTGTTTCGATTTTGTGAACTAGAAAAGGAACTGTAGTTTGTAGTCTGTTTGATAGTGGTGTTTTAAACTAGCAAATAAAAAATGAAATTGGAGCATACGAATAGACACCGCAATGTCTAAGGTCCGTATTATAGAACGCGCCTCAAGCTCTCATCTATATTGGAGTAGCAGTCGTCTTGGTCATTTTGATAGTGAGAGAAAGAGACAATCAATAATTAAGTATAGATCAAGACTTGAGTTTCCTGTAATACGGGCCTTAGTATCAGTCTTTGAGTGACAATGAGTCACAAAAATCAAGAAGAGCTTTTTACTTTATAGAGAATGAGTTCGCTCTTGACCTAAATCTAGCTGAAGGGAGAAGATGTGGTCGAGAATAGAATATAATAGTTTTTTATTTCCACTCCTCAAATTACAGAGAAATAATAACTTTATAGGTACTGTGATACCTCAGCTGGGGGCAAATGAGTAAAGCACGTAATTCTTCTTCAGGTACCACAATTATAATCAATTATAATCTGCACTTTTGTTACACTTACTTTTATTCTCACACTTACACGGTTAACATTATTCAACAATGCTTAGTTAAAGCTCTTTGCACGCCTACGAACGTATATAACAACTTATTCCGCGAGCTCTTTACCATGAATCCACCATAATCAATGGCCTAAGACCAGATCTTCAATCATTTCAAATCTTGACATCGAATACCATTTCAAACCTTTTAAATTGATATTCGAATTATCTTCTTCGAAATGACCGAATGAGAAAGAAGTTGCATTATGCCCGATCCTCCATGAAGGTCTACATACCTCAGTACCTTGCGAAGAATTTAGGAAGCTCACCCAGAAGATAATTTACCAATGCCATTCAAGATGCCTGTGATAAGAAAAGTCGTTGTTTGGGCCACGTTTAAATGGAAAAATCAACGTAAAGTGATCCTGGTTCTTAAGGCTGTAGATGTTGATGTTGATGTTTGTAAACACTTCTAACCCAACTTGTTGACAAGACAAGTATGTCATATTAATTGTATGAAACTTTCATTTTGTAAGATGTCAAACTGTGCAACTGATTACTAGAGTTGCGACTATTAATTTTTTTTTTTTTTTAAAAACCTTGTATAAGTTTCTTGAGGAAAGTTTTAAGTTTCATGGGAAGACTCAACCCTTATTTCGCTAACTAATTATAATAGTCACTCTATTTACATATGAGGACCTTTAACAGAAGTTGGTTACATGCTATCAATCTCAGCTTTTCGAGCAGTTTAAAAATGCCTCTGAACATAGTGTTTACCAGAAGAAGTCCATCCCTTGATTTATGGACATTAAGAAGACGCGGAGAGAGAGGTCTTGTTTGGCAAGCGGTCGAGGGCGGACGTCCCTGCACGTGCTCTCCTGTTATCCCAAACGTTGACGAAGTTTACGACACCCGCGCCCGCGCCTTTGTTCCCAAGTTCGGTCGGCTATTGTTATACTGCGTACCGTTTGCATTTTAATACTGTGGCTTAAGCGATAGATCATATTGAAAAGTTCTTAGATTTATCTAGCCTCTATAGAATAACTCGTGACTCACTAAACTATATCGCGACTAGGGCCTTTTGTACCCCATATAATAATATCAGTGCATTCCGGTTCCACTCGGTAATACCAACGTCGCGCATCGCGTGCGTCATCCACACATCCAGTGTAGTTGACAGTGGAACTTATTAACGACGACCTAGACACAGAAACTTGAGCTAAGAACAGTGCGTTACACGCGCAACATCTTGAGGAAGGCGGAGAACCTGGTGAGCTCGTTCCATTGTAAAAAATTTCTAGCCAAAAGGTATAATTTTTTTTTCCAGCATCAACTCACAAGGCGATCCGTTCCAGCAGCCTTTTGGATATAATTTTTTTTTCAGCATCAACTCACAAGGCGCCGATCTAACCGACATAATTATTATTGCAACTTGTAGGACCCGCAGCATACCGTTTAGTGTTCCTGACCGGCGCACCATATTCTTAAACCTAGCTTAACAATCCGGATAGGTGGTTACCTCTTAACTTACCCTATCTACACCTTACTCCAGCTTGAAAATCTAGGGTACTAGGGAAATACGTAGAACGGCAGCTAGTGATTCACTCAATTAACGCCTAAATAAAGGAGCTCGCCATAGAGAACTTATTAAGAATAAAATTTGAATACACTTTCATTTGCAATTTCACGCGCGTTGGACAGCACGACACCTAAATTAATTGAATATACACAGTAACACAAAATGACCCGTTGCGATACAAGTTTAGGTCTCTTACGAAACGCTAAAACTAGGAATCCATTAGCAGTATTGTGTGCTTCAAAGACATTACTACAATAAGCCACCTGACACACTTATAACATAATATATTATTCGCATAATTAATTTATCATATCTTACTGATATACCATACGAATCACTAATCACTTAGCCAATCGTAAAACACATCGCATAGGAATCGCTCAACTTGGGAATAATACCAATCTTATTTTACTATGTAAGTGCGTTTTTTTTAATTTAAAATAATACCGACTAAAAGCAAGCAAACGACCGAAGAACCATTAGTTTGCCTAAGTTTTACAATAGGGTACAGAGAAAAGGATAATAAAACAATAATACTATATCGGAGCCTGGGAAACGAAAGCTCATAAAGTTACATCCTGCTGTCTTTCAACTTAATGCGCCCGACAACTTTATAATTTTTAAAACTGCTAAACAAAAGACTCCACAGTCATTCGGTCAACATCTGGCTGACAGCAACCACCCGAAAACTATGGCAAGCCAGAACAATACAACCCTTTTTTTTTAAATGCATCGAAAAAGACGGCAACTGCTTATACAGATCCATCTGTAACCAAATAAATATTACGTTTTAACGTTTGACCACGCAATGATTAGGAAGGATCTAGCAACCTACGTGTCTGAAAACCGGCACGACCCACAAATAGAACTAGCACTACTTAATAACCTCACGGACACAACGCTTAGCATGGAACAATATATTAACCAACAATTCCAGGATGGATTCTGGGGAGGGGAAGATATATTATTAGCAGCTTCGGAATATTATAGGGCTAACGTCCATGTTTAAAACGAAAATCTATTGGAGCCACTCATTTATAAGCCCCGTGATGCACCAGTACCCGGAAACATCTATTTACACTTCGGAAACAACCATTACAGAAGCTTGATACCCACCGATCAAGGAGCTTTATCCAACTACGAAGATGAGAATGTTTATGATAAATGTAGTCCTGCAACTAACTCACATTTCCAAAAAGAAAACGATGGAAAACTCTTTTTGCAATCCAATGAAACAATACCCGCCACGTTTGATAATCAATGTCACATTTCTACAGATTGCACCGGCCAGCGTCTAATTAGGTCATCACGGCAAACACAACGCGATGTGCCTACCCCCTGTACAAATTTAAGAACCGGCACATGGAATGTAAGAGGCTGTTCTAAGCTAAAAGATAGACACCATATCGATCAAGAACTGTCTAATCGACAGATAATAATAGCGGGACTTCAAGAGACACACATGGCATCAGGAACTTTTTAATCAAATAACTACCATTGGATTCTTGGGGGCGGTAAACGCCCTAGGGAAAAAATAGGAATCGCCATTCTTATATCAAAAACGACTCAATATAAAATAATTTCAACCCATCGTAAAGGATGTAACACTCTAGCAGTGCACTTAAAGATCAAAATCGCTACAACCGACAGTCCAGTAGAACTTTTCATTAGTACCACCTACGTCCCTTCATCATCAAGCTCGTGTTGGTCTCAAATTGGAATTTTGATTCACCAAAAACCTAAAAAAGCATATCCGGTTATAATGGGTGACTTCAACGCACATATAGGCAAAAACGACTCTAAACAATGCACCTCTAAAAGAACCGGAGAAAACTTATACCACAAGCATAGCAACTTTAACGGCAACTTACTTTTAAGTTTTGTTGAACAACACGAGTTAAAACTTAGCAAGTTTGGATGTAACACCTTTAGCAGTTCACCTAAAAATACAAAATGCTACAATTAACAATCCAATAAAACTTTTATCGTCACTTCTCACGTCCCAACATTATCAAGCACATGTCTATTCCAGATTGCTACTTTACTACGCCGGAGACCTAAAAAAGCCTATCTTTAACGCACACATATAGGCATTAACTTTACAAAATAATGTAAAAGGACCGGGAACAACCTCTATCACAAAACCGCAATTTAAACGGTTATTTGCTTCTAAGCTTCTTACAACAGCACAATTAAAAACTAAGTAATACTTGGAGAAGGCCCTCGTGCTGGACTACTTGGTTTCGTGGAAACCAACATTCGCAAATTGATCATATTCTAACAAGTGTTAAGAAACCCGTATTTTTCAACTACGTTGTAGGAGAAAAAGGAAAACTAATAAACACAGATCACAAATTACTTTGGGGATCGATAGAAACCGCAGCTTTCTTACTTCAAACACCAAGATACTGCAATTAATATGGCATTTAACTACAAGAATTGCCACTAGGTATATGAACATTTACAAAGGGAATTCGTACAACACAAATTCCAAGGACTGATAACCAATAAGATGAAAATCTTACAAGAATCAAATACTTCCGCTCACACCCATTTAGACAAATTAGAAGTTTCCAATTGGAATGCTAGCTGGACTGATATCTACAACATACTCAAAGAAGCAGTTCAAGAACTACTGATGAAACCAACTCCGAGATCCCGAGAAAATTGCAGTCTTATTTATAAGATGCCTACAATGACTTATGGGCTCTATGTGGCAACATTAACCAAGTGTAACCGATCGAGATTAAGAAAATACGAAAGAAAAAATTTTTAAGGAAATGCTCAATGTATCAAAAGATTTCCACGAAATACAACAAAGCAAAACAATAACGAAAACATAAAAGTACGTAGAATTTTATACTACGGTCACATAAGCAGACGCCGGAAACCACATCTTCTACGCTTATAATTATAAGGAATATAGGAGAAAAGTTGGACGTCCGATCTTCACTTGTAGGGACCCCCTAAACCGAAATCGTATTGGAAAACGATTGCTGCAGATCGACAAAAAATAAAATAAGAAGCCGAGAATATATACAATGTTACAGAGACTAACATTGAAACGTAACCCGAAGACTTAGGTATTTTACTTCCAACCACATAATCAAGAATAAGAACAGTAAAATAGAAGATAAAACGAAGACACGTCGGTCGAAAGAAGAAACAATCCAGGACCATCAGTTACAGCAGCTCTATTCCCGCCCATTTATATATAACACACCAAGTATAGAATCTATCCTCCTTACGTTGGCTCGATGCTGGTATTCTTGTCGACTCACCTTTCCTATCCACTCCACATTCTGCTGCAACAGCCCCATACAGTCACAGACTCTATCTTATGGTGCCCCGTCGACCATTGACCGCGGCGATAGACAGATCGACTGTACTAGTTGGTACGAATGTCGGATCACTCAATCCATTACATTTTTGAAATGTAGCATGAATAGTGGGATTTGTGCATTCGTGCCACAGTGGCCAGACCGAGGTGATTATCGTCGTTGAGTCTTTGTGGCAGAACTGCTGGGCGGGGTGGCCATTGTAACGGTAACGGTATTAAGAAGACGCGGAGAGAGACGCTTTTACGGTTGTTTTTGCATAATAATTGCCACCGTTAATGCTTTTTGAGGCGTCCAGCAAAAAATCACAACGTATAACTTTGTGTGCTTCTGAAAAGGACAATTTATGTTTTTATTTTCTTTTTATTTGCACGTAATTTCTACAGCTCGGGTGTTGTTGCAGTTGCGAAGTTTATTTCTAAAGTTTTTATGAGTTTGTGGTACCTCCCGTCTACCAGAGAGAAATGCGAGTCTACTAGAGAAAAATAGGTAGGTGTTACGTTTTCTAAACATGTTAGTAAGTAGAGAGGGCCGCACATAAGTTTACCACACGCATTCACTCCGTGCTGTTACGATATGAGTGGTTTTGCAATTAAAACGGGGTAACCTGATGTGCTGGCCTCTGTACATATAAAATTAATGAATGAATGAATAAATTATCATACTATAATGATTTAGAGACAGAAAAAAGTTAAGCTGATATAAAATTTTATGATAGACCTTTTTTTTCATTTATTTATTATTCAAAACAAACAAAATTATAGTTTATTCGTATCAATGAGTTAATTCTTATTTGGGCTTCTCGATTGCGAAAAATAAAAATATAGAGTACTCATACAAAAGCTTACCTCTTTTTACTTTTCAGTGGGTTTTCGCTAAGAGAGTTGTACAAACCTGGCCTTTATTCTTGACCTTTATCATTATTTTTAAACACGCATTATAGAAAGACCTAGTACAAATGTCTCAAGTAAAATTTAAACGGGTTAGATGAATGCAGCCGTGTGGTGATCGGTGAAGAATAACACCACCCCATCTCTTTCCATGGTTGTTGTAAGAAGCAACTAAGGAAACACAAATTAATGAGACCACCTGCCTCCTATCAATCCATCCCAGGCAACGACACCCCAATTTGTTCTGAATCTGAGGTGGCGTCTTATGGTCTCCAGTGGTGTGGTAGGCTCTGCAAAGGGCTTTCTGGTTCGCGACTACCGAAGTCCGACGCCAAACAGCTTGTTGTGTTCCATCGGTGCGTGGAAGTACCAGTACCTTAATAGGCATTTTCTGAGTCAACTCGCTTCATTGTCGACTTCATCTTTGACCATGGTCAAGATTGAGTTCAAGAGTTAACCCTTCTTATAATAATAAAAAAAAAAATACAAATAAACATTTTAAAACAGCAATTAATACGAAGTAAAGTGACTCCAAAACTCAGACGGAATGAGTAATCCATTAAGCTATGCATGAACTCGGAGGCGAACTTCCGAGCAATTTGACTGTACATCGCGATTTTAGAGAGAAACTCTCGTGTATGGCTGGAGTAGTGGTGTGAATGAAAAGAAAGCAGCGAGCAATGGAATGGAAATAAAAATCAGATGCTTTTCTCGTAAGGTTTTTTTCTTATTCGGATTATTTTTCAATTCAATAAATATGAAGTTAACGACTGTATTCAATCGAAACGATAATTTAATTACCTTAATGGTCACTCTATACTGGGTGAAAAATAACCTCCTAGCTATATTCAAAATCCTGAACCAGTATCACTCAAAGAACACATTTATGAAAAAAAAAAATTTTTTTAATATTTTTTCAATGGGAAAAGTTCATTTTTTGCCTAAACGTAGACATTACTGCTACACCAGGCACGCGAGGGGTGCGAGTAGCGCTCAGGGGGTGCGCCCGAGTGGTGTCTACGTTTAGGAAAAAAAAGTGTTCAGTAAGTGATACTGGCTCAGGATTCTCAATAAAGCTAGGAGGTGCTTTTCAACCTGTATAGACTGCGCTTAATCTACTTCTCACTAGGCCTGATTGTGATTTGTTTGCGGATGGATGGAATATGATTATGCGAGAGTGTTAAATATTCTGTGAGGAGACGGACAACTATGTCTCCACTTGTCAATAGTTTTTTGTTTTTTTTTGTTTATTCCAGAATGTCATTATATGAAATTGCCATTTTTTTCTCAAGTTTTATTTTATTCATAATTTATTTGATTGAATAGCTATTACTCAAATTACTCAACTTTGGCCATATAACGGAGATATTGAGTCAAATTAATAAATATTTACTTAAGATTTATTTGCTGAAAAAGAAGCTCAAATATAGCTCGTTTCATCCGTTGCCCGTTGAATTGCTTATTTTTGCTGTACCGTTGTTACAGTTACAACTTTCAATAAAGTAAGTATGATGAAAATTAACTTAATGTTGTCCAAACCTTCCCACAAAATTTTGCGAAATTTGGATTTCGCATTCCCGAGAAAAATCCAAAAATATTGAATGAAAAACGGCAATTTCATAGGTAAAGACCTTCGATCAACTATAAAGAACGTAAAGACCTATTTTTTTTTTTTTATAAAACTTGAATTTACTTTTAGGTTGTACATACTTACTTAACTATTACTGTAATTGGTGTATACCGTTGTATTCGTTTTTATTAATAGTTATTAACGATACTAGTGTCGTAGGTAATGTGTAACGTGAGCCCATTTGAAACACGAGCGATGCGAGTGTTTTATAGGGCTCCAGTTACACATTACCTAAGGCACGTATATTGTTCAACGTTTTACAATGCAGTAGCCGAGGAAACGAAACTAAAAAAAATGTTGTCAAAACTTACATTGTATGGGTATATCCAAAGTTCTTAAAAGATAGTATTTCCAATCAATATTCACTGAAAACTTGTTACAATTGAACAATGTGCACTAATATTTTACGATTAAACACAAAACATTAAGAAATTATCATTTTTATAACACATAAATAATTTTGTTGAACAAATAATTTCAAATGGCGGGCAAAACAATGGCGAGTAAAATATTTTTCTACAATTATGAGGCAAAGGCTAAGTAAATAAATAGTTCAATTATTTGTTAAAATCAGATTTGTTTTATTGAAAAAGTAAAATAAATAATTTACTTTTATATTTTATTTCACTAAAAATCAAGATATTCGTCAGAAATAATTATTTTATCAGGCATAAAAACTCTTTGCTGTCATTCTATAAAGCCAGTATGAAGCCTAAAGAAAAAGGTAATACTCTCACTTGTCAAAAGGGTCACTGTATTATCAAATCAGCTACTCTTTATTGCGTCATAGATTTTTGTCAGTATTTTATTCACTTTTTGCTTACTTTTTATGCATCATTTGATAAAAAAAAACTTTACTGGATCACAGAACAGCCACTGAAGTTGAATTTTGGTATATGAAAAATGGTTTATTTGCTCGTTAGTTCAAATATTTTTTTTCTTTTCAAAATCTTCTTCTCATTTCAAATTACATAACATGACATGTGTTTTATGGGGTACGTAAACGTACACTCCGTGGCCACGTAACGGGTCCATTTCCAAGCAATTGCATTGTAAAATAAATAAATAAATACCTCCAATGATATAGTTGATGAACGCTTATTTTATGTAATATCCTGAATGTTCTAGGAAATAAAGCTATTTTATTATACTTTGACTTTGACAATGTATGTTATCGATGTCACCGCGTCGTAGCCCAGTGGCTCTCGCTGATCTCAACGGATTAGTGAGGTTAAGCAACGTACACAAAAGCAGGGAATCTGAAGCACGTAGTGACAATTTATGACAAGCGTTTCCGTGTTTCGGAGGCCACGTTAAACTGTCGATCCCGGCTGTTTTCGTTTGACTACAGTCGTTAAAACCAAGTCAGACGCCATTGTGCGGTTTGAAAACTCTGACACCAGGATTAACCAAGTTCGCCACGCACTTGACTTTACCTACACGATAAGAAGAAGACCGCGTCGAAATCGACATCACGATTCATGGTATTACAACAAAAAATATATGTTTTTACCTATTCCTCCTAGATCCCTATTCCATAATACAAGCGCTTCATCTTACATCTCGATCCACAAAGACGAGAACAACTAGTAGACAAGTTAATATTTGCCCTAAGTTTCTGTGAGGGTCTGTTTAGTGACGTCACATCCAGCAATAGATGCGCCTGAGACACGCGTTTCCTTTTCATTATGTCTGATGGGAGTATTCAACTAAAACGTACCACTTTAGATCGTTAAATTGAGTTCGAAGTTGAAGTTTTCGCAGGCGCTTGGTTACAATAAGCAGGAGTTGAATTTGTTGAATTGTACCCTTTATGATGCTCACTGGTTGGGTATGTAGATATCGCTTGGCATTTGTCTTTCATGGATTTAAACAGGGTGTAAGAGACAGCTTAGTAAAAACTGAAACCATGAATTCAGACCACCATTGTGAATGATTTTCCAATGGAATTTTTAACGGATTTTTTTTCTTTTAATTTTTTTTGTGCATTAAAGTTAAATTATTTATTCGAAAACACTCCATTTTACAATAACAAGCAATCATAGCTGCTGCATAAAACACGAAAACAAGCAATGTACATGGGAATCGCTGTTTCGCAGTACATTGCGTAACGCCAAAGTAGGTAAATAACGAAAACTCCTTAACTTGACATTTCCGGGAAAAATTAATTATTTGTAGCTGATTACAGTTACGAGTGTATACCACCAGTTAAGTATTGGCTAAGCAATTCCTTACACTCTGTATTTATAGGTCTAAGGATTTGCCTTAAAAAGTTGAAATTTCACTTAGAGGAATTATCGAGTAAGTTGTTCTTATTGCAGAGTCTGGCGCCACCTGACCTTCCAGTGACCGGCGATATAAATCTACGGACGATGGAGTGGACACCGACATGAGTAGAGATACTGGAAGGAATAAGTAAAAAGTTGCAAAACAAAGCAACAAATACTTATGATTAGTAGTAACGTAAAGAAAATCGCTTTTATGGTGAGGGAACGTTGTGAGGAAACCTTCATATTTGGGAGACTGCATTTGTAACAATGACTCAAGGTTCTCCTGTCACCAGGGCCACGGAGGTTAGCTGGCAGTCGCTATGTTGAAATGATTTGACCTGTCGAAGCTTGGGTCAAGTTCAAGCGTACTTCGAATGAGAAACGGGACTAAGGGTTAACACCTTACTCGATGCGGGTTGGTGGACCCTGCGACTTTCAGCTATTTAGCACGTAATATGAATATGAAGATTATATTATTTACTGTTTAATCTGAATAAATGCATCATACGAAATGTGAACCTCTGTTTCAGAAGGCGTCTTTGGTTCAAGGCAGTTATCATAAGGAATCTATAGTAAACGGTTGTTATCGAAATCACTGTAGAGTTAACTTGATATTATTTATTGTTATCGTCCCATAGTTAGTAATAATCTTAGAACTTACTTTACTTTTATCACCACCATTACCATTACCATTACTTTTCCTAAAACCTACAGAAAACGACAAAGACGCAAGCTAACAAAATTTCTTCAGAATTCTTTGCCTGGGTCATCTTTCCGAAAACTAATTACATCCAATCTTCAATTTGATTCGGAACACTCCAAATTTTCGTCAGGTAAGATGTTTTGAAAACAAGTGTTTCAATACGATTTCTATTAAGTGTTGTTTGACGACTTGAAAAGTTTTTGTCACATCTAGTGTCCATAACTGAAGACCTAACTCTAACAAGCGTACACAATTAGAGCGCACGAGTGTCGTGCACGGTCGTGTTTTGTTTTATATCTCGTTAGTTGTCAAGAAGCCGAGATTTAGTGCCGAAGATAGAAAAATATACATGCTGATAGTATACAATTCTACAGATTTAGGTCAGTAAATCCGATTTCGAAGAAGATTTGCTGATTTTAAAGTGGACTTGCCAAGTTTTGTCTGATTTATTGATTCAAGATTTGTAAGATTTTCTGTGAAGGAAATTGTGATAAATAGTTTATTTGAAACCTATTTTTAAAATAATTTTGTTGATTTTGCAATAAAATAATAAATTATGGTGTTTTTTAAAGAAGTAGATGAGATCCTAGGAAACTATTAAATATATATTATATTGTTTGATGAGGTAATTTGTAGCATAAACCCTTACTAATATTATAAATGCGAAAGTTACTCTGTCTGTCTGTCCGTCTTTCACGCTTAAACTACTGAATTGATTTTGATGAAAGGTACAGAGATATATTAGAGCCTGGGAAAGGACATAGGCTACATTTTATCCCACAGTTGAACACGATATAACCTGTAGTCCACGCTGGTGGAGCCGCGGGCGGAAAGCTAGTAATAAATGCGTCAAAAAAATATTTTTCTACGACCGCTACGCAGTTGATGGTTTTAGACTTTTTGGGGAATCTTCATATAGGTTTTTTGGAGAAAGTTGATTAATTTAAAGTCACTCACATTGAAGACGAGTTTATAACAATAAAAAGTTTCAAGATTGCTGGTGATTTTAAGTACGAGCGTGGAGACGAGCCGGTACAGATTGTTTGTTTTCCAGCGGTTTATGGAACAGATAATGGGGGTAGCAGAGGCAGATGGGTCTTGCGTGGAGCCATGAAACCAGAGATTTGTATTGCTAGAGTTGTATTTTATAAGTTTTAGGCTTACCAAAATGTCCTCGATTCTTCCTTTCTATATAAATTATCTGCAGTTACGTTAGTATCTCTAGGGCTAGTTAAGCTGTCGGTCCCGGGTGTTGTCGATTGACTACAGCCATTAAATCTAAGTCAGAGGCCGTTGTGAGGTTAGCCAAGTTCGCCACGCTCTAGCTAAACTATATCACACACACACTTGACACGATAAGAAGAAGAAGCTGCAGGTATTTAGGACTCAAAGTATTCGCCATGGACAAAGTGGAAGATAAAAGTCCGATCGACCTTAATTGAATAGCCAGCATGTGTAATTTTATTAACCCGCATTGGGCCAGTGTGGTGGACTATGGCCCGGATCCCCTTTGTGTTTCAAAGGGAGGCTCGTGCCCCTCGGTGGGGACATATGTGGGCTTATGAGAAGTATTCTTATAAGTATTTAATTTCTTTATTGAGTGATGAAGCTGCATACTGGATACATTTTTGTTTGTCCTTAGATAGGTTCATTTTTAGTATCATATTTTTCCAACATATTGACTGATTGAACAGCATAATATCCATCTTACGAAATATAATGGGTGCCTTCATGGGTCATTGAGCTTTAAACTTTAAACAATCACCTATACGTTTTTAATGCATCCGACAGTCCTCTCTGTAGGGGCTGCCTAGGGGCTGATGAGACAGTTGCCCGTGTTTTTTTTAAACATTAATTTTAAGTTAAAATGTACAATGACTTGATAAATAAATAAATAATAATAATAATCCTGGAATGAATGGGAGTGGCAGAACAATAGGCAAAAATCCTACCTGGCAGGATTCTGAGCGGTTGGTCAGAGCTGAGCTGGCCGAAATAGCCACCGATCCATAGATGTAATGTGCCATCTTAGAGCCTAAATGTTGAAATGGGATCTTTTATCAACTATGTCTCTTAAAATTTAAGACTATTAGTTTTATAGTTGACTATTAGTTTGGTCTTTAAAATGGCTATATTCTTGAAGTGTGACGTATCTCATATACACTAACTCTACGCTACGCTAACTCAAATTTATAAAGTTTTGAATATTTTTAATCTAATTTCACCAGTTATTTTTTCCAGTTTCAAATTAAATAATATATTTCTCAGATAATATTTACTCATCTAAATAACGTCATCTGTATATGACCAGTTTGTCAGATCTTTTTATTTCTCTAATTTCATGCCTAAACACTTGCCTTTATAAAACATATGTTTCTGACGTCACAATTTCTTTCCTGTATTTATTTTACGTTTTCTTTTAATTCTTTCTAAGCTAAATTTGAGATTTCCCAACGAACATGATGTTTCTGTCTGTGTAATATGCTGTCTGAGCACACATGTTTTGGAAGAGAGTCTAGTGTTGTAATAACTTCCTAAATATTCCATACATACGCTCATGCCTGTAATCTCATACGGGGTTGGCACAGCATCAGTGATTCTGAACCACTTGATGCCACGTTCGACTGAAATTCTGAGGGTTATTAGATGAGACATGATGTAAAGTGGTGAGAGGTTGTCCTATTTTGACTGTATTATGTTTTGTGTGCCAAATAAGGAAAAACAATTAATTATCTCCACTAATCTATATCTATACTAATATTATAAAGAGGAAAGATTAGATTGTTTGTTTGATCGTTTTTTTGCATTGAATAGGCTCCGAAATTACTGGACCGATTTGAAAAAATCCTTCACCGTTAGAATCCTACATTATCCCGAATTAACATAGGTTGCATAATTTTCCCAAATTCCCATGGAAAAGAAGTCCCGGTCGGAAAGCTAGTAACCAATAAATCTTATTTTGATCATTTTCCGAAACAGCCGTTTTAGAGTCTCCAAACCACAGCATCTTCGTGCAGATGAGTCAGCTAGAAACATTATTCTGTTGGTCTTTGTCCCAAACTTTCTTGTTTTACTTTACGCGCTTAACGGCTGAAATATAGGGTAGTACTATCATGCCCCTACACTGGAAAATGCGGGAGAATTTGGGCAAGAAAGATTTTGAAGATTCCTTGGGAAATAACATCGTTCTTTACCTAAATTTTGCTACAGGTTGCCATAGAACTAGGTGCTTACTCGGGGATGTCGATTTTGATTGTCAATTCGTTGTACATAGCTTGTGCACAAAGTGATTCCACAATGTAAGCAAATCGAATGATTATCGCGATCTGACAACTAACGTCATAGGTTTACCGGGTTAATTTCATCAACCAAAATATTTTTAATCGGGTCGTATTATTTGTTTTTGGTTTTTTTGTCTTGTACTTTTTATAAATTGTGACTTTGTGCCTATTTTTTTACTGTTGTCATGCATTTAATAAAAATACACTGTAACTAAAAGTGACGATGAGGTATAATAGCAGGGATCTAATATTAGTAGGGTAATAGTTACGAGTATAGATAAGAAAGCATCTTGTAATTTTGATAGAAATAGAATATATAATATTTTCTTTATTTCTTCTCTAATACAGATAGTTATAATATTACAAGAGGTACCTTAATTTTAGGTAATTTTAAGCCAATGCGCCAGCTGACGGCGGGAGCCAGAGACTCGGAGCACGATGAAGGAAAGAAACACCAATTAAGCAGGACTGGAGCGTTTATTGAATTACATCAATCACTATTATTTAAACTTTTAACATTAATTTATTTTACAAATGCATAAAATAGTATGTCAGTACAGTAGATTAGTATGAGTGGGCGTGCACCCGCGACGGAAATTCAGTTATTCTGTTGGATCTGTCACCTCAGCAAATGATGGCTAGAAGCGTTCAATTTCGAATTTAGATTAGGAATTCAAAAACTGAAGAATAAAAATGTCGCAAAAAGAGAATGGAGAAGGAGGATAAAGACGAACCGCATGCCGCCTCCTTACAATTGTACATACATGTACATTGAATATGGGACCTTAAAAGCAGATTTAAGGTCCCATATTCAAATAAAAAAGTTATCAAATAATTTTGATTATAGATAAAAAAATAATAAATTTTTAAAGTTTTGGTTACGATTTCTTGCTTACTACAGCATTCTATACGGTTTAATTCCTTTGCCAAAGTAAAAAAAAGACGTTTGACAGTTTGTTGACACATAACCTAAGTTGTTGGTTGTTGAGTTTGTTTCTGTTTCGTGGTTTTGATTATTTGGATATTTACTGACGACTTGGTTTTGCTACCTGGACTCTATTGTTACCTTCTGACTCAGCTCTAACGAACTGAGCGGTATCCGTAGTGATTCTGACACTACGGATACCGCTCAGTTCGTTAGAGCTGATTCTACCAACTTGCCTAAAGTAACAACCAACCAAACTCGGAAATAAACAACCAATACAATATCACAAATTAATAATAGTAATGTGTCTACGACAAATTTGAAACAGGTTATGTTTTTTTAAAATTGACATGACAGTTTGGCAAAGGAATACGATTGCATATAATGCCGTTCTTAGGATTAGTTTACCGTACTGAGAATCTTTTAATTATTATATTTTTATTTCAAAAGATAGATTTTTAAATATTTTTTTTAAGAAACGGGACCTTATTCCTTTATGTTAAATAATAAATCAAACGAAATTAAAAATATTTTTAAAATGTCATACATAGCCCATTAGGGTAATCTATGCGAGATACTGGTATCCGTACTAGGGAAACCTGTGTGACGGATCACCAGTCTCTCCGATTCCGGCTTCCATAGAATAAGGAAAAATAAATGAAAGAAATAGTTTTTTGTGATGGATTTAATTTATTTACAAAATTTACACAAAATTATCAAAAAAAGCAGTCGGAAAATATTAATTTTGTTAGAAAATATGTACCTACACTAAAACGTGTAAAAATATTAAAATTACGTATATTTTAACATCTCACTTATAATTTGGTAACTTTTTAATAAGTTATCTGCTTGCATATTTAAATAATGTTTACAAATTTATCTAGATTAAGTAAATAAATAGCATCTACTTAGTTCTTTAATCTTATTAAATCTTGAAAACATATATTAAAAATCTAACAAATATTTTAATTATGGATACCTATTTACTTCCAAATACAGAACGTAAAGAATTTTCTTTCCAAAAATTCTATTTTTTGTCTTTCTAGATAAGTTTGTTGTGTTGTTTTTGTTTTTTTAATTTAATTTATCCTAACCATTCTTCTTTAATCATATCTGCTCCTTTTTCCCCTATCATTATAGTTGGTGCATTGGTATTACCTCTAACTATCGTAGGCATTATAGAAGAATCTATAACTCTTAGCTTTTTAATACCATACACTCTTAACCGTGGATCAACCACTGCTTCGTGATCCCATTTCGGTCCCATCTTGCAAGTACCTACTGGGTGATAAATCGTTGACGTATACTTCATCGCCAAACAAGCAAAGTAATCGTAGCTACCCCAAGGGTATTCGATACAAGCTTGCACTGGTACTTTCACATACGAAGCTCCAGATCGTCTAAAAGCTTCTGTCTCTTCCATACTCACAGCAAACTTCATTCCAGCTACAAGAGTATCCAAATCTTCTTTTACTGTAAAGAATCCTGGATAAATCAAAGGTTGCCCGAACAAAGGATCTGTGTCATTCAGCAAAACGACGCCTCGGCTTTTTGGTGATAGCAACAAAGGTCTCGCAGCTAATCCATCATAAAAAGCCAGAGGGAATATGTTGGTTGATAAGTATGTTGTAGGATCCGAATAGAATTCTCGAACATTACGACCATCAAAGTGGAATTGAATATCTGGTAGATCATCATGCGTGCGGTGTGTTTGAATGAAAGCTATAGCATTTAGTGTCGCTGTGGTAGATAAAGGACCACCTTTCTTATGATGCTGTGCGTGATAATGTGCAACTTCTTCCATAAGTTGGTGCTCATCGACCATTGTAGAAGTTTTGTTTGATAGAGATATTATTAACGCATCTGTAGTTACATGATCTTGAAGGTTGTAGCCCACTCTTAAATCTACATGCACTGGTATGTTGAGACTTAACAGGTGTTCTTTCGGTCCGATTCCAGATAACATTAGCAATTTAGGAGAATTCAATGATCCTGCGCTAAGAATCACTTCTTTTCTAGCATACACTGAGTAATATAGACCGTTCTTTAAGTATTGAACGCCGATCGCTGTCCCAGTTTGTAGATCGATTAGGATTTTAGTTGCAAAAGCTTGAGTAATGATGTGGAGATTCGGTCGCTTCTCTCGAATTGGACGAATATATGCAACATTAGTAGACCATCGACGGCCATCTTTGGAGGTAGATTGGGCTATGTCAGTTCCAATTTGCCGAGGTCCATTTAAGTCTATGACTGGTAAACCTTTCTCTCTAAAAGATTGTACGAGCATCATGGTATTCAGGTCGACATATGAAAAGCGCTCCACGTTTAATGGGCCTCCGACCGAATGGTACAGCTTGTCTCGGGCTTCTACGTCGTGATTGTCTTCAGCCTTTTTGAAGAAAGGCAAAACCTGAAATGAAAATAATGTATATTTGAGATTTTCTACAAAAAAAGAATCCTCATGAATATTTAAATTATTTATTTTTCACCGTTCAATTAAATCGATTTGAGTCCCTGTTGCTAAATTTTTAAATATTTTCTTGTGCTCTTCTTAGTCATCGCAAAGCATCAGAAAAGCAAAGCATCTTAAAGACGCATTCTTAGGTATCTTCGAAGGATTTTGACGACATAACTTCATTAGTTGGGCGACATACACAACAAAACCTTTTTTATAATTTTTTGACGAATAAAAATTCTTTGTTTACAATTTACTTTGCACGTCACTCTTGTAGGCTCTTAAATAACCAAAACGTTTGCTTACTTCGTGATAACTCCATCCGTAGTTTCCAAATTCTGCCCATTCGTCGTAGTCTCTTCTATTACCTCTCATGTACACCATGTAGTTGATGGCGCTTGATCCTCCCATAGATCGGCCTCTGGAAATTGAGAAAAAAATATTGAAGTAGCCAGGAATGAAAAGTCAGTCTTTGTTTTGATTGTTCAAAAAAAATCTCAATTTTGAGACCATTAATCAATTGAAAATTGATGCAAAAGTTTTTTTTGAAAAATTGAAGAACAAAGTAAATATTGTTTTGGTTACTAAATATAATTACTTATGACATTTTTACTGCTCTATACGATATAATTTATTTTTGTGATACTTTACAGTTGTCAAATAGCCCGCCCCTAATCATTTCCGGTGCAAAGGTGCCGATTACGGCTGCTGCATTTCCGCGCTGTATGGTTTTGGTTAAAAAATTTTTTGAACAATCAAAACACACTTCATTTCTAATCTACGTAACATGTTAAACAAAGTGCCTAAGAATGGAACAACTAACAAAGTGTAATTAACGATACGAGAAGTACTATTGGAAACAATTAATGTTAAGTCACTCTGTGAGAATGAGGTGACGTGTGGTGTTTCTGGGAACAATCCCAAATGGGTATTAATGAGATGTGAACTCGGTCTTTACTTAACTAAAAGTGCAAGGATGATTAAGAAAAAAAATTTGAATCGATGATGGATATTTAAAGTTTTTTTTCTTTTTGAAGTGAAAACTTCTTTAGCGGCGTTGAGCATTTTGAAGTATGGATGGAAACCCGGACGGATGGCAGCCCTATGGTAAAATTATCTCTGTGACAGATGTCAATGTCAACGATTATTCGCATATAGTGCGCAAATATCGATAGACTATTCTACTGAATTGAAAGTAAAAGTTGCTAGATTGTAAGCCACAGGTCGAGGGTTCGAATCCTGAGAGAATAACGGACTCTTTTTGTGTATTTTGTTTTATTTCCATATTAATGCACAAAGTAAATGTTGAAGTTTTCACTTCTGCCGGCACTCCCGGAGTGCAACCCGTTATTTATTTTGTTAGAATCACATTTCATGGACTTCCACGCTAGACTGGAAGTAGTGTAAGAAACACTTTGAATATACCAGCTGCCAACTCTTCCCAGGCATGCTGATCAGTTAGTAGGACGTGAGATAGCTGACAACCTATCACCACTATACTCATATTTCATCCAGCAACCCTGAGATTGTATGTCAAACGTGAACCACGTAATGTTCTGCCTACCCTGCCAGAGATTTTAAGCGTAAATGTATGGATAGATGGTCATAGTTCATAGTGGATCCTTTAATTCATAGTCCAATTTTAAATAAATAGACTGACAAGTATTCCGAGCATAGGTAGCTTATAGGTATATCCTACCTATACTCGGAAAATAAGTGTGAAAATAAGTTTGTAAATAAGTGTGGTTATTTCAATGGAATTAGTAACACTTGTAAATATCAGTGTGATAGTTAAAAAAATTTTGGGTGAGTTTTGGGTGAATTACCTCACCATACAAGTTGTATGCAAGAAAAAAAAAGTTCTTGTTTTTTTTTTGAGAATTTCATATAGGTATCTTGAGAAGCACGTTGTTCAGTTTCATAGGGAGAAACATCCCCTAAGTTTCGCTAGCAAAAAAGTCACATATCGAATCGAAATTGTGAAGAAAATGAAGAAAATTGTGAAGAAACAATAATATGGGTTATATATTACAAAAGCGTTGTGTTTGCAGTGGATTAATCACGAATTGCCAATTATTCAGTAGTAGTAACTCACCCATTCGTTGTGTGTATGTTAAGTAGAGGTGTAGAGTAAGTATCTAGTTATTGCAATGAAACAAAATTAGAGTATGTCAGGACAGAAAAAAAAATGTCTAAGATCTTTTTTTCTGGTCTAGTTTATATGAAAGTAACAAATACATTAAAGACTAGTGCTCAAAATAACAACAAATGCTTAAGGTAGATATTGAAATTTTTTGTTCCTTGAACGATAACACTGAGTTCTTGTGATCATAAAAGTAACCGGTTTAATTTATTGTTTCTTAGAGGTAATGTTTCCAATCTTCTTTGATCATATCAGAAGCTTTTTCGCCAATCATTATTACTGGAGCATTTGTATTACCTCTCACAATGTAAGGCATTATCGAAGCATCTGCTACTCTTAAATGTTTAACACCGTAAACATGTAATCTTGGATCTACCACTGCTTCTATATCCCATTTCGGTCCCATCTTACAAGTCCCAGCGGGATGAAAAATCGTTGTCGTGTATCTTGTGAACAGGCAAGCAAAGTAGTCTTTTGTGCCCCATACTAAATTTGAACAAGCCCGCACAGATGTTTTTACAAATTCTATCCCGTTTGCTTTAAACGCTTTAGTCTCTTCTAAAGTTGACACAAATTTTGACGCTGCTACTAAAGTGTCCAGATCTTCTTGCACGGTGAAGAACCTTGGATAAATCAAAGGCTGTCCAAATACCGGATCGGTTTTGTTTAGTGTCAAATATCCTCTGCTTTTCGGCGATAGTAAAACTGGTCTCACGTTTATGCTATTATAAAATGCTAAAGGAAAAACATTGGATTCCAAATAATTAGTTGGGTCTGAATAAAATTCCTTAAGATTTCTGCCATCGAAATGAAATTGTACGTCGGGTATTGCTTCTTTTTTGGGAGCAAATCTCGTTCTGATGAAAGCTGTTATATGGAGAGGACCCGTGGAAGATAAGGGACCATATTTATGATCCAATTGAAAGAGTTTCTTTATTCCTACAAACATTTGATCTGGATTAATCATTGTTGAAGTTTTGTTTGTCAATTCCATGATTAAAGCATTCGTTGTAACGTGGTCTTGTAAATTGTGTCCTACTTTTAAATCTTCAACGACAGGAATTTTTAAAGCTTCCAAATCATGTCTTGGACCTATGCCAGATAGCATTAGTATTTTAGGCGAATTTAATGCTCCAGCGCTTAAAATTACTTCTTTGGAAGCATACGCTTCAAACCATTCCCCATCTTGAAGATACTTGACTCCATATGCTATTGCATCGTTAGATTCCATTAGCACTTTAGTTACTTGCGCATTTACTCGTATGACTAAGTTAGCTCTGCTTTTTCTGATAGGTCTGATGAAAGCAGCATTAGTAGACATTCTTTGTCCATCTTTAGACGTAGTTTGCGTTATCATGGTACCTATTTGCTCTTTTCCGTTTGTATCTCTAACTGGCAGGCCTTTTTCTTCAAAAGCCTTTAAAAGAACTGGTATGTTTTTATCAGCGTAAAAAAATCTTTCCACTGTTAAAGGACCATTGACACCATGATATTTCTTGTCTTGAGACTCAATGTCTCGATTGTTTTCAGATTTTTTAAAATAGGGAAGAACCTGAAAAGTTATATTCTACGTTTTAGTCGTCGATTCAAATAAGTTACAATAATTTCTAATAAGTATGTAAATACGGATATTTTTACATCTTTGTAACTCCAACCAACGTTGCCCAAGTTAGCCCATCTATCATAGTCTTCCTTGTTTCCTCTCATATACACCAAATAGTTGATGGCACTTGATCCTCCCATAACTCGACCGCTGTAAATGTTTTTGGACAGATATCATAAAGTTTGTGTTGACATATTAAAATGTTCATGTTGAAGATAGCTTTTAATGAAATGTGTAGTGAAAAATCTTGTGCATCTACTCAGTAAACATTTGACAGATACTTCAAAGCGTCGGATACTAATGTTTTTTTTGTGCATTTACACAATATTGACAGGGACAGCTAGAGTGACTGTAAGCAATAAGACTTCACACTTATAAGAGTTGATTGCTAAGGAAATAATAACCTTAATTTTTTTAAGCATTTGAATTATGTTGAAAGATCTTTAATTGCTAAAAGGACACATGTCCAAATTCAAAAGCAAGAGAAATTTTACTTAAATATAGGGTCAATTTTTCATCTGCTAGGGTAGCACATTAGTGAATTAAAGAGCGAAATAAAAAAGAAATAATTAGTTATCAAAGGTTTTTTAGGTAGATTCATATAAGTATGGATGATGGAATTGTCATTGCTCATGAATCAAACTCAAAATGAAATAGAACTGCCTTACCTATCTCTACAAAGTTTTCCAAGAATATATTAGTTGACGCTAAAATATTCAAGATGCTGGTTATAAAATTGCTCACGTAAACCGGATAAACTAATCACAAGATTCAGAGGAACTCTTGATCCCTAAATAAATTGATTTTAGAAATAAATTACTAAACAATAACTTTGATCATTTTATGAGCCGTTTCTCAGTAACCATCTAGTAACAACTAAAACAAATATTGGTTTTGATTTTCCTGGGCAACTTGTCTAGAGGAGAATCGACAAGTTTGGTTTTCAATAAAAGCTGTATCGTACCTGAAGTTTACCATCTTTGTCAGCTTAATAACAAACATTTTTGAGTACTTATTTGCGTATTTAGTTAATGATGAAATTGAGCTAGTTAAAAAAATTCCAACAATAATATGTAATGTTTTTTTAATAACCAGAAGAAGTGTAAAATCTTATTAAATATGACGTAAAACCATTAGTTTTATTAAAACAATCATCTTAGATTGGTTGCTAAACGTAGAGATCAAGCCATGGCTTTGTCATACTGAATAGCGTTAACCAAGAACGTTGTAATTTGTGTATCCCTTCGGAAGCACAGACATTTTACATCCTGGCCTTTGGAAGGCATACGATGATGCGTGGGGTCAAAGTCAACACATAAGAGGCCCGTTAGACAGTTTAATCTTGTCAATTTCGTTGTCTTGGAATCGGATTCCTTTCAAAGTAGTGGCTGTGTCGAGACAGTTTTTATTTTATTTTATTTTTATAAGCCAGTGCTGTCCCACTACCGAGCAAAGCCTCCCCTAGTTTCTTCCAGGCGTCACGGTGCTGTGCGGTGTTCGCCTACTCTTTTTAAAGACGTCTAGCTCATCCCGCCAACGCTTCCTCGGATGTCCCTGGCCTAGACTCCCATTCGGTGTCCACTCGGTGGCGACCCTTGCTCATCTATCGGGATGTAACCGGCACACATGACCTGCGCACTCCCATTTAAAATTTACCGAGGAAAAATATATTATTTTGAGGTCACATTCCTTATTTGCGTTTACAGATTCTTACCTAAGCCAGGCGCAAGTCTGTCCCCTTTGAGCTCTGCAGGTTAATTCCTCAGGCTGGGTCCTGTAATTCCAGTCGATGTTGGATCGACCGAGGGTCGGAGCGAAAGACGGGACACTTGTCACGTCGGGCTCCTCAGGACCTGCTTCCAAGAGGAGGATCTGGAAGACGGATTAGGTTAAATGAGATCAGCTTTTCAAAACAATAAACAGTACCTTTTTAGAGCTTGTGTTGGTTTCTTTGACGATTCTTGGGATAAATTTGTATTAGTATGCATTTCAATTTCATTATTTATCATCGATTCTGTATTCTTTTGAATTTAGTGTGAAAAGGGTCAGCTGGCATCCTCGAATACGTCTCAGCTTACGATTGTAGTCAAGAGCAAACCCATTAAATATACAGAGATGACCAATTTTTTTAAATTTACGAACTACATCGACATTATAAATTTGACTATCTAAACCAAAACTTAACTAAAACAAACCAAAAAAAAAATTGGATGTTCATATATATGGTAAATAATATAAAGCTGCAACACAAAACTGTATCCCTCATTTTGGTTTTACCAGTTTTTTTAATGGGTCGCTGTTTGCATACAAAAGATCACTAATTATTATTTAAAGACCTTGAGAACTGTTCAATAACTCTAACATTACAAAATTGTATCACCCCCGACATTCGATTGCTTGTAATTAACCACTTTAAAAATAAAACGAGTGCTACCTAAACAAAACAATTTGAAGTAAAAAATTCCTGACCCGAAAACGAGCTGGCTAGCAACAATTTTATAAATGCACTGAAATGAGTTTTCCAACTTCGCAAACTAGTTTGAATAAAAAATAATCTACTGGGAAGTTTGATTGACTCTCAACTATCAAAATTAATTAGTTGTTTCTCCTACACCACAGCCGAGCAAAACTTACTCGTATTTTCATAACCTCTCTATCGAGTTACTGAAGTGCGCTTAATGTAGGTACCTGGGCGTCTGATCTGAAGCTTCGGAATTAAAGTTTCATTTTTTGTAAAAAATGCATGATTTGCGATTTTTTGGAGATAAAAGTATGGTACATAAATTTTTTGATCTAAAATACTACTAATCTGTAAATTTCATCAATAAAATCATTCCATTTTCGAGGAACGGACTGCTTGATAAATAGTATAGGACAGTGTTTTGATATAATATTTACCCACTCATAAGTACCAAAACACAACAAACTATACTAATATTATAAAGAGGAGAGATTTGTATTTTTGTATGTAAGGAATAGGCTCCGAAACTACTGGACCGATTTCAAAAAATCTTTCCCCGAATCCTACATTATCCATGAGTAACATAGGCTACATAATTTTCTCGAATTCCCACGGGAACGAAGTCCCGAGCGGAATGCTAGTAAGTTATAAAAGAGTTCTTAGCTCAACCTAGTTACAACCATGCCACTTAATAAAGAAAAAAGAGCTCGCGTCTTTTATTTATGAGTTGTTACTTTATACATCTAATTTGATATATAGTTGACTTTCAACTATTAAGAGTAAAAGTTCAAAGTCTCCTAAAATGTGTTAGTTTAACGTGGTATTAAAAGCCAAAAGTATTTGGCTAAAAGTATTTGGCTTTTCCTCAGTGTATATAGTATACGTTAACTTTTAAAAATATATCAAAAATAAACAAAACTAAAGGTTAAACGAAATTTCCTTAGCTTTAACTACAACATGTGCTGGTTAAAGGCTCCAAAGTATATTAGTTTTGCTAACTGCCTGTGTAGTTGTTATCCTAAACGTATTAAGTAGTTACACTATGAAAAGTATAGTAAAATATTTTTAAAAGAAAAAGCAAGTATTAACAATAAAACACTTAATCTAGACAAGGGCACGGACATCAAGTCTGTGGATGCTAATATCTTTATTATAAAAAAAAAAGTAGTTACACTACATTGTTTCAGGTATAAAAACAGTTCCAACGAATATTTTTCATTAAATAAAGTCAAGCCACTGTTTTCGTTTATTTTCAAGCGAATTAACTTATGAAGTAGAACGAAGCGTTACAAAATCCCTACTCCCTACTTAATATTATAAATGCGAAAGTAACTCTGTCTGTCTGTCTGTCTGTCTGTTACCTTTTCACGCCTAAACCGCTGAACCGATTTTGATGAATTTTGGTACAGAGATAGATTAGAGCCTGGGAAAGGACATAGGCTACATTTTATCCCACAGTTGGGCACGATATAACCTGTAGTCCACGCGGGCGGAGCCGCGGGCGGAAAGCTAGTACTATATATTTTACTTTGTAACACAGCAGCGGTGGATAGTTTACTGATATTTCTAAGATCATAGTTTTAATTTTATTCCCGGATAATTAAGCTGACAGCATCTTAGTTATAGCAATAGAATATGAACGCTAACGGCCGACTATAAGTTTCAATTTCTCTTGCAAGCCTGTGCCGCTTGCAATAGTAGGCAAATTTTTATGCCTAAAGCTGACTTTTGTTAGGGAGTGAGACTTCTGTATGTTAGTACTATTATTTATTCTGTGGTTATAGGTTAGAATGTTAGATGATAGGATTTAAGTATTTTATAAACTATCCATATCACTACACACATTTTGAAACCACCAGACTCATAATTACAAATCTCTACCTTATGCAAATATATTATAAAACCACAAATTAACGGCCATTGCCATATTGAAATATAGGTACTTAGATACCAATCAGTGTACCTATAAGTACAGTCACGACAACACAGTTCGAATGCCAAACTATCTGAGTTATCAGACAGTTGTGGCGCAATTACCGACGTGAAAGTTAGGTTACCTAGGACCTATAGTTGCCTAAGTAAGTACTAAGTGGCAAGTGAACTTCAAGGTATCGGTTTTGGTTTGTTAATTGGAAACGTGGCAAAGGACAGATTAAAGAGAAATTAGGTTTTGTGTATGTGGCGGTACGCTGAGAAATGCTCATAAATAGGACAAACATTAGCTTTCCGCCCGAGACTTCGTTACCATGGGAATTTGGGAAAATTATGTAGCCTATGTGTTAATCCAGGATGTCAGCTACCTCCATGCCAAATTTTATTAAAATTGATCCATCTGTTTGAGCATTAAAGAGTAACAAACATCCATCCAACAACATCAATACATCCATATAAACTTTTGCGTTTATAATATTAGTATAGTAAGGATCTGTTGATTGACAGTATGATCTTAGCATGTAGGGTTGCTAGTATATAAATCGGCATTTTCTGACCTCTGACAGTGGCCGGGATCGACGCTTAAGGCGACTACAGCACCCGATAAAGGCAGCACACATAGGAATAGTGCCATTTCCGTCTCTCAACAGGCCTGGGCCGGCAGTGCGAACAGTGTCGATACACGAAGTTTACGGACTATGAAAGCGTGCGTCCGTAAAAACAAGTTCGAAAGTTAGAAAAATGAGATTTATAGAAAGGTAACAGCTTAAATCGAAAAATGCGTTAACTACTTATCGAGAGTGTTCAATCACAAACATTTTGATAGCAAATTCAAGTTCCTGTGTGCATTTTACTATCGTTTTTTACAGCTTAAAAGATACACAATATTGAGTATTTAGAGGTGACTTTGTGAGCTTTTTCTATCGAACCAAAAGTGCTAAATCATGTTTTCAGCAAACTACTTATCTAGTTTATGTCCTGAATATTACCGTAGTATTTTTTTTCTTCGATTTAATGCAGTGCTTCATGCTTATCTACGCATCATAAAATCGTAATTTAGGTGCTGTAGTCGCCTTAACGTTCTCTCCGAAACACGGAAACGTTCGTCATGATTTGTCATTTTGGTCACCCATCAGGTTCCCTGTTACTGTCTACCTTGCTTAACTTCTATTTTTTTTTTCGCCTCTACAAACAACTTGAGCGATCACCCGATTGCCTTATTATGAGGTTTATCCATTTCCTGACTGAGTGTCCAATGTACGCGCTGGTAAGATGGGAGACAATAGGCATGGATGAGGTAAAAGAAGAACAAATACAAGAGCTTAACATAAAGGATATAATCGGGTTTGCTAAAGCTTCGGGTAGGTTCAAAGAGGTGGAACTGTCAGTGCAGAGGTAAAACTCATGCGCTGTTGTGGGGAACTGGGTGAAATGGTCCCAAATGAGTGGACTGATCACCCGCCTGTGCCTGACGGGCGTCCCCTCCATAGATAGATAGATGAGGTTTACCACTTTTCTTAAGAATTGAATCGGCGTTTCATGGTAGTGTTGGTTCAGTTTGCCTAAAGTTTCGCTATAGTTGCCTTAGTAATCCAAAAACCAAAACCATCCAAAAAGAGCCAACAATAGTAAATAAAATAACCATAAATAATAGATAATTATGTTTGATTTTAAAACAATAAGTATCTGTTAACGATTCCAATTAAAACCTTTTGAAAATTGCATTTTTAAATTAAGTAAGCAGTTATACAAGCTATTATTAATCTATGGTGTTACACAGTTAAGTACGTACTTAATTATCGACAAAATTGAAATATGCACGCTATGTTATACAGTTGTTAGATTTTGCAAAATGTGAGTGGTTCAATTACCTATTGGAATAATTAACTACGGCCACTTAAAACGGCCAAGAGTCAGGCTACGCGAAGTCAACGGTTCCACACCAACTCCCCTAATTTTAGGGTTCCGAAGTAATAGTTATTATCAGTTTTCTAAATTGTATCCTACTATGGAAGCAATTAAAAGACGTATAAACTTCTAAATAATGATTCTACATACTTATGGTTAACAATTTCCATATATTTTTTTATGAGTGTCATATATGAGGACGATGGTGGAGCGAGTTAACCAAGAAAATGCCACAAAAGGTATTAGTACTCCAACGCACCGACGAAACAAAGCAAGCTGTCTGGCGTCGGAGTTCAGTGGGAGGGTGGTCGCGAACCAGACGATCCTTAACAGAGGTTAACGGCGCCTACCAAACTGTACGGGACCATTAGTACGCCACCTCACATTGGAAACAAATTGAGATGTTGTTGCCTAAGATGGGTTAATAGTGGGCATGTCTCATTTGCGTTTCCTTAGGCGCATTTTACGACACCTACGGAAAGAGATGGGGTGGTGTTATTCTCAACCGATCACCTATTGAGAAGCAGGAACTTCTTGTGATACGAGCAATCGAGCATATAAATGGCATTGAATGCAAATTTTATTCATTCATTCACTAAACTACCGTAAAAAAATTACGAAAGAATAATAATGAAGCGTGAAAAACTGCAGCTACTTTTTTATACAAGTTACAATGTATTCGGTTAATTTAACGCTACAATTATGTTTATGTATACCTTGTTATTTGACGTTGATAGTTGACGACAGCAAAAGTAGTGAATAATTGAAAAAAAATCTTTTTCATACTTTACCAGAATTACTCTAAATCAGTTATTCTTAACCTTTTAGTAACGGTTAATTTTACAAAATATGTATCTGTTTTACCACGGACCACTAATTGTTTGAAGGTAAAAGTATGTAGTTAAAAGGATTATTCTACAGTTTTACCTACATGCACTATTGTTCATATTCAACAGTGTTTTAATTTTTTTTACGAAAATTTTATTTCTCTTTACTTACTAACTTCTAAATCCGTGGTTCAGTGCTAGTCAAGACCAAAAAATTGAAGGCTCTGGCACCCAGCTGATTTTAGTGATTGTGCTGACTCGTCACATTTCATACAATATTTTTGGGATGGCTTCGCGGACCACTTCAGGTGCGTCCAGGGACCACCAGTGGTCCACGGACCACCGGTTAAGAACCACTGCTCTAAATAAATGATGTGTTCAAACCGCGAAATTTTATAGTGTTACGGGGGTTATAGTGTTAGTGTTATGTCTTAATCGGTTTTTTACTAACACGGGTCAAAAATAATATTATACACACATCAACACGGTCTAGGGATATTGCACGATTTTTCATACAAAAGAGGTCTGTTTGAGAAGCTATAATAGCATACTCGAGATAGATGGATGGAGTATTATAATTTCCAGACGAGTAAGTGCTAAACTTGTATTTTCAATTCTAGTTAATAAATTTTATTTTACTTGAAATTTGTGAAAATGTGGCGAAAATGAAAAAAAATTAAATGCATAAATTCGACCATTTTCATACAAAATTTATAATAAGATTGAGCTACTTATTAAGAAAAGACCCTGAACTAAGTAAAGCTGTGTTAAAGTCAAAGTTACGGGATTCATTGCTCGCTGATGATAACAGTTCCTCGCAAAACAGCGTCATCAGCGGGAATATTGTGTAATAATAATAATAATTTTTATTGTGTAATAATAAGCACTACATGTATTCTGTGATAAATAAGTGAAAAGGTAAATAAACTTCACAGTTTGGCGGGTAGAATATATCTGTAAACAATGTACTCACTTAATCTGTTAATAAAAAAAAAAAAAAAAAAGCAGGCAAAAAGTGCATTTTCGTTTTCATCACGTTTTCATAAATTTCAAGTAAAACAAACTTTATTAACTAGAATTTAAAGTACAAGTTTAGCACTTACTCGTCTGAAAATTATAGCCCTCCATGTATCTCTAGTATGCTTTTATAGCTTTTCAAACAGATCTCTTTTGTATAAAAAATCGTGCAATATCCCTAGACTGTGTTGATGTGTTTACGAGGTGGAATTTTTTAATGCCACCTGAAGGGAAAGTACTCTTAACACTGTAGATATACAATTGTACTCAATGAAAACATTACTTTATTTTTGAAAAGAAAGAAAACTGTATTCAAGGATTTTCGAAAATTCCTTTGCCACACCCGGGAATCGAACCTACTAAAATCTGTAAGAATTACATGCTGTATTTTTTTTGCGTCGAACGTTAGGGTCAATTATATGGATGAAATCTCTCTAACAAACTTTGTAAATTAAATGAAAGGAAACTATGAAATCTTAAATTAAACCATTGAATTTAGCAAGAAGCCCGGAGCGTCCCCCCCCCCAATCAAAGATGGCCGCCATACAAGTTTAGATTCTAAAAGTGAGGCGAGGCCGAAGGCCGAGGCGAGCCGCGTATAGGGTGAGGCCGAAGGCCGAACTCCGCGTAGGGCGAAGCCCGGAGCGGCCCCCCCCCAATCAAATATGGCCGCCATACAAGTTTAGATTCTAAAGGTGAGGCGAGGCCGAAGGCCGAGGCGAGCCGCGTACAGGGTGAGGCCGAAGGCCGAACTCTGCGTAGGGCGAAGCCCGGAGCGTCCCCCCCCCAATCAAAGATGGCCGCCATACAAGTTTAGATTTTTAAGGTGAGGCGAGGCCGAAGGCCGAGCTCCGCGTAGGGCGAAGCCCGAAGCGTCACCAAGCATATTACCAGCCGACCGCCATCATACCGACATGGGTGTCGTTTAATAGGTTTTCAGGGGTGCTGATTTCGAAAATGACATCCATTTTGAAATCCAAGATGGCGGATATGGATTTTTTGGAAAATACCGTCATGGGTGTCGTTTAATAGGTTTTCGGGGGTGCTGATTCCGAAAATGACATACGTTTTGAAATCCAAGATGGCGGACATAAATTTTGCAAAATATCGGGTGTCGTTTTTTGGGTATTCAGGGGTGCTGATTAAGAAAATAACATCCATTTTTAAATCCAAGATGGCGGCCGTGAAAAACCAAAAAAAATTAAAAAGTTTCTTAAAATTTATAAAAAAAGGCACAACCGCCTCGCGATCCAAAAAACGACACCCTTGAAGATTGTTTGCAAAAAAATTATATCGGCTATTTTGGATTTCAAAATGTATGTCATTTTCGGAATCAGCACCCCCAAAAACCTATTAAACGACACCCATGACGGTATTTTCAAAAAAATCAATGTCCGCCGTCTTGAATTTCAAAGTGGATGTCATTTTCAAAATCAGCACCCCTGAAAACCTATTAAAGGACACCCATGTCGGTATGATGGCGTTCTGTGGGTAATATGCTTGGTGACGCTTCGGGCTTCGCCCTGCGCGGAGCTCGGCCTTCGACCTCGCCCTATACGCAGCTCGCCTCGGCCTACGGCCTCGGCTCGCGCGTTTGGCTCGGTCTGCGACCTCGCCTCACCTTTTAGCTGAAACTTCCAATTACCCATTGAATTTATAAGTCCAGATTTCATGATTTTCCTTTCATTTAATTTACCAAGTTAGTTTGAGAGATTTCATCCTTATAATTGACTCTAACGATCGATGCAATAAAAGTTCAGGGTTTTAGTCGGTTCGATTCCCGGGTATGGTAAGCAAATTTTCGAAAATCCTTGAATGCAGTTTTCTTTCTTTAAAAAAATAAAGGAATGTTTTCTTTGAGTACTTTTTTTCTATCTACAGTATTAAGAGTACTTTCCCTTCAGGTGGCATTAAAAAATTCCACCCTGTATATTATTTACCTTTGATCCCGTCGTAGTATTAAATTACAACCCACGTTAACCAGCAATATGTACAAAGAAATAAAAGGTAATCGGAAATTTTGAATTTCACAAGAAATACATACATATAGAGGCTAATGATATCAAAAAACCAGAGCCTTATATCGAAAATGAGTCATTTATGGTTAGGAAAACCACAATCAATTTTCCATTAGGCGTTTGGTAGCGGAGCGGCGCACCTGTACTCAATAATAATAATGAATTATGTGAGTAAGAAGTATAAGGCATTGCAATCTTTTAGCCAGGTTCGTGAATATTTTGGACAGATTCTGGTATAAAATTTTTATGTTTGAATTTTTGAACATAAGAGCAAGTCTGGTAATGAGCCAGACTTGTAATAGGAAAGTTGCGGGTTTAAATCCTGGTGCGGGCCTGTAGGTACCACTAAATTGGTCTTTTCGGATTGATGTACTGATTTTTCATGAATTATCACTTGCTCAGCGGTGTAGAAAAACATCGAGTTGAAACCCACACGTCTGAGAAAATTCGTTTTCGACAGGCGTGCAGTTCAACAACCAGCATTGGGGCAGCGTGATGGACTAAGTATGGCCTAAATCCCCTTCGTATTTCGAAGAGAGGCCCGTGCCCCTCGGTGGGGTCGTATATGGGCTGATAAATAAAAATAAGGGCATTTTAATGAATCGGCGAAACTTTATAATATTAATTCACCCAGTCGTTGAAATCCAACTACCTACTTCACTTGACCATGTAAATAGGTCCCCTTTCAGAAGCCAAAGTAATTACGCCCATCTTTGATAATAATCTTAGTATTTCAACTCCTAGCACATTCAACTTACGCCTAGCCAAAACTTAATGGCAAATTCTCGTCGCTTAAACTCAAACTGATGGTATCTTACTCCCCATAAATTTAGACAAACTGTGTCTTGTACGGGATCTTGTTAGCCTTAGAGATTAAGGCGTGAGAGGAGAGAAATGGGGGTTTTTAAACCTCGACAAAAAAAGAGGGTTTTTTTAAGTTTGACGTGTGTTCCTTTAAGGCTGTGTATCCGTTTATCTATGTGTGTGTAACTGTGTGTCAGTCTGTGGCATCGTAAAAGGTATAAACCTAAAGGTATAAACCGATTTCGATGCGGATTTTTTTGTTTGAAAAGTGTCGTTATCTAAATGGTTCTTAGTTATATTTAATCGAAATAGTTATTAGCTATATTTAATTGAAGTTGGTTCAGCCATTTAGGAGTCATAAGCAATAACTGCTTTACCACAAAAACTTAGACATGTCTACTGACTTTGTCATTTTGTTGTTTTTAAAAATTATTAATTTTAAAATATAGGTTGAAAAAGAACCTCCTAACTTTATTGAAAATCCTGAACCAGTATTACTTACTGAATACTTTTTATTTTTTTATTTTTGGGGGGGGTGGATTTTTTTTTCTTAAACGTAGACACGAACGACTCTGGCGCACTCTCTGAGCGCTACCCGCACCCCTCGAGTGCCTGGTGTAGGAGTAATGTCTACGTTTAGCCAAAAAATGAACTATTCCCATTGAAAAAAAAAAAATATATTCATAAATGTGTTCTTTGAGTGATACTGGTTCAGGATTTTCAATAAAGCTAGGAAGTTCTTTTTCAACCTGTATAAAATTATTTAACGTATTATTACAGTTAATATGAACTATATGAAGGGTTGTCTATGGAAAGATGATGGTATTAAATTTTTTTCAACAGCTTTGTTGGTATGTACACGTAGGACAGTTGGTTTGCAACGGATTATATTGATGGTTTAAAACTGTACAAAAATACCGATTCTTAATGTATACAATGAAAACACTTTATTGCATATAATAAAAAGTACAAAACAAAAGATATATGAAAGAAAACCCTTTGTTTTCTTTTATATATCTTAGAAAACGACACATCTAAGTTTCCTATATCTAAGAAGAGAAAAAAGTACAGTCCGACTGAGAAACTATAGTGTTGGCTGGTACAGTTAAACTGCAATTGTAAAACTTTTTCGCTTTGCTACTGGGACTCATTGTTTAGTTTTATAGAGTGGAGAGTTAGGTTTTCTGGAAGGAGTTTTTAAGTATTATTACTAATTATTTTACTACATAATTTTTATTAATAATTTTCTACGTCAAAAACGTAAGAATCTGGGATTTTTTTTGTTTAATTTTTCTTTCCTAATTTACTTTGCATAATGGATGTAGCATAACATGAAACGTTTACGTAATCATTTTTTGGCATAATAATTTTTGAGCATAACGGTCCGTGGTTAGGTTAGGTTAGGTTATTCTAGTAAAAACTATTCCAAAACAGTTATGCGTTAAGTGGTTATGGTAAAATATTATAAGTCCTATAAACGTATTCCTAGTAAAATTATTATAAAAGTTTTTATGTCACTAAATATAGATCCGTAAGAGTCAACCAATTTCAATCCAACATTGCCTTTCAGCAAATAACAATAAACAAAAACGTAATCTAAATCTGATGTGCATGTGTTTAGGGTTATTTCTGTTTTTTCCTTAAACGCTGAACAAATTTCGATAAACTTTATATGGGACCACTTCAGGAGTATCTCCTTTTAAAAATAATCATGAAGATAAGACTGTTACTAAAAAAAAAGATGAAAATCAAGTAAAAAATGAAAAGAAAATAAAGGCATATCCAGTTTATATAAATCTAAGCGGCCATCCCATAAGGACATACTAATTTAAGACGATCCGGAGAACCCATATCCTATAAAGAGTTTTGGGGCAATTTCATTTTAAAAGATAGATATCCAAGTGGTCTTTTTCTTCTTATCGTGTAGGTATAGTCAAGTGAGTGGAAAACTTGGCTAACCCTGGTGTCAGAATTTTCAAACCGCATAGTGGCGTCTGATTTGGTTTTAACGACTGTAGTTTATCGACAGCAGCCAGGACCGTCAGCTTAACCGAAGCACGGAAACGCTAGTGATAAATTGCCACTTAAGGGAACCCATCAGGTTCCCTGCCCCCAAGTGGTATCCATACCAATTACAAATATGTTTGTTTTATTATGAAACTCGGTGGTCATAAATGCCGTTTGGTAATAAGAACATCATCACAAGTTATGATTTAATTTCAATTTATTTAATTGGTTTACGCGGTTAGTACATTTAATAGCTATGTACTTGTTTCTTATCTAAATGATTAACAACCACATGCAATAATTCTGAGCAATTTAAAGTGTATTTTATTCTTTATTGAACTTAGATTACACGGGATAAAGTTTTTTTATATATTTTTTTTAATTAAAAGATGGGTTAACTCTTGACCTCAATCTTGACCATAAGGTCACAGATGAGGTCGACGATGAAGCGAGTTAACCCAGGAAATGCCTACAAAGGCACTGGTACTCCTACGCACCGACGGAACACAGTAAGCTGTTTGACGTTGGACTTCGGTAGGAGGGTGGTAGCGAACCAGACGGCCCTTTACAGAGCCTTCACCACACCGCATGAGACCATAGGACGACACCTCAGATTCAGAAAAAAATGAAGTGCCGTTGCCTGGGATGGATTACTAGGAGGCAGGTCTCATTTGTGTTTCCTTAGTCGCCTTTTACGACACCCACGGAAAGAGAAAACGAGAAAAGGTTTATCTTTTCTAACTAACTTCTACAAGCTTTCTAATCGCTTTTTTAAAAATAAGTATAACTTTAAATTTAAAATGTTGTACATCCCCGACATTTTAGAGCTTTACCACAAAAATAAAACTGGCCAAGAGCGTGTCGGGCCACGCGCATTGTAGGGTTCCGTAGCAGCATGGTTCAAATATGCAGCTGGTTTCTTAATTCTACGAGCATATTGTCATAGTCGATGTTAAAATCCCCAAATACTATAGTATTAAAAAGTTTGTAGTTTCAGAAATAATTGTAGCTTTGGTCTAAATATAACAGAATGGAAGTATTTAATGCGCGAGCGAAGCGAGCGCGAATTTTTTTTTGTCTTTTTAAATATTATTTCTTTTCTTTTTGGTTTTCTTTTTTTAAATTTTTTGCGATAATATTATTGTTAGGGATAATATAATAATATCGAGCTGCTGCTAAAGCAGGTCGCGTGGTGATCTTGTATAAATTCGATATCATTTTCGTACTTAGCACCCCCAAAAACCTATTAAACGACACCTGAAATGTCAATATGTTACAGCTTGGCTTTCAGCTCGCCTCACTTTAAGCGTGGAACCTTGTATGGTGGCCATTTTGGATTAGTGTATACTTCGTCGTGAATGCTACTCTCGTGAATTATTCCACATTTTATTTTTATAAAAATTAATGTTTTCCAAATGGATTGCTGAATCGAAAAACGTTCGTAGTAAACCCCATCTATCTTGAAAAAAGCTATCCTATGATAACCCACTCGATGATATCGGCGAGAAAAAAAAATCCCTCGCGCTTTCACGTGTATGGAAGACACCCGAAAAACAATTTTTTTCCACCATTTTATTTTTTAGATCTGTCGGCGCAATCAATATTACTACCATGCCAAATTTTAACTCTGTAGTACCAAGGATCTAATATTAGTAAATATATTCTTATTAATCCCAACAACGTTTGGCACTTGGTCGACTATTACTCACAAGCTTGAAGAGCCAACTTATGTGTGATAGTTTTCCTTTTAATTTTGTTGTATATTTTATCACCGTGAATTTTTCCACATTTTTAGAAACAATCGTTTTGCTTGTAATGGGGGATACTTGTTTTTAATAAAAAAATTCACTTTAAAAATTAATTTTTCGCAAAGGGAATGCTGAATCGAAAGACGTTCTTAGTAAACCTCTTCTATCTTTTAAAAAGCTATCCTATGACATCTCATTCGATGATATCGGCGAGAAAAAAAAAAGAAATAAATAGAATGAAATGGAAGTATTTAATGCGCGAGCGAAGCGAGCGCGAATTTTTTTTTTATTTTATTTTTTTTGGTTTTAGTTTTTTTTTTTAATTTTTTGCGATAATATTATTGTTAGGCATAATATAATAATATCGAGCTGCTGCTAAAGCAGGTCGCGTGGTGATCGTGTATAATTTTGATGTCATTTTCGTAATTAGCACCCCCAAAAACCTATTAAACGACACCTGAAATGTCAATATGTTACAGCTTGGCTTTCGGCTCGCCTCACTTTTAGCGTGGAACTTTGTATGGCAGCCATTTTGGATTGGGGTACACTTCGTCGTAAATGCTACCCTCGTGAATTATTCCACATTTTTTTCAATATAAAAATTAATGTTTCTCAAACGGATTGCTGAATCGAAAAACGTTCATAGTAAACCCCTTCTATCTTTTAAAAAGCTATCCTATGATAACCTACTCGATGATATCAGCGAGAAAAAAAAATCCATCGCCCTTTGACGTGTATGGGAAACACCCGAAAAACATTTTTTTTCCACTATTTTATTTTGTAGATCTGTCAGGGCAATCAATATATATGACCATGCCAATTTATAGCTCTGTAGTACCAAGGATCTAATATTAGTGAATATATTCTTATTAATCCCAACAACGTTTAGCACTTGGTCGACTATTACTCACAAGCTTGAAGGGCCAACTTATGTGTGATAGTTTTCCTTTTAATTTTGTTGTATATTCTATCACCGTGAATTTTTCCACATTTTAAAAACAATCGTTTTGCTTGTAATGGGGTACACTTGTTTTTAATAAAAAATATCACTTTAAAAATTAATTTTTCGCAAAGGGAATGCTGAATCGAAAGACGTTCTTAGTAAACCTCTTCTATCTTTTAAAAAGCTATCCTATGACATCTCATTCGATGATATCGGCGAGAAAAAAAAACCATTGCCCTTTGACGTGTATGGGAAACCTCCGAAAAATTGTTTTTTTCCAAAATTTTATTTTTTCAATCTGTTGGCGCAATCAATATGTATGACCATGCCAAATTTCAGCTCTGTAGTACCAAGGATCTAATATTAGTAAATATATTCTTATTAATCCCAACTAAGTTTGGCACTTGGTCGACTATTACTTGCAAACTTGAAGAGCCATCTTATGCGTGATAGTTTTCCCTATAATTTCATTGTATACACTACCACCATGAATTTTTTCAAATTTTTAGAATCAACCGTTTAGCTGGTAGAGGGGGGGGACACTTGTGTTTGACAAAAATTTTCACTTTAAAAATTTATATTAGGCAAACAAAGTGCTGAATCGAAAAACGTTCTTAGTAAACCCCTTCTGTCTTTTAAAAAGCTGTCCTATGACACCCCATTTAATGATATTGGCTAGAAAAAAAAAATTCATCGCCCTTTCACGTCTATGGGAGCCACCCGAAAAAATTTTTTTTTCTAAGATTTCACTCTACAGTTCTGACGGCGTAGTTAATATTTATGACCATGCCAAATTTCAGCTCTGTAGTACCAAGGGTTTCTTAGGAAACCCGCGGACAGACGGACAGACGGACAGACGGACATGGCGAAACTATAAGGGTTCGTAGATTACTACGGAACCCTAAAAACTGAAACTAAATCTATGACAATGTAGAAAAATTTGTTTTTTTGTAATAAGCCGGTTTTAAACACTGGTGTGTTAATATTTTATAGTAAAGCAATTCCACAAGGTGGACCGACGATCTGGTAAAGATTGCGGGAAGCCGCTGGATGCGGGTGGCTCAGGACCGATCGAGGTGGAGATCTCTGGTGGAGGCCTATGTCCAGCAGTGGACGTCTTGCGGCTGACATGATGAAAGCAATTCTTGCTTATACTGGGTGAACCAATTTTAATCAAATATGTATAGCTAAAAACGATCTCAATGACGTCAGCTTTTAAACATAAAAAATCGATCCATTTGTTTAGGAGCAACAATGCGACAGACAGACACATAACATACAGATACCCAAATACACACGTCAAATTTATAACACCCTTATTTTTTGTCGGGGGTTGAAAACTTGTTAAAATGTTAACTGAGCTTTAATTATGAAAGCTGTTTTAACTGTTATGATTGGTATGTCTATACCAAAATTAGCGACGGATGAGAGGTCACTCTAGCACCAAACGGCAAAAACACCAGTAAGATAAGTCATCACAAATATCAAGGACTTGCTCTAAAATAAAGGGCCAACCTTGAGCCAGAAACCTTCGAATAACAAAAGAAATGAACGTCAAATTAAGGGCAAGCCAATGACCGTCATGCTTCATCGATAACAAATATAGTTGCGATTGCCAAATGTTTTTTGTTATTTAAAATAATTTAAGAAGATGAAGGTTGCTGTAGTTCAGTAAACAATAATTGTGAAATGGCTACTATTGAAGGATACGGTAATTATGTAATTTATAGTATTGTCTCTAACTTTTTAGGGTTCCGTACTTCAAATGGAAATAACTCTAAAATTGAAAATGTTGTATCACTTCCAACATTCAATTGCTTATATATTAATATATTAAAACGGCTGAACCAATTTTAATCATATATCGCTAAGAACCTTCTGGATGACGTCTGCTTTCAAAAAGTAGGTCCATTCGTTTTGGAGACAGACACACAGATACACAGATCAAACTTTTAACACCCCTCTTTTCTTCGCAGGTTTAAAGGTATATTTTTTAATAAGATAAGTTATTAAGGAAATAGGCGAAAAAGTTTTTCACTCCTTAAAAACAAAATACAATTTTTTTTTATTTACTTACCTATGGATTTGGTAAGAAGAGTATGGAATTTAACTTCATTTGCATTTGGAATGTTACAACCGATTTGCTTCAATTATACTAGACCGTTTAAGTTTAGATTTAGTACATGTATATATTTTTGTGATCTTATATTAACATGGAAAAAACTTATTTTGGGTCAGATTTAAAACGAGCTATGGCACCTAGATAATCAACGTACGAAACCTCTCCACGCCGAGTTTAACTCTCACTTTTCCGGTTTTTTAATCCACTAACCTTGACTTTTAAATTGGGTTCGCTATTATTCAGCGTTAAGTCTGCAAATACTGAGTAAACAAATACTGATTGGTAAACAAAGACCGCTACTCTTGTGAGTAGACATAGAGTTAAAAAAAAACAAATGTTTTTGACGTAAGATGGGTTTGATTGGTAAGTAGGTAGTAACGCTGCTTCTTAATAAACGTTCTAGGTTCGATTTCTAGGTTCGCTCGTAGCCCAGTGGCTCTTGTTGATCTCAACCGATCAGGGAGGTTAAGCAACGTACACAGAGGCAGGGTAACTGATGGGTGACCAAAGTACAATTTATCACGAGCATTTCCGTGCTTCAGAGGGCACGTTAAGCTGTCGGTCCCGGCCGTTGTCGATTGACTACAGTCGTTAAAACCAAGTCAGAGGCCAATGTGCGGTTTGAAAACTCTGACACCAGGGTTAGCCAAGTTAGCCACATATTTGACTATACCTACACGATAAGAAGAAGAAGAAGGTTTGTTTCTCGATTGGGACAAAAATTTACTTTATAAAACACACAGGCTTAGGTATTTTCTAGTCTAAGTGTTGTTAACTCCCGACAAAAAAGAGGGGTAATTATAAGTTTGACGTGTGTATCTTTGTATCTGTATATCTGTGTGTCTGTCTGTGGCATCGTAGCTCCTACACGAATGGACCAATTTCGATGAGGTCTTTTTTAGGGTTCCGTTCCCAAAGGAAAAAAACGGGACCCTATTACTAAGGCTCCGCTGTCCGTCCGTCCGTCTATCACCAGGCTGTATCTCATGAACCGTGATAGTTAGACAGTTGAAATTTTCGTAGATGAGGTATTTTTTGTGCCCTATAACAACAAATACTAAAAACCAGAATAAAATAAATATTTAAGGGGTTTCCCATACAACAATCGTGATTTTTTTGCCGCTTTCAAAGAGGTTTTTATAGAGTCCGACTCGCACTTTTTTATAGGAACCCTTCGTGCGCGAGTCTGACTCGCACTTTCCCGTTTTATTGTTTGAATGCTGATGTAATCGAGATGGTTCTTAGTTTTTGCTCAAAATGGGTTCAGCCGTTTAAAAGTTCTATGGAATGTCGGGGGTGATACATTATTTACTTTATTTTAGAATTATCTTGGTATGTCCTAAGAGATAAAAAAAATACATTACATTTAAGGCGACTACAGCACCCGATAAAGGCAGCACACATAGGAATAGTGCCTTCTCCGTCTCTCAACAGGCCTGGGCCGGCAGTGCGAACAGTGTCGATACACGAAGTTTACGGACTATGAAAGCGTGCGTGCGTAAAAACATTTTCGAAAGTTAGAAAAATGAGATTTATGGAAAGGTAACAGCTTAAATCGAAAAATGCGTAAACTACTTATCGAGAGTGTTCAATCACGAACATTTTGATAGCAAATTCAAGTTCCTGTGTGCATTTTACTATCATTTTTACAGCTTAAAAGATATACAATATTGGGTATTTAGAGGTGACTTTGTGAGCTTTTTCTATCGAACCAAAAGTGCTGAATCATGTTTTCAGCAAACTACTTATCTAGTTTATGTCCTGAATATTACCGTAGTATTTTTTTTCTTCGATTTGATGAAGTGCGTCATGCTTATCTACGCATCATAAAATCGTAATTTAGGTGCTGTAGTCGTCTTAAGTCCGTATTACAGAACGCGACTTAGACTCTGATCTATACTTAAGTAGCAGTCGTCTTTGTCATGTGATTTTGATAGAAAGACACAAACATTACTTAAGTATAGATCAAGACTTGAGTCTCCTTCTGTAATACGGGCCTTAGTCACTATAGTCGTGGTATTAACACTTGCACTTTTAAACATGACGGAAACTATACTTAGCTACTATAGAATCATGCACAAAATGCACATTGTTCTGCTATTGCAAAGTTTCCTAGAAAATATTTCGCAGTAATTAATGAATCATTGCCTTAGATCACGGCAAAAACCTTGTGAACTTGTATGCCATAGAATAAAAGAGAAAAGATGGACTTTTTGGTAGAAAGAGTTAATTCATTTTATATTTTTATTTTAATTAATTGACAGCGAAATTATTATAATTTGTAATAAAAATAAAAATGTTAATTGACTGGATTAAGATAAGAAAAAAAATGGTTTATATTGAATAAAGAAATAAAGTAAAGAAACGATTTAAACAAATACAAAGCATATCCAAGGACTTTGAAAAATAACATCTGAGCTTCAGGCCAAAATGTAAAAAAAAACGAGCAGAGATCAAATCCAGTCAAGTTGTTTTTTTAAATCCCCGACAAAAGAGAGTTTTGTAAGTTTGATGTACGTATCTGTGTGTCTGTGTATCTGCGTGTTTGCTTGTGGCATCAGAGCTCCTAAACGAATGGATCGATTTCGATGCAGTTCATTTTGTTTGAAAGCAACGTGGTAAAAATGGTTCTTAGCTAAATTTTATTAAAATCGGTTCAGCCGTTTAGCCAAGTTCGCCACATACTTGACTATACCTACACGATAAGAAGAAGAGCCGTTTAAGAGTTATACACAATAAATGATGGGGAAAAACAAATTTTTCTAATTTCTCGTCGGTTTTTAAACCGCATTAGATTTGGACCATTCGTTTCGGAGCTACGATGCCACAGACTGACACACAGATACTCATACACATACACACGTCCAACTTAAAACATCTCTCTTTTTTCGTTGGGGTTAAAAATACCTATACAAATTCCATTATTGTTTCAGGGCGTGCCTTCTTAACATGAACATTCCGTGCCGTTCATGTCAACGCCTGACTAGAGTGTTACGACTCATAATAATGAAAATACATAAAAATTCACTCTTACAAACTCTCACGCCTATCAAGGAAGTGTAACGCAGGAAAAGATAGCTATTTACTGGGTTATGAAACTGGAGAAATGGAATTTGTTAATAAGAGAATAAGGAAAGGTTGTATTAAGTTTATAAATAAGGATTTAAAAAGAAATTCCTTTGAAGATTTTTATCTCGTGACTGTTTTCCTGAAATAGGCAGCATACACACATCAAAAAAAGTTTACGATCAGTAGCAAAAGCAGGTGTATTCTTTAAAATATAAATTATTTAAAGAAACTGTTTACGTTTTGTGATTTTATAATGAAAATGCACTAAGTAAATAAAAGAATCATTATTAGATAGATAGATAGATAGATAAAAAGTTTATTTGTCTGCACAGTCACACACATGCACAATTATTCCAAGTGCAAATTAACAGAAGTGTATATAAACTTAATGCAAGTTATTATACATTAGAGAGGAAAAAATAAAAATAAAAGTTAAATGTGTGTGCTGTAGCAGCGCAAACAGGCCATAGCTCAGCGTTTGTATTGCTAAAAAGCAAATCGCTAATAAAAAGTAAATATTAATTATTTACTTTTTATTAACAAAAGCTAGGAAATGCAATTTTGGCTTAAATGTAATGTAATGAAAAATTTGAATTAATGAAAAAACAAACAAAATTTATTACGAAAAAATTAATAGTTAGTATAAAATGACTCCTCCCCTGGCTCGCACACATGCGGAAACCCTTCTGGGCATGCTAAGAATTAAGTTATCTAGCATTTCTTGTGGTAACCTGTTCCACTCTTCAATAGCAGCTGCCCTGATTTCTGACACTGTTCGCGGAGGTGGCTGACGGTTCCAAACAGCTCGCTTAAGAGCATCCCACGCATGCTCGATCGGGTTTAAGTCAGGCGAGCCGGCAGGCCAGTCTAACCTGGTGATGTCGTATTGCTGGAGAGCAGCATCAACACGTCCGTTTCGATGTGCGGGCGCATTATCATCTACCATTATGAATTGGCGCCCGTGGTTGATGCGGAATGGTCTGACGTATCCATCGATTGCAATCGTTTTGTACATGGCTCCGGTCATGGTGCCTTGATACGGGATTAAGGGCGTCCTAGCCCCAATCATTATCCCGGCCCAAAAGGACACTGATTTCCCGCCCTGCTGAACGGTTCCAGTGGCAGTTCTCTGCCTTTCAGAGTCGCCAGGTCTTCTCCAGACACGGACACGTCGGTTATCTGGATGTGTACTGATCCGCGTTTCGTCAACGAAGAAGCAGTTCTGCCAGATGCTTTCGTCCTCAATTTCTTCATTTTGACGGAGCCTAGCCCATTGCAATCTGCGCCGCTTCCGTTGCTGTGAGTTCAGAGGTGCTCGCCAGGATCTCCTTGCTCGTAATCCAGCTTGGTGTAAGCAATTTCTAATCGTTTGGGTGCTAACTTCGCGGCCGGTGGCAGCTCGCAGCTCTGCTTTCATTTTAGTAGCGTTCATTGTTGGGTCACGGGCAGCCAGTAATCTGATATATCGCTTCTGAATTGCAGTAAGAACAGTTGGGCGACCACTGCGAGGTCGATCAGCTAAATCTTCCATGCCCTGATACCTCTCCAACGTGGTCACCACGCAGAATTGGGATACATGAACTCTGCGTGATATTTCCCTCGTGGAATAGCCTTCTCCACTTAAAGTTAGAATTCTGGCTCGTAAAACTGCAGTTAATCCTCTCGGCATCGTTACCAACTTAATTTTTTTTGAATAAATTGAAAATATTGATAAGTTGCGACTATGTCAGATTTCTGAATGAAAGCAAGCAAGGGTTGATTGTCTTTTTAAATGAAAAAACATTTGAATTACGAAATTATTTTATATTTAAATTTCATATTTTTAAATAAGGAATCAAAAGATAAAAAGTGATTAAGTTTTATTCTTCTACTATAAAAAATATTAGCACTTTTCCAAGTGATCGCAAACTTTTTTTGATGTGTGTACACTATATAATATACATATATAATATATTCTAATAATATATGTATATATTCTAATATAACATAAATAGTACTTATTAATACCCATATATGGTTTAAATAAGATAATTTTAAAAGCTATAAGTTCTAAAAATTCAAATTGGGAGAGGCCACTGTCCCCTAAGATACAGAGTAATCTAGTTTAGGAGGCAAAGACTTCATAAATGTAAATGTAAACTTTTTGGTGAATAAAAAGATTTTATTATTATAATTATAAACAAAAAATTTAGGGCGATGATATAATTTTTTAACTGAATGCAAAAAAACAGAGAAAAGTATTGTGATGGAAGGAATAAAACATCCAGACTTTAAAAATAATAATTTAAATACTTCAATTTAAAAATTAGGACTTAAGATGATGTAATGGAAACCGGCGAAAAATTTAAACAAGTGGTACTAGTGTAAAAGTAATTTCTTTCATTGGTAGTAATATGAAGTTCCATCAAGAAGCAACTCCAAAAAGTTTTAAGCGTTTTACATAAGATCAAGAGTAACAATAAAATCATTATGGAATTGGAATTGCACTGGTTGAACTTTCATTGTAAAACTAGACGTGCTGCATTATAATGCGAAGGTTATGGGTTATCCGGGTTCAGGAGTTATTAGAGTCAAGAGTGGGTTCAATTTATCGTATACAATACGCACAAGTACCTAACAAATTGTAGGAAAATAAAAGGCTTTTGAAGTTAAAACTTCTTTAGCGGCGTTGAGCACTTTTAGTATGGGGAAAAAATTTTAAATTTGCGATGAACTCGCGTCAGATGTCGCGTGACCGTGATCGTCAGATGTGATCGAAAATGCGTAGGATAGGGTTGCCACCTTTTTTGAAGTGAAAACTTCTTTAGCAGCGTTGTGCACTTTGAAGTATGGGTGGAAACCCGGACGGATGGCAGCCCTAAGGTAAAATTATCTCTGAGACAGATGTCAACGATGTCAACGATTATTCGAACATAGTGCGCAAATACCGATAGACTATTTTACTGAATAGAAAGTAGACAGTTTGGTCGAGTGGAAAAGTTGCCAGATTGTAAGCAGCAGGTCATCAAAATTTGTTCAGCCGTTTAAAAGTTATAAGCAAACGGATGACGTGGGTGATATAAAATTTATAGGTAGTTTTATCCATAGTTTTTTATTACCAACTTTAAAAAAATTACTAACCTTCCATTTTTTAACTTCCGACAGCCGATTAGCGAGAACACATCCAGCAGATCCAGCTCCAACTATAATAAAGTCATACTCTTCTGTCTGCCTCTTTCTCCTACTTTTCCCCTTCTCGCTTTCCTTTTTCTCCGCAATGACGTCAACTTTCTTCGAATCAGCCGTGTCAAAATCATAGAATTTTTTATTCAAATAATTGTATTCGAACACAGGGCGTTGCTGTTCAGCTTTTGAAAACGGATTCTGGAACGCGTAGTTATTAAATTTGAAATCTGGTCTTCCATAGAATGAGGTTTGCGTTGGTCCGGCTTGCTGTGGGAAAACAGGCCCTAAAGGCGTCTGTTGGAATGGATTTGCAGTCGGGTTTGGGATGCCAGCTTCTATAGGTGACGTCACTCCGTATCCTGTAACGCCATTGGACAGTCCTCCGAAGTAGTTTCTATTAAAACCACTGTCAATAGATCCTCCAAAAAGCTGCGCCACCAGAGACAGGAACATGAATCCAGCTGGTGAACATTGTGTCAACGGAGCAATCTCTTCCGCGCAAATTGGCGCTATATCCGGAGGTTGCCAAATGGAAGCCATATTTGTCACTACACTGTTACCAAATAACTTGAAGGTCACGAATTTGTCCTATAAAACGTTTTTTTTGCACTTTCGGTCCTATTTTTAAATCGACCTTACTTTTCGAATTAAAACTAAACATAGATCTGACAGCAAATTATTTTTTATTTATTTCTAACATACGTTTGATAGACTGTAATATATTTTATGTGATTAAAAAAAATAATTAATTTAAAAAATCACACTATCACAAAAATTCTCGAAAAGACATGTTGAAATAACTAGTGTTATTAAAAAAAATATTTTATGCGACACATTTTAAGACCGAATTTTAATTTCAGTTGTTAATAAGCAAGTCTGCTTGCAACAAACTCGTAAGCGGCAGTGCAGCTAGTCAATAGGTGCAGTCACGGTGTAGTTTACGTTCTACGTCCTTTACTGTTCTTTCTTTAGCGACAATATTACGTAACATGCGGTGAGAGTAGATTTAATTGATTAATTTTGAGGTCGATAAAATTTACCTTGAATAATATTATTTTTAAGGTAGTTTTAACAATATTGCTTTTGAAACTAAAGGTCTCAAAGTTCACTTGATTTTAATTAAATGTGAAACTTAAACACAAATATTAATAAAAACACATACCATTGTAAAAAGTTTAAGCTTTAAAAAAATATATATACTACAGAAAATGTATAGACAGGTAATAAAAATATTGGGTGACTTCAATCCTTAAAATTTAAATGGATTCCTTATAGGAAAGTTGCTTAGATTCATGAGTTTTTTTTTTTAATTTAAGATATTATGGATTAACTCTTGACCTCAATCTTGACCATAAGGTCAAAGATGAGGTCGACGATGGAGCGAGTTAACCCAGAAAATGCCTATAAAGGCACTGGTACTCCCACGCACCGACGGAGCAAGCTGTTTGGCGTCGGACTTCGGTAGGAGGGGGGTCGCACACCAGACGGCCCTTTATAGAGCCTATCACACCGCATGAGACCATAGGACGACACCTCAGATTCAGACAAAAAATGAAGTGTCGTTGCCTGGGATGGATTACTGGGAGGCAGGTCTCATTTGTATTTCCTTAGTCGCCTCTTACGACACCCACGGAAAGAGATGGGGTGTTGTTGGTGTTATTCTCAACCGATCACTTATTGGAATAAGATTCATGGGAAGAATCATACCAAAAGTTTGGTTAACTAACTTTAAGTCAACCTTGATAGATTTTTATTAAAAAGTAACATTTTTAAATGTAAGCAATTTTTTGAATCTTAATATTAATATTATAACATTGTCTCCTAGTTAAGAATAATCCAAAAACAAGCAGCATAGCTAGCACGGCCCGCGACAAACTCGAGCGTCACGCCACTCAGATGACAGTGAAACTTCACTTTGATTGCGCGAGGGCAACGCGCAAAGGCTTATTCGTGAGTACCACGCAAAGGCTTGCTCGCCCTCTGGCGCTGTCATTTAGAAACTCTTTTGACATTAAAAAGTGTTTTCATGTTGTGCTCGAGCTGTTGAGCATTAAAAACCATCTTATTTCACAAAAGAGTAAAATCCAGAAACGTCAACAAATCTAATTAAAATGACAATTTTCCAAGATTACAAATTTTCCATCTTTTCATGTGAAAAGATGGACATCATTTCCATCTTTTCATGTGAAAAGATGGACATCATTTCCATCTTTTCATGTGAAAAGATGGACATCATTTCCATCTTTTAAGCATGAACGTAGATTTGGATTTTCCATGTTACCAATACTAATTTAAGTAATTAAAGAAATTTATTTCTGTCACAAAATACCAATTAATCAGTCATACTTGGACAGAAACATCCGTAGATAGTTAAAAAACTAGAATTAGCAGTCATTAGTTATACAGACATTGTAATCTGACATTAACACCTACAATATGGTCATTAGCACATACCGTATATTATTCAACACTTTAAAATACTTTCGTCCTATTATTTCAGGCATTGAACTGAGGAAACTGCATAATATTATTTGCTTTCACTAGCAACGGTGTAATGGAAATACAGTATGGTAACATCTAATTCGATACAGTTTCTAATAGGCTACCTCAATATCTCTTAAATAGAAGTTTCCGTAAAAAGTTTCCGTGCTTCAGAGGGCACGTTTTACAATACAATACAATATACTTTATTTGCACACAAGGACATACAGCACAATCAACAGAACATAAAACATAGTGTACAACAAGGCGGCCTTATTGCTAGGTAGCAATTTCCAGGCAACCTTAGGGTAGGACAGAAGTAAGATAAGAAGTAGTAGGTGGTGTAAAAATATATATACTTAATACTAATATATGTTATATATATATTTATACAAATAAATATGAAAAATAATAATATATCTATACATACAAGCAGCAAATTAAGGGAAAGTGTTAAAAAACGGAAAAAAGAAAAAAAAAAAAAAGAAAAGCAAAGACAGTGAATCGAGAGCCTAGCGGGAGAACGGGAGAGAACGAACGGAGAGAACGGAGGGAACGGGGAGAACGGGAGGGGAAAGGAAATGGGATTTGACTTGGGTTTTAAAGGAATCTATGGAGGGGGCACATAAGCTGTCAATCCGGCTGTTATCGATTGACTACAGTCGTTAAACCAAGTTTGAAGTTTCAAACCGGGCCCCTGTTTGAAAACTCTGACACTAGAATTAGCCAAGTTTGCCTCACACTTGACTATACACCAACACGATAAGAAGAAGAAGGTTTTAAAATTGACCTTGCTCCATTATATTAAGAGCGGAATTGTGAAAATTTTCCTGTTTTGATTTTACCCACTAAAGTACTCAATGGAGCTCTGATGGGTGATCAATGTGGCAATTATATTTTCGTTGTTCGGACTGTCAGAAGGCTAATGGGTTTTGAAAACTGACACCGGAGTTCACGTTTCTAAATATTGGTTTCCAAGTTTGTTCTAATTGGAACCTTAATACTAGTATATAGAATGCTTTGTTCTCGGTGCAACTAAATCTTATAATGTATGGTTGGAAATAAAATTGTAGTTCTTCTAGCCGTTGTATACTTTGTGCTAGCTCTATATTGTATTGTATTATTATTTGTATCTCTCCTACTTACAAAGACCGATTCGTTTATTATTATTTTACTTTGCAATTTGGGCATCTAGGGCCGTTTTGGGTTGCATACAATTTATATGATAATGACTTTGCACGGCCATAATGCATTGAAATATTAATTGAATAATAATTTAATACACTATGGAAATCACGGTGATACTTTTCCGTCCATTCATACCCTCACGCTTATAGTCGCTGTCAGGTTAGGCAGAGCGTCGTGTAGTTCTATTATAGATGAAATATGAATATAAGGTTAAATTGCAGGTCCTGACTTACTGACTCATCAACGCCCAGCCCAAACCCTAGAAATCTGAAATCAGGCCCAAAGGTTTATTTTATAACTTAGTTAAGGAATAATAAAGGATTTTACGAAATTCTCAATGCAACGAAGTCGCGGGCAATCTGTTATAACTAGTATATTTACTGTACGATTACTTTACCTCAAAGTAATCTGTAACTCGACTGATGGTTGATGCGAATAATCTACTGCAGATAAATTAATTATGCATGTCGGCATTCATTAGCCAAGATTAATGCCTTATGTTATCATCAAGGTATGAGATGATGTTTCTGAGGCTTTCTATAATATAGTGTAGTTTATTTAAATAGTGAAACAAATCTCGAAAATGTATACCTAGATATAAGACCCATAATAGTGTTACGTATATTTACTATTGGCGTCAATTCATACGCGTGCACTCTGTGCTGTTGTGATAAGAGCGGTTTTGCAATGAAAATGGGGTAACTTGATGCGCTGGCCTTAATAAAAAAAAATCCTTTCGAGGATTTCGTCGCCTGGGAATCGAACCAGTCGCCGTCGAATGGTGTTGTAATATTAAACACAAATGATAGTGTTTATTGTTGTAATGTATTATAGAACCAATAAACAACATTAACATAGAAACAATCACACAAAACTGTGGAAAATACAGGAATAACTTAATTAACGTTTATGACAACAAAAATTGAATATTAAATCAAATACGTCGGGTTGGAAATCGGCAATTATGATAATGAAAACATTACATACTGCCCCATTTCAAACTTAAAATTATTAATGCTATGTTACATCGGGTTTCAGGGTTGAAAAATAAACAGTGACTCTTTCCGGAGTAAAGTTCCATATTGATTTTGAAATAACAAATCAATCGGACCTGTGAAAATTAGTCAGACCCTTTTGTCATGAGCTGATTTTTAGGGTTCCGTAGTAATCTACGAACCCTTATAGTTTCGCCATGTCCGTCTGTCCGTCTGTCCGTCTGTCCGCGGGTTTCCTAAGAAACCCTTGGTACTACAGAGCTGAAACTTGGCATGATTATACATATAAATTACGCCGACAGAACTGTAGAGTAAAATCTTAGAAAAAAAATTTTTTTCGGGTGTCTCCCATAGACGTGAAAGGGCGATGAATTTTTTTTTTCTCGCCAATATTTTTGAGTGGGGTGTCATAGGATAGCATATTAAAAGATAGAAGGGGTTTACTAAGAACGTTTTTCGATTCAGCACTCCGTTTGCGAAATATAAATTTTTAAAGTGAAAATGTTTGTCAAACACAAGTGTCCCCCCCCTCTACCTGCTAAACGGTTGTTTCTAAAAATGTGGGAAAATTCACGTTGGTAGATTATATAACGAAATTAAAAGGAAAACTATCACACATAACTTGGTCCTTCAAGTTTGCGAGTAATAGTCGATCAAGTGCCAAACACTGTTGGGATTAATAAGAATATATTTACTAATATAAGATCTTTGGTAATACAGAGCTGAAATTTGGCATGGTCATAGATATTGATTGCGCCGACAGATCTAAAATATAAAATTTTGGAAAAAACATTTTTTCGGGTGTTTCCCATACACGTGAAAGGGCGATGGATTTTTTTTTCTCGCCGATACCATCGAATTGAATGTCATAAGATAGATTTTTAAAATATAGAAGGGGTTTACTAAGAACGTTTTTCGATTCAGCACTCCGTTTGAGAAAAAAATATTTTTAAAGTGAATTTTTTTGTTAAAAACAAGTTTCCGGGGGGGACACTACCAGCTAAACAGTTGTTTCTAAAAATGTAAAAAAATTCACGGTTATAGAATATACAACGAAATTAAAAGAAAAACTATCACACATAAGTTGGCCCTTCAAGTTTGCGAGTAATAGTCAACCAAACGTTTTTGGGATTAATAAGAATGTGTTTACAAGGTACCACGCTAAAAGTGAGGGGAGGTCGAAAGCCAAACTGTAACATATTGACATTTTAGGTAACGTTAAATCGTTTTTTGGGGGTGTTAATTACGAAAATGACATCAAAATTATTTTAACAGCAGGTTGATATTATTTCTAACAGTAATATTGCCGTAAAAAAAAACAAAAAAAAACAAAAAAAAAAATTCGCGCTCGTTTCGCTCGCGAATTTTATACTTACATTCGGTTGCATTTAGACCAAAACAAAAATTATTTCCCAAATTACAAACTCTTTAATAATACATTTGTTTTTAGGGTTCCGTAGTAATCTACGAACCCTTATAGTTTCGCCATATCTGTCTGTCCGCAGGTTTCCTAAGAAACCCTTGGTAGCACAGAGCTGAAATTTGGTATGGTCATACATACCTATTGATTGTGGTGACAAATCTAAAAAATAAAATGGTACAAAAAAAATGTTTTCGTGTGTTTCCCATTAACGTGAATGGGCGATGTTTTTTTTTCTAGCCGATATCATCGAGTGCGTTATCATAGGATAGCTTTTTAAAAGATAGAAGGGGTTTACTACAAACGTTTTTCGATTCAGCAATCCGTTTAGGAAACATTAATTTTTATAATGAAAAAAAATGTGGAATAATTCACGAGGGTAGCATTTACGACGAAGTGTACCCTAATCCAAAATGGTTGACATACAAGGTTCCACGCTAAAAGTGAGGCGAGCCGAAAGCCAAGCTGTAACATATTGACACTTCAGGTGTCGTTTAATAGGTTTTTGTGGGTGCTAATTACGAAAACGACATTAAAAATATACACCTGCTTAGCTTGATATTATTATATTATTCCTTACAATAAAATTGTCGCAAAAAAAAAAGTCGCGCTCGCTTCGCTCGCGCATTAAACACTTCCATTCTGTTATATTTAGGCCAAACTTTTTAATACATTTGTTTATGATACTAAGTATAGTATTTGGGGATTTTAACATAAACTATGATAATATGCTTGTAGAATTAAGAAGCCAGCTGCATATTTGAACCATGCTGCTACGGAACCCTACAATGCGCGTGGCCCGACACGCTCTTGGCCGGTTTTTTATTTTTATTTTGTAAGATGGGTTAACTCTTGTTTTCAATCTGGACCAAGGTCATAAAGCGAGTTAACCCAGAAAATTCCTATTAAGGTACTGGTACTCCCACGTACCGACGGAATACAGCAAGCTGTTTGGCGTCGGACTTCGGTAGGAGGGTGGTCGCGAAGCAGACGGCCCTTTATAATGTAGAGCCTACCACACCGCATGAGACCTAGGACGGCACCTAAGATTCAGAACAAATGGAGGTGTTGTTACCTGGGGTGAATTAATAAGGGCAGGTCTCATTTGTGTTTCCTTAGTCGCCTCTTACGACACCCATGGAAAGAAATGGGATGGTGTTATTCTCAACCGATCAACACACGGCTGATGATGTTCAAAAGTCTAAACAAAACTCCATACATTGTAATTATATCTAAAATCCATCTCTATCACGTCAGGGTGGCTATTCCTCTAATCAATGGCGTCTTAATGGCGGCTTAATGACAATGATGACCATTTCACCATCCATTCAGGTGGTGAAATTGAGAACTGTCCAAACCTCATACATTTGATGACAACCATACCGACTATCGCAGCGTCACTGCCAATGGACTCTGGCATTTATTTTAGTCAGCTATATCTTCTCGGACGACAACTTGTAAAATGCTTCAGATAGATTTATCATGAAGCTCTATGAATGTCTGTCGCGGCTCGGTGGGCGGGTTGAGCAACGGTAGCCTATCAATCACGTTGAAAAAATACATTTTATCTGTTCAAGTGGTGATGTTGAGAACTATTTAATTTTCATATACTTGCTGACAAGGGACCATCCATAAATTACGTCACACGTTAAGGGGAGGGGAGGGGGTCGACAAAGTGTGACATTGTGTGACAAGGGGGTGGGAGGGGACACATTTTGAAATGTGGCGTAAGTTTCGTGACGTCACATTTCAAAATGTGTTATGAGTATCAAAACGCGTAAACTTTTAACGACAAACTTAACCTCCTCAGTCCCAAGCACTCTTTTTACGTTTTTACTTTAGTTGAGACAATGAGTTTTGAGTTCCCAAAAAATAACAACTCTATTAAGTACTGCTTTTATTAGAAAATTACAAAAAATGGAAAATATTCAAAATACGTGACGTCACGCTAGGGAGGGGGGAGTCTTACAAATGTGACCAGCTGTGACATGGAGGGGGGAGGGGTCAAAAAATCATGAAACTTGTGTGACGTAATTTATGGATGGTCCCCAACCGCCTCGACCAGCAGCGCCACCACCAACCGAACGGTAAGTTGCTGCAACTTAACATTCAGTTGGTGGTGGCTCTCCCAGTCAAAGAAGCCGTTATAAATAATGCCATCCAGCTTTCAAACAAAAACAAAACCCAATTCGTTTAGGAGTTACGATGCCTCAGACAGACATACAGATCACACGTCAAACTTAGAAAATCTCTGTTCATATTTTATCTAATTAACTTTAGAATATTTAATTACTTACTGTGCCTTTGTCTCTGTCACTCCATTTCGGAATATAGGCGTGAGTCATCGTAAACTTTTAATTGTATGAACGTCATAATACCTAATGCGTTATGAGTAAATCTAACTCAGGGAAAACCAAACGTCAGAGAAATGATGTCACATAAATTCCGACATATAACTTTTATCAAATATTTTTAGTCCTTCGAGCCGGAAACAGAAACTCACATTTTCCAGGAATTTTTATATCATTTTCATTGCTCATTTTATAAAAAAAGAAGTACTCATATCTGCAACCCTGTTATCCTGAAATTCATAATTATTCTCGCAAACACTGATTACCTTCCGTGAAACAGCATAAATTTAACATTCAGTTTTATTTCACACTGAGCACATTATTCACGGATCGCTCGAAATGGATCAAAATGGAAAATATTTAGGTTTTTCCAGTAAATGTGATTAGTAAGATCTATCTTTATTTGTAGGTCCTCATATCATGAATAGTAGGAAATAAGGGTAAAGAAAAAATCATCATCATCATCATATCAGCCTGTTGCAGTCCACTACAAAAAAAAATATATTATTATTATTATAGGCCTCCCCCAAGGTGCGCTACTTTGCACGATCCTCTGCTTTTTTCATCCAGCCACTACCCGCTAACTTCTTTAGGTCATCTGACCATCTGGCTGGGGGGCGTTCTACTTACATTACGTTTGCCAAGACGTGGTCTCTGTTCAAGAACCTGTCTACTCCAATGCTCGTCGATTCTGCCACAGACAAGGTTAGCCCACTGCCACTTCAGCTTGCTACACTTTTGGATAATATCCATATCCACTCCGGTTTTTTGTTGGATGAAAAATTAGTTAAAGTTAAAGAAAAATTAGCAGCATCAAACTATACACTATATCATATCATTATACTATATCATAAAATCAAATCCCCTGTCGCGTCTGTCTGTCTCTTCTTCTTATCGTGTAGGTATAGTGAAGTGCGTGGCCAAATTGACTAACCCTGGTGTCAGAGTTTTCAAACCGCCAAATAGCCTCCGATTAGGTCTTTCTATAAGCGATAAACTCAAAAACTATATGCGGTTATCGTCAATGGACGGAGTGATTCAAGAGGAAGGTTTATATGTATTACTAATTCCTTAAACTCCCACGGGAACGAAGTCCCGGGTTAGAAGCTAGTAAACAAAATTACTCAGCAAAATGCTTGTCACGAATGATTAGAGAACTTCTATTTTCCTTTTGTGGCTCGGCAAATTTCATATCTTGAATAAGTGAGTTGATTTTCAAAAGACAAGAACGAGAAAAACACTGTATACTTGTATACCGAGACACATTAAGAAAATACAAGCACTGTATTTACTTTAACTTTCACGCCTGTATTCGTATTGGAGCAGGCAGATGTCAAGTATGTATAAAAAAGAGATTTCTTATTTTCGAGTGGTAAAAGAATAGAACATTTGCCAAACAGTTTGTTAATATTTCAATTGGTCGCATAATAAGCTCCATATTTTTATTTATTTACTGTGCTTTTTGAATTATCTTTGAATTATTTTCAAAAATCACTGTTATAAATTATTGCCCTCCAACACAAGTAAGGTACAGTTACATCTTAATACAAAACAATTATGTCAGGGTACAAAAGGCGGCCTCATCGCTAAGAAGCAATATCTTATCGGCAACCTTTGGGTGTGGAAAAAAGTAATAATAAGATTAAAACAAGTAGATAAAAAAAAGTAGAAAGGAATTAGAATAAAAGAGTTAATTTGAAGAAGTCGAATGTATGTTGGTTTACTGTTAATTAGTTAGCGAAACTTTAAGGAGTCATTCCCTCCACGAAACTAAACAATTTTATCCCGAGGAAACTTATTTTTAAATTATAAGATGGGTTGACTCTTGACCTCAATCTTAACCATAAAGGTCAAAGATGAGGTCGACGATGGAGTGAGTTAACCCAGGAAATGCCTATAAAGGCACTGGTACTCCCACGCACCGACGGAACACAGCAAGCTGTTTGGTGTCGTTTGAATTTGACTTCGGTAGGAGGGTAGGTGGTCGCGAACCAGACGGCCAGTTAGAGCCTACCACACCGCATGAGGCCATAGGACGACACAAGGACGACACCTCAGATTCAGAAAAAAATTAAGTGTTAAGTGTGGCCTGGGATGGATTACTAGGAGGCATGTCTCATTTGTGTTTCCTTAGTCGCCTCTTACGACACCCACGGAAAGAGATGGGGTGCTGCTATTCTCAACCGATCACCACACCGGGGAATTCATGCAAACTCAAGCAGTATAGAGCGACGTCGCGTCGCGTTGTTAGCGTCCGCCGAACTATCTTTAAACTGGCAGAACTATGTCTGTTTTTTACCGATTTAGATGATTTCAATTTTAAACTATAGAAAAATAACATAACAATATACGAAGAAATCATTTTTTGTCTCTAATGTAATGGTTCTCTGGCTATAGAAATAAATAAACGTATTTTTTTCTCTAATTCGATTTATTTGTTACACATTTTTCTTATTTCTATATTTACGCAGAGTACATTACATTAGAAAATTAGAGCATATTAAATATGCTTTCATTTTATGTCCGAATGTATACATACACACATGTGTGTTGAGCAGTTCAGTGTATTTAGACCCTTCAAAACGCGCCGGCGACGTCGGTTGAATATATGGCATCCGCCGCGCTTTATCTTAAACCAGCATAACTATGTCTATTTTCACCCGATTGTGATGATTTAAATTTTATACTATATGCGAATAGCGTAGAATTATTTGTACGCTACATTATTTCTCTGTAATACAAATGGTTATCTATTTATAAAAATAAATATGTTTTTTTTTTGTAATTCGTATTATTTGTCCTATATTTTTGTTGTTTTCATATTTACGTAGTTACATTTAATGAAAACAATGCAGCAAATTTAATATCCTTTCATTAGATACCCCAAACATTCATATGCACTGCGTAATTTAAGTATAATTAACATTTTTCAAAACACGCCGGCGACGTCGGTTGAATATATGGCATCCGCCGCGCTTTAGTTAAACCAGCATAACTATGGCTTTTTTCACTTGATTGTGATGATTTAAATTGTAAACTATAGACGAATAACGTAGAATTTTTTGCACCCTACATTTTTTTTCTGTAATATAAATGGTTCTCTAGCTATAAAAATAAATATGTATTTTTTTTTCTGTAATTTGTCTTATTTGTCCTATATTTTTGTTGTTTTCATATTTACGCAGTTACATTCAATAAAAAACAATGCAGCATATTTAATATCCTTTCATTTGATACCCCACACGTACATGTGCACTGCGTAATTTATGAGTAATTTACATTTTTCAAAACGCGGCGGCGGCCACATTGATGACGTCATAACTGGTGACCTTGACACCTCACGAAGTGTCTCCCGGCAGTTTTGGGGTCCAGGTGACATGCCTAACCACACATAAAAATTTGGTGCTGGTTTCCGGAAGCGAAATGTTCCGGCCTTTTTTGGACGTAAGGCAGAGCACTAAGGCCACTGTTCACCAAAAATTTAACCAACGATTAGCAGCTAACCAGAGATTTGACAATTTCATTTTCATACATTTTTTTGGACATTTTGTCTGATTAGCTTCTAACCGCTGTTTAACCGTTGATTATATTTTTGGTGAACACGGGCCTAAAACAAAGATGTCTGTCTATACAAAGTACATTTATAGGTATTCGAACGATCAGGATTTTTTTAAATTTCCTAGATTATTCCCGGGATTTTGTTCACATCGGAATGTCGTTAAATTTTCCTTACTTTTTGCTTACGGTTTGAAAGGAACCTTTTTACCAAGCTTTAACTTTCTAGGTCCAAGGATTTGGACTGGGCATAAATGAATCAGTGACTTAAGACCTTCAATTTATATATTTGTATATGGATATGGATAAGTAAATGTATATGGATTAACTAGCTGATGCCCGCAACTTCGTTTGCGTGTTAATTTAGATTTTTACATACAAAAGTTTTTTCCCGCTAACTCCCATTCCCGTGGGAATTTTGCAATATGTTGTTGCAACTAAGCTTTAAGTTCACTAAGGTACCTGCATACCAAATTTCAAGCGTTTAACTTAAGCGGTTTAGATTTTTCATACAAAAGGATTTTCCCGCTAATTCCCGTTCCCGTGGGAATTTCGGCAATTCCTTTCTTAGTGCACCTCTACGGTACCTAAGCTACGTCCCTTCCAAATTTCAAGTGCCTACGTTTAGCCGTTTAGGCTGTGCGTTGATATGTCAGTCAGTCAGTCAGTCAGTTTCTCCTTTTATATATTTAGATTTAAATCAATATTTTTGAGTTGATAACTTGAATTTCTTTAATTTTCAGCTTTATCTGGCTGATCTTGATATAGATTTTGTTAAGAGCAAACCAATATTAAATTAACTACTCATTAATAGTTAGACTTAACTTGATGCTGTAGCCCAGTGGCGCTCGTTGATCTCAACCGGTCAGTGAGGTAAAGCAACGTACTTAGAGGCAGGGAACCTGATGGGTGACCAGTGGCAATTTATCACGAGCGTTTCCGTGCTTCGGAAGGCACGTTAAGCTGTCGGTCCCGGCTGTTATCGATTGACTACAGTCGTTAAAACCAAGTCAGAGGCCATTGTGCGGTTTGAAAACTCTGATACCAGGGTTAGCCAAGTTCGCCACACACTTGACTATACCTACACGATAAGAAGAAGAAGACTTGATGCTTTCGCAGATGCTGGGCTATAGCATTATCTACACTAATATTATAAAGTGGAAAGATTTGCATTTTTGTGTTACTAACGAATCAACTCGAAAACTACTAGACCGATTTTAAAATTCCTTACATGGGCTGCTATTATAATTTATAATTTAAACGGTTTTACTTACATTACTAAAAATCGGTATTGGGCCGACAGTTTCGATCCTGTATAAAGACTTCCATTGAGTGACGCAGGCTATGCGCCGGCGTTTGCAGCCCGCCTACTCTGCTACTATTATTTGTGTAATAGTTTATTAGTAAAATGAGCTACGTAATTTTCCCGAATTATTACGGGAACGAATTATTCAATATCTTTAAAACAATCCTATAATTGCCTGCATGTGTTTGCTATCTCCAACAAATAATAGTTTCAATCAAAACTGACTTAAAATTAAATAAAGTCGATAGGAAACTGTAAAATCTGGGTCCTATTACAGAATTCACATATCTTCCGAACTTTATGATGCGAGATTCAATATAACCTCAATCATTTCGTAGAAAATTTATGTTCAGTTCTAAATTTTACATTGTATTTGATTGAAATTTAAAAATTCATGATAATTGTATGATAAAATTAAATTATTATAAGTAAGATCAAGTACAATATCGTCAAATTGACAGGATTTCAGTGGATAAGGGTTACCATAGGACCCTAAATCAATCAATCAATCAATCAATCAAATCATTTAATATCAGGCATCTAAGGCCCATAGATAAATACCTTACAGACTAACATACATATGAATTATAATTAAACAAAATAAAATAAAACTAGCTAACACTATTTCCCGAGTGTTTTTCCGGGGGTGTCTGCAGCCGAGAATCTCCCTCGGAAACGGCGGAACACCACGCCCTCCGGCCAAAAGCTCTTCTTCATGACGGTCTCCAGCATGAACGTCGGGAACCGCACCACGAATGCTTTGAAACTAGCATGGTAATACGATTCCAACAGTTTCACTCTCTGGAGACCTAAGGGAAGGAGCATTCCTAGTTTCCAAGACTTTTCTGACTTCAATGGTTATAGATTCATTCGCCTGAATGTGCAGGCCCTCACGATGTTTTCCCTTACATGGTAAAACAATTCCTTACTTGTTTTCGATGTTCTGTAAGAGCATCGGTTAACATGCAACCATATAATGTACCTAACTCTGAAAACTAGTCAATGGTACACGACTTCTGTATCTGAATAATATGTTTCTGAATATTTTATCTAAGTACCTATTTACCTTAAATATAGACAACAATTTATCCCTAACACTGTCAAGGCGAGAAACGAAAACGACTAGCCGTACAGAATTGCATACAAAAGTCCGAAACGAAACTGCAACAGGCCACTTTAGCGAAAACTATGCCAGGCCCATTGGGGATGACATATGATTTTACTCCGAGAACTCGATTCATAGTCATAAGTTGGTATATTTCAAGAATATACATTATATGCCTTTATAGGCATTTATAGGCATTTTCTGGGTTAACTCGCTCCATCATCGACCTCATCTTTGACCTTTAAGGTCAAGATTGAGGTCAAGAGTTAACCCATCTTATAATAATAAAAAAAAATATTACACGTTGTCTCATGAATTCTGCTTTTAAACGCTACACACACTCAAAGGCCCACATTAAGGTTTTCCCTTGTATCGTGGGTCCCTCGGAACACATATAAAGACAAACACAAACACCCATGACCCGAGAACAAACATCTGCTTTTTACACAAATATTTGCCCCGACTGGGAATCGAACCCAGGACCCGTTGATCAAGAGGCAGCGCTACTACCACTCGACCAAACCGGCCGTCAAACGTTAAACGTTGATTTGTGGATTGTGAAGATTGTAAAAGTGGTGATAGTGTTCCGGAACGCGTTCAGAAGCCTAGACTGGGTTATTTTGGATATTTTGTAAGTACACACGGCAGCACATCAGGCTCTACGTATTGACCTTGAAGTCGCCCTTATCTCGGTCGTAATAGGGGCTTTCTTGAGATTGTCTGTACCTTGAAATTGTCAACGACTTACAATTCAATTCAAAATTTAACTGCTCTCATAATGGTAACACAGGTGGAAACTTAAGATTAGTATCACATTACGACCCGTGCTTTTATTTTTAGTTGTCAAAACTACTTTTGCAAAAAATATATCGATAAATCGACTATAGATCGAGTTACAATGGTAGTATCTGTGAGAGTACCGCTCCAAAACCACTTTTCTTTGTCACTATTTCGCAGGTGGGCTATCATTTTGTAAAACTCGAAAATTGTTTTGCTGTTAGTTGTACGTAGTGAATGTGTCTACGAAGCATACATACTTCTCTTTATCCTTACCTACTGCTAAATACTCGTAGATTTGTAAAATTAACCATAGTTGCAAGTTATTACGAGGGCTTCGGTGCTTCACAGAGCAGGTTAAGTCCTTGGTCCCGTTTTATTATTATTATGTTTGTCTTATGACCCATAATCTAGGGCAGTGTTTTTCAAAATGTGGGTCGCGACCCCCAGGGGTATCGTGAAGCCTTACTCGGGGGGTCGCAGGTAAAAGAAAAAAACAAAAATTTGTAAATCTTACACTAAACTAAGACAATTTCATTGAAAAGGTTGTGCCTGTATAATGATGCCTCCCGCCGCCTTCTGCGTCTACCCCGCGGCAAACTCTTTTATTATCTGTTTTAAAATCTCCGAAGTAATCATAGATTTAGCCTAAAAGGGTCATAGTGATCTTAGGGGGTCGCCAGAACTTTATATGATCCAAAGGGGTCGCGAATCCAAAAAGATTGAAAAACACTGATCTAGGGAAATTATGCCCAGATTTTTGAAAACATTCCTGGGGCCGAAACCAACACTTAGAGGCCTGTTCAACTAAATGTGATGTGACACGGACTAAAGAATAGAAGTGGATCGGACAACACCTGATCGGTATAGGAATATTGCGGGAAACTTCTGATAAAAGGATTTAGGCTATTATAATTGTGGTGAGGTCCTAATGAATATGTTAAAAACATGGAAAATATGGCAGGCGTTTATACCTACACGTTAGAAAAAAAGAAGAAGCCTCTCTACTTTCATTTCATACTTTATTATAAAACAAAGTCTGTCTGTCTGTCTGAACGCGATAAATTCAAAACCTACTCAACGGATTTTCATACAACTTTCGCCAATGGATGAAGTGGTTCAAAACGAAGGTTTATGTGTAAAATTCATTCAAAAATTTCCACGGGAACGAAGTCTCGGGCGGGAAGCTAGTATTATATAAGACATATAATATTTAATTTTCTTAAAGGTAAGTGTATTGACACTGTTCGATAAATGTATTTTTTTATATCCGTTCATTTTCCAATATCCGGTCAAATAAAGGCACATAATAATGTCGGCAACTCTTTCCAAGGAAAAAAAACGTAATAAAAAAGATTAAACGTAATAACTGTTTTCATATAAGGAGGATAAAAGGTTTATTTATTTTACATATAGGTTTTCAATAAAGAAAGTCGATTACATTTGTTTATTAGGAGTGAATTTTATGAGAAGTTACCCTGTGTGAATGTACTTTGAACTTCGATATGAAATAAAATAAATACGTTAGTCTATCAACTTCTCACTTCTTACCAGCCCATATACGTCCCCACCGAGGGGCACGGGCCTCCCTTCGAAACACGAAGGGGATTTAGGCCATAGTCCACCACGCTGGCCCAATGCGGGTTGGTGGACCGCTCGACTTTCGAAAATGAATTTTCATGGACGGGCGGGTTTCATCACGATGTTTTCCTTCACCGTTAAGCAAGAAGGACTTGTGATCGGAAGGTCACGGGTTCAAATCCTGGTGCGGGCCTGTACCACTAAATTCGTCTTTTCGGATTTATGTACGGATTTCTAATTATCACTTGCTTAACGGTGAAGGAAAACATCGTGATGAAACCCGCCCGTCCAAGTCTATCAACGTGGCTTGATAAATTGATTGGTAATTATTTATGCCTACAAATTGCAGCACGGTACGGGTTTGATTACCAGCCAACCCAACTATTTTTAAGTAGGTATTTGTGAAGAGGCAGGAGGAGAAGGAAGAGCGGTAACTGTCAAACTGAACTAGTGGGAATAGAGGGATAGCCCAATTGGTAATGAGCCAGACTTGTAATCGGAAGGTTGCGAGTTCAAATCCTGGTGCGGGCCTGCACCACTAAATTCGTCTTTTCGAATTTATGTACGGATTTCTAAATATCGCTTGCTCAACGGTGAAGGAAAACATCGTGATGAAACCCGCCCGTCCAAGAAAATTCATTTTCGAAAGACGAGCGGTCTACCAACCCGCATTGGGCCAGCGTGGTGGACTATGGCCTAAATCCCCTTCGTGTTTCGAACGGAGGCCCGTTCCCCTCGGTGGGGACGTATATGGGTTGGTTAAAAAAAATAAACTGACTTGATAAGTCTATTGGCAATGACCTCGCTTACAAATTGCGGCACGATACGAGTTCCAAAAAATTAATATTTGAGAATCATATTTTTAAGAAAGTATTTGTGAGAAGTCAGGGTGTTTAAGTATATTAGAAAAAAATAAAAAGAAACACAAATGCATGTATCATGTCAGGTATCTACAAGCCTTGCAAGGCTTTGGAGATTTTATTTTATTTTATGGGTTAAATCTTGACCTCAATCTTGACCAAGGTCATGGATGAGGTCGACAATGGAGCGACTTAACCCAGAAAATGCCTATTAAAGCACTGGTACTCATACGCACCGACGTAGAAGTACCAGTGCATATTTTTTGAAGTGAAAACTTCTTTAGCGGCGTTGAGCACTTTTAGTATGGGGAAAAAAACTTAAACTCGCGATGAACTCGCGTCAGATGTCACGTGACCCTGATCGAAAATACGTAGGATAGGGTTGCCACCTTTTTTGAAGTGAAAACTTCTTTAGCAGCGTTATGTACTTTGAAGTATGGGTGGAAACCCGGACGGATGGCCGCCCTATGGTAAAATTATCTCTGTGATAGATGTCAACGATGTCAACGATTATTCGCACGTAGTGCGCAAATACTTGAAAGAAGACAGTTTGGTCCAGTGGAAAAGTTGCCAGATTGTAAGCAACAGAATCCTGAGAGAATAACGGACTCTTTTTGTGTATTTTGTTTTATTTCCATATTAATGCACAACGATAATGTTCAAGTTTTCACTTCTGCCGGCACTCCCGGAGTGCAACCCGTTGTTTTTTTTATTTTATTAATTTAAGGATTACCAATTCATCAACAAGAAATAAACACACTTGGGCAGAAAGTCTACAGTAATTTTATTTAATTATAGGTGACCATAGCATTCACATGTGTCACAAAGCAAAGAGAACGAAGTCCCGGGAATTCTCTACCTCTAGTTCCTAAATAAACCTATAAATAGCTAAGGAAACCTGTTTCAGAAAGTAAGAATAGGTGTTCTAAAGTAAACAGAACATTGCGAAAATCTTTAAAATTCATGAAAAAACTAAAATTACACGTCACTTGGCGTAGAGCGTGAAAGATGCATATTGTAGAAGTGCATGGGTGCAGTTTTATGTTGAGTACAGAAGAAAAACATGTTTGGAATAAAGTTTATGAAAAGAAAAAACTGCACTTACCTAGTTATGTTGTATTTATTTTAACAAAAAGTTTTGTCACAACAAGCAGTCGGTACAGTTAGTCTCAAAAACTATAAAATTAAGATTATTTTACTAGATTTTTATGATTTATTCGTATTTAAAATTAGATTTTTTTAGGTTTCTTTAAATTATACGTGTTATATTGGCTGATTTTAGTGCACATTTGCAGTTATTTAATTATTGTGTTATTAAAAAAGTAATATTTTAAAAATAATATTATCATCCTCAACAGTATCCTCAACAGTTCTAACTTAAGTAATAATCATTTGGTTCGGGATAAATTTTATCCTTGTATCCTTTAAAATTCAGTTTTTTATCCTTGTATCCTTTTTATCCTTGGTCAACAGACACACAGACTAAAATGCAATAAAATAAAATACAACCAGACCTTTACACAAACATTTATTTTCAAAGTTCATTTTTAAAAAGAACGTGCCTAAAATTGTAACGTGTATAAAATTTCCATGTACTGACTTACAAAAAAAAATAGTCAGTGCATGGAAATAAGAGTACCTATACTAGTCCACACACTACTGCATGAAAGTGGGATAACTTCCCAAAACTCAGCAACTCTTGGGAACAAAAATACAGGTAAAGTTGGATTATAAAGATTGTGAAATTCCACACGCTCAATATTGCCATGGTTGCTCAAATGTAGCGAAAAATAAAACAATTCGTGTTTAGTATTATGTGCTTTCTCACTAATGTTGGTTTTCGGCGCCAGTTTTGCTTTACTTTCTGAACTGAATCAAATTTCCTTTTAATTGGTAAGTTAGTAGATTGTTTATACGTTTCATCTTCATTATAACAGCTGAATTGTTGATAAAACTACAACAAACAATGATTTGATTGATTGATTGATTGATATTATAGCAGAATATTGGTCTCTCAAATAAATAACAGTATCTCCGAAAAACCGATTAATTGCTGATTAGTTTAATTTTCACAAATAATTTTTAGGAAAAGAAAAATATTCTTGGGACTTGAACCCACGACCCCAGGATTAGATCTCCTGGTGCTCTAACCAACTGAGCTATCGTGCCTTCAGATCAAGTCCCATTCGCGCCGAATATTTTTCTTTCCCTAAAAACATTTGTGAATATCCCTCACGCGGGTAAGCGTTTTAAAAATAATACATTAGTTTAATTTTATTCCTAAAATTACTTACACCACATATTGTGATTTTGCGCTACATAACCTAACACTTTACAGCCAAAATTATTGAGAACAAAAGATACAATAGTAACTCGTTTCCCTGTTTGTTTCACAAAAAAAAACAAAAATAACGTTATTCAAAGCAAACTGCTCTAAACCGCTCTTGCAATAACCGTTAGCCAGATACAATCTAATATGATCTCGCTCTTTATACTTTCAATTATAATAACTCACAGTTATCATGAACAAATATGGCGTCATGTGCCGTCGTCTTGTAGTCAAGATTGTTTTCAAAAACTTAACTAAAGCCCCCCTCTTGTGCGTCTGTGTGTGTGTGTGTTGGTGTGTATACAGCCCCCCCAATGGCGATAAATTTAAATGTGTTTACCAAAGCTAAACCACTCACGTTTCCTTTGTTGAATACAGAATACAATGGAACCGTGAGCAGTTTAGCTTTGGTAAATACGTTCAAACTTACCGGAATGGCTTGTAGCCTAGTGGCGCTTGCTGATCTTAACTGATCAGCGAGGTTAAGCAACGAACACAGTGGCAGGGAACCATGGGTGACCAAAAGTGGCAATTTATCACGAACGTTTCCGTGCTTCGGAGGGCACGTTAAGCTGTTGGTCCCGGCTGTTGCCGATTCACTACAGTCGTTAAAACCATGTCAGAGGCCATTGTGCGGTTTGAAAATTCTGACACTAGGGTTATCCAAGTACGCCACATACTTAACTATACCTACACGATAAGAAGAAGAAGACCGGAATCGGGGGGCAGTATGAGTTGCAATCCGTACGTTAAATTGGGCGACTTGAAATGAGTTAGCGATAACAAATTTTGTGAATCAGCCCACGAAACTATACAACTTTCCAAGGAACATAGGTCTAAATATAAATTATATATATACAATATTATAACGAGGCTTTAAAGAAAGGGTTGTAAATTGTAAGACATCTGACGATAGCCGAAATAACGTGGCCTATATAACTTCCAGTTGTGGCCAAGATCAACTACTCGTACGGTTTTAAAAATTATTTACTTAATTTGCACTCTTATTTTTTTAAATTAAATGTTTGATAGACCTTCAGAGTGGACCAAGGTTTTATTAATATTTTTCTCATGAGAAAAAGGTGGAGTAATGCCAGAACCACAAAACTTTTACTTTTCCACTACTATCCCGGCCATTCCAGAATGGCCGGGACCTCGTTCCGTGGGAATTTTGAAAAATTATGTACCCTATGTTCAGTGGCGTGCATTCCATACAAGCAGAAAAGCAGTGCCTACCCTAGGGTATTCAACGAAAATAAAACAAAAATTAAATATATAATGTACACTAACGATCACAGAATCAAAATTTGTGAAACGATTTACCGAATTTAAACTTTTTCAAAACAGCGCCATCTAAACTAGTTACTAGTGCCGCTCGCCGGCGCCGCTAGATGGCGAAGCTTATAAGCACCCGTTTGAAATGCCTTTTTTGTTGAAAAATGCTGGCTTCTGATTGGCTGTTTCGCCTCCCCGCGAAAAATTAACGAACTGATTGTATGGCGAAAAAAGCTCTGCCTATAAAGCGATGCTACCAAATTGAGAAGTGTCAATATTTGGTAAGTTTGGAAGGGCTGTTATAGATTTTTAATTTTGCGGCATTTTTTTCTTATTGGATTGTTTTTCTTTTGCAACTACGAACGAAAATCCGCCAGGAGTATTTATATTCTTTGACGAAAACTTTCGCAAATTATTGTTTTATTAGTTTATAGTGATTATTCGACATTTGTTTAGAACAAAATGAGTACAATAAGTAGTGAAAAGTGTGGTGATGACGTTTGTTTGCCGAAACTGCGTAATTTTTCAAGTTTACCTTTTCAAGAAAAAGTAAACATTATCGCTGAAGGCCGATGCGTGCGTTGACGCAAAAAAAGGTACCGCAGTAAGACATTTTAATACTAAAATATACGACATTCATAATTGGCTCACGGGCTGTGTGCATACTAACCGCTTATTTTGTGTTCCGTGCATTTTGTTTTCAAACTGTCATATAAAAGTTTGGAAGTACAGGTTATTTTGATTTGAATAACCTAAAGTTGTTTTAACTAACATTCTAAAATCTTAATAATTTTCATCACTAAAAGTTCACTGCCTACCCTGCCTTAAATGTCTATGCACGCCACTGCCTATGTTACTCAGGGATAATGTAGCATTCTAACGGTGAAAAAAATTTTCAAATCGGTTCAGTAATTTCGGAGCCTATGCAAGAAACTATTGAATCAATCATGTTTATAATATTAAGTATAGACTACGGACACTACGGTGGTTACCCATAAAAAAATTCAACAAATATCAATATGAAAAGTAACATAAAAAACACAAAGATTGTTTTCATCCCAAAAAAGGAAATGAACCAGTGACCCAGTAAGTGAAACCCCGGTTGCACAACATTTATCATAACTTAACCAACATTACGCCTCATATGTGCTCAAGTTAACAAAAACAATACGCAATGCAGGTTGGGGGTAGGGTTGGGCATTTGAAAACGGGGAAGGTGATTTTTTTTTACATACATACTCTTTTCACACACATACCACGCCTGTAATGCTTAACGGGGTATGCAGAGCATCAGTGGTTCTAGCGAACTACTTGATATCACGTTTGTCACAAATTGTGAAGGTTATCAGATGGCACAAGTTGTATAATGGTAGAGAAAGTTGAACCCTCGCATCCCACTTACAGACTTTTACTGTATACCTGGGAAGAGTAGGTAGCTGGCACATTGTAAGTGTCTCTTTCACTCCCAGTCCAGCACGGAAGACATTTCTTTTTGAAATTTTTCGAATATGTTTTATTTAATCATTTATGGGGTTTTGGATCTTGTAACCCTAATACTTTGTGGGTACTTACACAAGCTGTAAATTTCATAAATAAAATAAATTCCGCTTGACCATCTTTCCCCATGGCACCTATACAACAATTTCAGGAAGATTATATCTTTAAATTAGCTTTTAATAAAAAGCTTGATGAGCAGATTAAAATCCACAATTCACAAATAATTGTAGGGAAAGAAAAAGGTTCGGCGCGAATTGGACTTGAACCCACGACCCCAGGATTAGACCTTCAAACATTTTTCTGTCCCTAAAATTATTTGTGAATATCCCTCATGCGGGTGATGTGGCAGCGGCTGGCAAAAATAATAAATCCACAATTACCTATTATTTCCTATTTTTCTAAAAGGGATTTTTCTTAATTTTAGTAATGTTTCGTTATGTTAAACAATAAAACCAAAGGTTGTTTTAATTTTCGGTTTTTTTCATTGTACACATGAATACAATAAAACGAAAGTTAACATTATCAAAATAATTGTATTATGTTGCCAAATACCGGCAAGTATTTCGTGTGTCGCCACCCCTATTGTACTAATATTAAAAACGGACAATATTTCATTTTTACGATCCCTTCAGCATTACGGTATTTACCGGTATTAAGTGGATATACCACTTGTTTGTGGGATTTGGTGAGTTATAAGAGTTTTTATGTAGTCGAAGAAAATTTAGATTTTATATTAATTTTCAAATCGCCGTTTGAAATAAAAACGGAGAGGTTACAATCACAATTCGAATAATTTGTATTGTATTGTATTGTAAAATCCTTTATTGCACATCAAACAAAATAAATACCTTGGAACAAAAGATAAATATTAAATAAATTTAAGGTACAAAGGTGGACTTATCCCACAAGGGGATTTCTCCCAGTCATCCTACGAGAGAGCGAGAGGATTCATGATACGTAGGCGTACAACAGGAAAATGATAGAGACAGAATAGGTATTGAATATTATCACGGAAATATTTGGTATGTGTATCCAAAAATATTTAAATAAATACATAAATATAGTATATAGATATATACACATAATATAAATATATATAAGTACATATAATATTACGAGAGAGGAAAAGTCTTAACTCAAAGCATCAGCGGTATAACCAATTTATATCAGACCTTTCGACCATAGCTTAACGTTACTAACAATAGTAGCATAAGCTTGTGTTAGTAAATTACAATAGAATTTCGAACGGAACGTTAACAATAAAATTTAAACTATATTTTGTTTAATTGAAAAAAATGCTATCGAAATGAAACCATTTTATTACAAAAATTCCAACTTCTTTTAACCAGTAAAGAAGCTATCTGATGATTTTTTATCTAACTTTGCAGGCTACCTTGTTATCAAATTCCCAGGGGAAAACTCCAATGGGAAGCTAATATCCTAATCAAATCAAATTATTTTGAATTATTTTGTTCGTACATTCAAGCTGTCACCAGCATGTAAAATGGAACAGTGCAGTCAATTTTTTCATGAAAGTTAGGTAGATCGATTAGAATCCATAACCATTGCACCTTTGAGAATAGGCGTAGAGTCAGTAGAGTCAAAAGAACGAATATGTTTGTATGAATTTAAGTTCTTTGATGTTTTGACTCATTTTAATTAACATCCTGAATGTTCTATGAAATAGCTATTTTGACTTATTTTACAATTTATCTCCAACACTATTAAAATTATCAGTGTATATGTCACCGGAAAATAATAAAAACCGTAAGTTGATCAACTTTTGAGGTAGTTTATCAACTAGCGGAAAATCATACACGGCAGTTGAAATGTATCATTTAACGTATACATTTCCGGTAAATGATCAATTTACGGCGACTCGTGGTAAAATGATCGTACGTACGCGAGAGGTACGCTAATTGGTTGAAAACGCGAGCTATACCCTGATTGGTTGAATGTCTCACTTGGAATCCAACCAACCCGATAAGGGTTGGTTGGGTTAGGTTAGGTTAGAACTGCGACCCGCGGCAGCGGCCGGCGAAGTGCCAGAAACGACTTGACTGTGGTTGCGTTACAATCAGAGAACAGTATATTATATTACGGATGTCAGTTTAACGTAAAAATGTACATTGAGCAGCGATTGGTCCATTCGTGTATGATTTGACGTGTGGCAAAATCGTTAGTTGATAAACTTACAGCCAGGCAGCGTAAGTTAATCAGTTAGCTAAAATTTATTGCTATAAGTAATACATTTCAACTGCCGTGTATGATTTCCGCTAGTTGATCAACTACCTCGAAAATTATATTCTTATTATATTCTTCTAATTAAATTAATGTACATTTATCAGACACAATGTATATTGTTAAATGAAATAAATGAAAAATGAAATGAAATAAAATTGATCAACTTACGATTCTTATTATTTTCCGGCGACATATACAATAACCGATATAAAGAGCAAACTTGCGAAAGTATTTCAAAACGTATTTGTCCAGAATGTCCAGATCACTTCCGAGATAAGATCATTCGTGACTTGGAGTTTATTTTCAGGGGCACATAGTTTCGGAAAGTCATTATAAGTTTAAAGGCGAGACCTTCGGTTTGGTTCAAGGTAGGTATTAATTGAGGTTTCCTTTAAGTTTAACGTAAGAAGTTATTAGAATGACTTGATGTTACTCGCGGTGAAAGCCCAGTTGGTAATGAACCAGACTTGTACGAAAGGCTGCGGGTTAAAATTCTGTACCATTAAATTCATCTTTTCGTATTTACGTACCGATTTCCAATTAATTATTACTTGCTCAGCGGTAAAAGAAATCATCGTGGTAAAGTGAAACCCGCACGTCTAAAAAAATTCGTTTTCGACAGACGAGCAGTCCACCAATTCGCATTGGGCAAGCGTGGTGGACTTTGGCCTTAATCCCCTTTGTGTTTCGAAGGAAGGTCGGTGCCTCTCGGTGGGGACGTATATGGGCTAGTAAGAAGTAGAAGAAGATATTACTCAGTTTTTGTAACTCTCATTATCTTGCTCTTCTACCTATTGATAAAAACAATTTTTTTATTAAAATAAACACGTACCTATCTAGAGTCAGGTAGAGTTGGGCAAAGCAAGCACAGCCCGCGACAAACTTGCGTGTCACACCACTCCGATGATGGTGAAACTTCACATTGAATACGCAAGGATACTGCGTGAAGGTTTGCTCGCCCTCTAGCATTATTATTTCGACATTTGACTGCAGCCCATTTTACCTATTTCACCGCGGGCACGTTGTACTTCTGCGTACTTGATTGTAACAAAACTTCGTGTTTTGAAAACAACAGTGTTAGTGAAAATATCACTTAAAAACCTTTAATGACCACTTCTTAAATATTTGATATGTTAAGTGTCCCCATTTTGTGATCGCTGTTGTGGTAAAATTTTCAGAAAATTACAAGACACTATCAGATGGTATTAATGGGCACAACGGCATAGTAGCATATCATCTACATACGGGCAGTTCAAGCCAGACCACTTTAACAGTCCAGATGCTCTGTTTTGTTATTGAGATGCCGTTAGTAATCTGTTAACCAACATGAATATGCAAAGACACAGCCCCTAACTCAAACGGACACTTGGATGTCCATGAATTCTCAGAATGGATCAAATGATTCGGATGTAGATAAAGTTTGTTCATGCAAAGTTTGCTTTTGACAGTAGATACGTCTTAGTTACACTTGGGAATTCGTGTGGATTGTTATCTGAATTGTTTAGATTTGAATTTATTGGTGATGACTCTATCCACAAGGGCATATTTTAGTCCAATGAAGAAAAAATTACAGCATCTATTGAGTGTAGTCTACTCATTGCTCAAGGTAGGATGGTACTAGTTCTTGTTCACATAAACACGTGGGCGTGACATATTTACTTACACCACATCAGCGATGAAGTGTGAACACTTGTACATAATGCTCAATCGCTCAGTTGCAGTAACGTTCATGAAAATTAACGCTCCTTCAAAAGTAATTCCGTCCTTGTTTACCCCAAAAAGGCGGAAAATGAAAGTATGATTATTTAAAGTACCGTTAACTTTAATTGACGTTTCTGTAATTGGGTGTAAGTCATTGAGATATAAGTACTTCGGTGTAAGTTTGATAATTCGTGACTGCGCGCCTGCAAGTTAACATGCACAAGCACTTTAGTTTTTTAATGACGGCCGGTTTGGTCGAGTGGTAGTGAGGCTGCCTCTTGATCGGCGGGTCCTGGGTTCGATCCCCAGTCGGGGCAAACATTTGTGTAAAAAGCAGATGTTTGATCTCGGGTCATGGGTGTTTGTGTTTGTCTTTATGTGTGTTCCGAGGGACCCACGACACAAGGGAAAACCTTAGTGTGGGCCTTAGAGTGTGTAGCGTTTTTTATTAAAAAAAAAAAATGTTATCAATCGCTACTTATGACCAAAACTTACTAAATTGTAAATATCAATCTAATCACATTAACCAGAACTAGTGTTCCTATTCAATAGTTTCTCGTGATTTAATCTTGTTTGTCTATATCTCTATTGTACATTGCGGTTGCACAAGGCAAATTAAACTATATTGTAAACCGTTTGTCACACAATATAGCCAATAACATTTACTAGCAGGAATTCTACTATTACGATATCTAAGATAGCATTATTGGTTTGTAGTATCTTTGCGATATCTTTGAATACATTTTGCGATATCTTAGCGAAGTTTACTTTAAAAATTGTAAAATATTGGGTGATTTGAAATTTAGGATGTGAATCAGCTCACGAAACTGAACAAGTAACCCAAAGAAATATGGGTCGAAATATAAAAAAAAATTAAATCTCCTTACCCTATTGAGTCAAAATTGTTTTATAATATTTAAAATCTGTGCTTTTGATAAAAGTTGTTCAGTTTCATGAGTAGAAACTGAACAACTTTTACTTTCACCCCCTAAAGTTTTGCTAATTAATTTAAAGTCACATTATTGATTTGTATGCTGTTCTGGTGTTTCTATTATATGGTGAATACATTTCTTTTTCTTTCTTTCTTTCTTTCTTTATAAAATACAGTGAAAATATCTAAAAAAATGTAAGAAGAGAAACTTCCACAGGTGATTTCGTTCGATTCTGTGAAAAACTAAGTTGCTGATAGTTTGATGTCATTTATAAGTCGAAACATGAAGAAAACACGTCATTACCAGTAACATTATAGCTGGTAACTTCCTATCTTAATCACCAAACTTGGCGTATACCGCAAAATCAACCTGACACAGATCCACTAGGAACGTTACAAAGCATTTTATGGTCGACTTGACCCCTAATCCGGCTGCAGGGCAATCGGACCGACGACCGGACATCCGGCCCGACATCTGACGCCTCGTCCGACGTGTTGGATGAATATTCAGATTGCAGGGACGGCTAAATTGATTGGCAATAGCAGTCGGATTGAAGGGGGAAATTATGTCGATCAAAAGCAAGATAATGGACCGCCGAGTTAGTCACTTGTATTGATAGAAACATATTTAATCAGGTAGTACTTGGCGGAGATCAACTAGAAACCACCGATAGAAACCTACCTACAAAAGAAGGTATTAAGTTTGTATTATCTATACATATTATGAAGAGGAAAGATTTGATTGTTCGTTTGCATCGAATAGACTCAGAAACTACTGGACCGATTTGAAAAACTTTCACCATTAGAATCCTACATTATCCGGGATGGACATAGTACATGATTTTCCCGAATTCCCACGGGAACGAAACTCGGGAAGCTAGTCTGCTATAAGTCAATAAATAAAATTGGGCAGGTCATATAGCGCGAATGTCAGATAATCTGTAGGAAAAAAAATATCTTTTAGTTTAAGAATGAGATGCGGTCAATGAAAGAGATGGTGCGTCAATTTCGACTACTTATCCAAAGAGTAGCGGAAAGGAGCCGGGGATCGCTCGGCGTGGGAAAGGGAAAAGAGGTTTTTGCTCAGCAATGAGATCAAGATGGCCACGTATAGTAATAGTGAAGTCAGGATCTGATGATAGAATTCCAGGAAAATCGAGGGCATCCTTCGAATTTAATAGGCAGTTACAAGTACTTTCTATTATTTACTCTATAAATGGAAAAATAAAGAAACCTATAAAAAATGTTTAACCGACTTCAAAAAGTGAAAAATAAATAAATAATAATTAATAAACCCTTCACACTTAACTTCGTTTATGTATTACGCAGTACCTACTGATCTGTATGAAGTCGGTGCCAAGATCAGTAGGTACTAGGTAGTATATTAAATGAAGTTGTCTTTATTTGTCGCTTTTTGAAGTCGGTTTAATTTTTTAAAATTATTATGCCGAATATTGTGTGACTTCTGTAGAACAGTGAATATCAGTTTATTGTTTGGTTCCGTAACGAACGTGCGTGTGAATATTGCTTACGTTTTGTTTGATGTCATACAATGGGTGATTGCTAAACCGGGAATAAATTAAATTCGGCATTTAAATCATTTCACTTGATAATTTTGATGATGTTTATTTCGTCTTGTTACTTTATCAGGTATTTTTTTCTTCTCATAGTTAAAGTTAGTTACTTTCCTTATCTTTAAGAGGCTGTGAGGATTAATAAACGACTTAACTAGAATTTAATATACATACACGCTTTATGATTAGATTATTTTCAAATAGATAGATAATTTCAGATAGATTATTTATCAGATAGATAGATACCGAGTACCGAAGAAGAAGAAAATAGATAGATACTTAATTGCATTTGTTTTGGACCTATTGGTATTAATATTTAAAATCTTTCAATAAACAATAAACATAAATATCTTAATTATTGCATACAAATGAAAAAAAAATACAAACAAAACAACTAAATGGGCCTTTTTATAATTCGAATGGCACGGAACTTCAAAATTTGAATTACCATTGCCCCCTATGTTCTCAGCTTCTAGTATTACTATTACATAGGAGGCAATGGTAATACAATTTTGCCGTGCCGTTTTCGAATTATAAAAAGGCCTAAAGGGTTCAGCTCGGTTTTGGAATCAATAATTTTACAATGCCTACGGGCCTGAACCAAAGTTTTAGTACGAGATACCCTAGGTCAAGCGGACATCTGATGGAGAAACTAAAATCCCTGTATATTTGTCGCAAACTTGACCGACCCTAGTGTCAGAGTTTTCAAATGTAGCTTCTAACTAGACTTAACTGTAGCAATCGACTACCAGCCCGGAACTGACTTTTTAACGAATCCTAACCACGCAAAAGCCCGTTATAAAGTACCACTAATAGTCATCTATGTAGGTGAAAAAAAAAAGCAAAAGAAAACCATGCCTAGCTCTCTTCAACCTCAGCAAAGAAATTGATAAAATTGAACAACTTTCTTCCGTTCACCAACCATGGTCCTACCGACCTTTCGGTCTTATGGACCGGATCGAATCTTGGGAGATGCGTGCGTTACGCATCTCCCAAGATTCGGTCCGGTTGGGGCTCTTTCTTGCCTGCACTTTTTTAAGCTACCTAAACATTCAGATCAGCCTCTTTTCTCTTGGCATTTCTGCTGTATGCTCTAAAACTGGGCTCATTTTATATGTTAATTTTATATGTTCAGGTGGCAACATTGAAAACTATTTAATTTTCATATACTTGCTGACAACCACCCCGACCAGCGGTGCCATCGCCAACAGACATATTATTACCTCAACGCCAACAGAACGTAAAGTTGCAAACTATACTAAGCAACTAAAAATTCAGTTGGCGGTGGCGCCACCAGTCAAAGCAGCCGTCATTAGATGTATGAAATTTGGATAGTTCTCAATTTCGCCACCTGAACGGATAAAATAGGGGCCCCTGGTATCTCTGCTGTACGCTCTGAAACTGAAAAATCGCAACTGAGAAATGTAACTAAAAGTCATTGTTGGCTTGGTAAAACGTCTCTCCTTCATTATTCCAGCTGATATAAAAGCATTTTTACATTGTCCAATGTCCCCATTCCGCGCGATATGAAATGGACCTAGTTCCGCTGATTAATTGTCACTATTTTCTCTCATACATGCAGTAGAACAATGAGTGTGGTTTCAATGCAAACTTGTTATTTCGAACAATACGCATTCGCCTAATGGACGTTGGATTAAGTGGTGGCGTGGGATAAGAGAGGTAGCGAAAGGAGTCTTGTAGCTAATGTTTTGTTTTCAATTTGTTTGGTTCAGTGATGGCTATTAGCTATCTTTAGGTTGAAAGATTAAGACTAAGAAATGGTATTCATCATGATCATATCAGCCGCAAGATGTCCACTGCTGGACATAGGCCTCCCTCAAGGATATCCATATCGATCGGTCCTGCGCCACCCGCATCCAGCGACTTCCCGCAATCTTTACCAGATCGTTGATCCACCTCGTGGGATACCTTCTTACTCCGTGTTTTCCGTGGTCGCCACTCGAGGACTTTTCTGCCCCAAAGGTCATCTGTCCTACGGATATGGACGAAACAATCAAATCTTTCCTCTTTATAATATTAGTATAGATCAGTGTTTTTCAAACTATGGGTCGCGACCCCTTATTCGGGGGGTCGCAGGTAAAAGAGAAAGACAATAATTTGTAAATCTTACACTAAAATAAAACAATTTCAGTGAAAAGGCTGTGCCTGTATAATAATGCCTCTCGTCGCCTTCCGCGTCTACCCCGCGGCACTCTTTTATTATATTTTTATTACATTTGAATTTTCATCATAAATAAAAAAAATATGATATAAATTTTCTATCCCTCCGCTTATAGCTTGCACTGCTACTAAGCACTCTCCCTGAAGCACCTGCACCGCTTTGAGATGTAATTGAACCGGCCATTGCACTGTAGGTACTGTTATTCTGCTGCCCCTTTGCCCGCAATATTCGGAGCTGTTATTAAAGCTGTGGTATTATTACACCATTTAACATTTACGGAATATTTGAACTTTGAATACTTGCTACACTGTACCCAAAGGATCAAATATTAATTTTAAGAATATTGAAGTTAATGACCGTCAATTTTATTTAAAAATAATTTAAAATTAATAAAAAAAATCGGATCTTATGTAATTTTTGTATTTTGTTTTCCCTTTCTCTATCTGCAGCTCAAAAGCACAACCTGAAAACAACGACGTGCCCTCGCGCAATTAAAGTAATGTTTTACCTTCACCGGAGTCCGAGTGGTGTGATGAACGAGTTTGTCGCTGACCATCATTTTTATACACTCTTTTGACATTAAACCGCGTTTTTTCTCACGTTATGCTCGAACTGCTGGACTGCAAAACAGGTAACGTACGAAATACGAAATCAATTCCATTAGAAGTTCAAAATGTTCCGAGTTTTGTAAAACATACATTTTCTGTTCGGTTTTGTATTGTTTTCATTAACGCGTTGGTAATACGACTATTATAATAGTTTTATAACATAAATGTTGTTTTAGGTATACTCGAATGTGTTAGTTTAGCATGGATTTCAGGTTTCAGTTTAGAAGATGAAGTTTTGTGAATTATTTTCAGTTTTTGTAATTGTAAATTATATTTTACTTTTTCCAGTTTTGTGAGTCGTTTTTGTTTTTGTTCTAAAATCAGTAATCGAGTACAATGGTGACATGCGCCGCAGTTCTATGGCAAAATGTCAACATTGACAACGCTAGCCCTTGTGTCACCTCGCGCAATCGAAGTGAAGTTTCAGCGTCAGCCCAGAGGCGTGCCGCGCGAGTTTGTCGCCATTGTGCTCGATCTGCTAGAGTAAAATAAATAATTTAGATAGATACATAGATAAAACCTTTATTTAACCGACACAATAAATTTTTTATTTTTAAATCGTAAATTATTTGAAAAATAGAAAAAAAATTGAATCTTATCTTATTTATAATATACATATTTTAGTCAGTTTCACGTGGAGAATATTCACCTAAAGTTTCGTTAATTTAAAGTCACCATATATGCTTATGGCTTTGATTCACTTGAATGATTAGATTTAAAACTCCAAGATCGAATTTTAAAACTTTGCGCAGACTGTAATACAATTGCAGAGTAAATACTTTGTTATTTTATCTGCAACTGCCATCTAAAATACTTGTAATAATGTGTAATAGTGAAAACATACGGTCAGGCAATGTGTACAAAGCTGCCATACGAGTTTCTCTATCATTGACGTTTCGGTGTAATCTGTGTTGGCATCGCGTATAGATATGTCTATAAAATAAGTTAAACATATAAAAAAGTAATAAGTTACATCATCGCGTTCAAGAAACTTGGGCGGCCATTTCACTAACCAATGACTTCTCAATGGCGGTGCAATAATAATAGTGACCACTTAAGAAAGAAGCGAAGAAGCGCAGAAGAAGCGCAAACGATCGGGTAACAATTGCTGTGGGACGGCGGCGACGGACCCGGAAGTGAGTCTGCGGTCTGAAGCTCCGAGCACGCCTGTGTACTTGTCGCGACTGCACTACAGCACTGAGGTGCAAGACGTTGTCGAGTACATATGGCAGAAGACAAAAGTTCCCTTAGGTCTCCAGAGAGTGAAACCGTTGGAATCGCATCACCATACTAGTTTCAAAGCCTTTGTGGTGCGGTTCCCGACGTTCATGCTGGAGACCGTCATGAAGGAGAGCTTTTGGCCGGAGGGTGTGGTGTTCCGCCTTTTCCGAGGGAGATTCCCGGTTGCAGACACCCCCGGAAAAACAGACGGGAAATAGTGTTAGTTAGTTTTATTTTATTTTGTTTAATTATAATTCATATGTATGTTAGTCTGTAAGGTATTTATCTATGGGCCTTATATGCCTGATAATAAATGATTTTATTATTATTATTATTATTATTATTATTAATCCGTACAGGTGGCGAAATTTAGAACTATCTTAACCTCATACATTTTGATTTCAGGTACTTTGACTGGCAGTGTCACCGCCAACTTAATGTTAACTTGTTTAAAAGGTTGCAACTTAACGTTCGGTTGCCGGTGCCGGTGGCGTTGCTGATAGGGGCGGTTGTCATTGCGTGTATGAGGTTTCGATAATTTTGTATTCTGTCACCAGAACGGATAAAATGGTCACCATTGTCATTCAGCTGCCAACGTGAAGTTATTGATTAGTGGTATAGGCATCCTTGTATTATTATCGTTAAATATAGATATTATGATTGATAGTTAAAAACACAGAAAACTCCTGCCTTTACCTGCAGCTCGAGCATGATGCGCGACAAACTCGTGCGGCACGCCATTCGGCTGACGGTGAAACTTCACTTTGATTGCGTGAGGGCCCCGCGCATAGCCTTTTTTTATTTATTATGAGATGGGTTAACTCTTGACCCCAATCTTGACCAAGGTCATAGATGCGGTCAACGATGGAGCGAGTTAACACAGAAAATGCCATTTAAGGCACTGGTACTCCCACGCACTGACGGAACACCTCAAGCGGTTTGGCGTCGGACTTCGGTAGAAACTGGTCGCGGACCAGACGGCCCTCTGGCGTTGTCAACGTTGTCATTTTGACATAGGACCGTGGTGCGTTCCGCGCGCGAGCACATCTTGCTCGAGCTGCTGTAGCCGTATGTTTCGCTCTGTTTGCTGTAAACTGCCAGTAAATTCGAGTGTTGATATTTTTAAAGCGTTTCTTTTAGGAATAAGAGCCCGTGTAACCTATTATTGAATCCTTTCAACTCCATTTCCTTGCAATACAATGCAGTATTACATGTTTATGCGAGATTGCGCGGGATCTCAGTCGTGCAGCCATTATTGTCTTGTAGTCGGAATCTCAACTATTTTAGCTGTAAACTTGCGTACTGGGTCCGAGAATAGAAATGTTTCTTTGGATAAGATAAAGACAAGTGTAAGGAAATACATTTAATAGTTTCACAACTTTAAATAAATATAAAGGGCTTTAGGTATCTGTCTTTTAACCTCTCGGGTGGTTAATCAGTCCATGAAACTGAACAACTTCCCCAAGGAACATAGGTCAAAATAAGAAAAAAATTTTTTGATCTCCCGTACAAAATGCGCTATAATGCTGATGAAGTTTTTATGGGAACTCAAAATTTTTGTTTCGTATTTTGAACTATATTCATTGGGAAAGTTGTTCAATTTCATGGACTGACTAACCACCCGAGAGGAGAAGATACCTAAGCCCTGTAGAGTGCGCCGTAATGCATTTTGCTTAGACCTAGATACATAACTCTTTACTTCAATCGTGACTAATTATGGTAAGCCGTTTGGCGTCAGACTTCAGACTGGTCCTGAACCAGACGGCCCCTCAGAGTTTACCTCACCACAGAGACCATAGAACGATACCTTAAATTCAGAATATTGATGAATATTTATAATAGAAGTTATTATAGTAGATTATAATTACTTCCGTCGGTGCGTGGGAGTACCAGTGCCTTAATAGGCATTTTCTGGGTTAACTCGCTCCATCGTCGACCTAATCTTTGAGCTTTATGGTCAAAATTGAGGTCAAGAGCTAATCCATCTTACAATAAAAAAAATGAAGTCGTATATATTTTTTGAGTGAAATTATTTCCGACGAAAAGATGTCATTACAACAATTGTGGTAGGAGATAGCTTTTCAGCAAGAAAACATTAGAAACCTTTCAGAAAAAAACACAAAATCTGACAGGTATCTACATGGCTTGAAGTATAATAACCTTTTCAGGAAAAAGGCAAATTAAAAAATTTCTCACAAGATTTGGCAATTAGTATATACCTAATGATTAAATTTTTCAGATATCGAGTTACCAAATATCTTCCTGAAACAAATTGACAGCAAATTATGTTCAAAATATAGCACAAACATCAGACTTACCTTCACGTCGCCTTTATTAATCCTCCGCATACCAGGTGGGGTGTAATAAACCCCAGGCGGTGAAAAATTGATATACCTATTTTCAAAAAGTTTTCGTTCTGAAGCTCTCAGTAGCTGGAGTTGCGACGTTCTTACACTGGCAAGTACCATTAGTTTAGTGGTGCGTGCGTTTTTTAGGGCTCTAGATGCGTTTTTGTTTAGAGTTGTTGTTATTTGAGCATATACAAAATGCAATTATGGCGAACTAAAGAACTCCTACCTCGAGATTAAAGTAAAAATTTAAAGATGTATCATCGTTGTTCAATTTTTTTAAATTTAGTCAGTTTAATTACAAACATTGGTAATTATCAATTCTTAGAGTAATTTCAAGTCTAAATTAGTAGTCAGAAGATGGCATTTTCGCTACCCTTTTTCAACAAACCATTCTTTTACCATCTTTTTTACCATCTATTTCATTTTTTTATATAGTGCTACTCAGGTTATGTTCAATTTCAAAAATATGCAATAATAATTCAGTACCCCTATTCCTATCTGATTACAGCGACCATTTTGTTAGGGTATGTCACACCCCACCTTGTATGGCATGTTACAAATTTTCACCTGGTATGCCGAGGGTTAAGTTTGTAATAGTAACGTAATTCGAACTGTGTAACTTACTGTGTTGGGCGTCTATTCCACTAATCAATTGCGTCTTGACGGCGGTAGTATAACAATAGTGACCATTTTATCAATTCAGGTGGCAAAATTCAGAAATCGCATACACTTGATGACAACTGCCACGACCAGCAGCGCCACCGCCAACTGTGCGTTAAGAGGGAAGAATAGCTTCGCGATTCTAGCGAAATAAGAATTTAGGAAAATATTTGCATCTCAAGCTCCCAGGCATCGCGTCGCGTGCGATAGAGATCGTTGCAGCTAGCGATTGACAATAGGTACTTTTCTTGGTGAAATTTGCATTTCGGTAGAAAACGTTTTCCACTAACTAAATCATAACAGATCACTTTGATTTTGGTGTCCATCGGTTCTGCATAATATATTCTAGGTTTGTAGGTTTAGCTTTGAAAAATAAAATACATTGCTTTTTGTACAACAGACGGCTTAATTCGACCTATAAGTTTATTCTATAGCGAATTTTGAAAAATTGAAAAACTATAAACCTAGTGGTTCATTGTGTTAATAACATACTAAAAATCATTCAGATTTGAAATATTTAGAGGTGGAAAAACGTTTTTTCTTTTTGTATGGACGAGCTTAAGTTGCAAACTACCAAGCAACTTAACAATCAGTTGGCGTGGCGCTGCCAGTCAAGATAGCTGTCATCATATGTATGAGGTTTAGATTGTTCTAAATTTTGCCACCAGAACGGATGAAGTGGTCACCAATGTCATTCCACCGTCATTGAGACGTCATACATAACATACATAATGACTAATGAGCCAGACTTGTGATCGGAAGGTCAAGGGTTTAAATCCTGGTGCGGGCCTGTACCACTAAATTCGTCATCTCGGATTTATGTACGGATTTCTAATTATCACTTGCTTAACGGTGAAGGAAAACATGGTGATGAAACCCGCCTGTCCAAGAAAATTCATTTTCGATAGACGAGCGGTCCACCAACCCGCATTGGGCCAGCGTGGTGGATTATGGCCTAAAACCCTTTCGTGTTTCGAAGGGAGGCTCGTGCCCCTCGGTAGGGACGTATATGGGCTGATGACGACATAACATACATACACTCACGCCTATCTTAGAAATGTAAGCTCACCTTTTTAAAATATGTTTAAAAAGTTTCATATAGCTACCTGTCTCTGGGGTGGGAGACCCGGAGTGCTATAGCACAGGCTTTGGCTTAGTTTAGGGTCGTGGCTCTTTCAGATAAGAAAGTATAAAGTATGCTATTTATTTAGTAATAAGGTTTTTACCTGTTACGAGCAAATAAATGTATTTTTTTTTATCCTTATCGGGTAAGTAGAACATCAGGTGGTCATAGAATCACCAGATGCCACGTTTGGCAAATACAGTGAGGGTCATTGAATGAAACATTTGCCCAGTGGTAAAAAGTTGTCAGCTTTTCGCCCACACTGTTAGGAAGAGTTGGCAGCTGGCACATTCTATGTTTTTCTGTCGCTCCCGGGCCAGCACGGAAGGAAGGATTGAGACGCCATGATTAGTAGAATGGCCCTGATGTGTGTAAACTACGTGTACACCACATCCATTGTTCTAAACTAACGTTGGTTTCGAATAGGGGAAGTTATTTTAGATGTTTGCAAGGTATGCATTGTAACGGTACCTTGAGGAAACTGCATACGAGCGGTACATTGTAATATAGAGTTTATAGTAGAGTTTAAAAAAAAATATATAAACAAAAGGAATTTTTGAAAAGATGTGAATAGGCTCCTTCTGGGTGAGCTTGCTACATCCTCGACCGCATCTTTGCCCTCGGGCTAGATTGTGGTCAAGAGCGAACCCTTCATTAATAAAATATTTTTTTTTTACAAAATGACAAACAGAAAGTAGGAAATTGACAACTGCTTTTCTTGCGACCCTTGCACTAAGTTGAGCTTGTATCGCAGGGGTTAGAAATTGATTGTCTTTAATGCATTTAATCAAGATTAGCATGAAAAAAGTTCGTAATATAACTAAGTTCGTAATTAAAAGTTTTTTTTAAATTATGAACTTGGTTCTATTCTTTACTTCTTCTATTTCCTGGCGCTTTTTTCATTTCTTACCGGAGCACTATTGCCGTGTTTCTAGATTTTGGAGAATTTCTTAGATGTTCCATATGTTTTTTTTAATAGAACTTTCCCGTTGAAAGTGCCCAACTGGTCAAAATTGTCAACAGATAGAATGGAATGGCGCACTTTAGTGTTGAAGGCCAATATTCCTTTCTGTTTAAGACTTTGTTAACCGACTTCAAAAAAGCGAAAAATAAAAAACAAACATCATTTAATGTGCTACGTAATACCTACTGATCTGTTTGAAGTCGGTGCGAAAGCGAACGTATGTATAGCATATCAAACTTATTAGATTTCAAACAGATCAGTAAGTACTTCGTAGCACGTTAAATGATGTTGTCTTTTATTTTTCGCTTTTTTGGATCGGTTTCATTTTTTACTAACCCGTCCCGCGCTTGTTCAAGATACAAATCTTGAACAAACGGGTGTTCAAGAAACCCGCAAAGGTTTAATATTTCAATCATGTTCCTTGCGGAAAATCACCGCCGTGTGGTGATCGGTTGAGAATAACACCACCTCATCTCTTTCCCGTGGGTGTCGTAAGAGGCGACTAAGGAAACAAAAATGAGATCTGCCTCCTAGTAATTCATCTTAGGCAACGACACCTCAGTTTATTTTCAATCTGAGCGGGCGTCTTATGATCTCATGCGGTGTGGTAGGCTCTGTAAAGGGCCGTCTGGTTCGCGACCACCCTCCTACCGAAGTCCGAAGCCAAACAGCTTGCTATGTTCCGTCGGTGCGTGGAGAGTACCAGTGCCTTAATAGGCCTTGGTCAAGATTGGGGTCAAAAGTTAACTCATCTCATAATAAAAATAAATTTTCAGTTAAAAAAAATGTTTAGATAAATTAATTAGTATTATCAGTTTTGATAATGCTGTAGACTTAAGAATAAAAATAAAATAAAATAAATAAATAAACGGGCTGATGCACAGCCATTCTTGTTATGTCACCAAATATCTCTTCTCATAGTAAAATCAATCGGTAACTTCAACTACCAAGTGCCTAGGTATTAGTGATGCATAACTAGGTATCGATAGTTTGGCTATCGGTAGTTGCCCTTGAAAAACAGTAAGAATGTCAATAGGACTGTCGATAGTATCGATAGCCGTAGTTTGCAATACTATTGATGACAGACCAAACTATCGATAGTATCGATACTATCGATAGTATTAGAATTCATCGACAGTATTAGATATATCGATAATATTGATAGTTTTGAATCAATACTATCGATAGTTTGGTGTCTGTCATCAATAGTATCGCAAACTATTGGCTATCAATATTATCGATACTATCGATAGCTCTATCGATATTCTTACTGTTTTTCAAGGTAACGATAGTATCGATAGACTTGATACTTTCTACTATTGGTTGCAACACTACTAGGTATAAGCTTATAACTTATAATATAACCACATTTCCCACGTTCCTAAATTCTGGTTCTCAAGTTTTATCAATACCTATTGTATTTTAATAATGGAAGTTTCTTGTGCTATGCAATATTGATTCATATTATATTTTGTTCTGTATTCTGAGATAATATTTGTGCTCTGTTATTTATTAATGTGTGGGTTGTCAATATTGTGTTAAAATTACCTACAATTTTTCTGAGTGACAAAGTCGAAAAACACGAAGGGGTTCAAAAAAATCACGTTTGTTGTATGGGAGCCCCCTTAAATATTTATTTTATTCTGTTTTTTAGTATTTGTTCATATAGCGGCAATATAAATACATTGTATGTGAAAATTTCCTTAAAAATGAAGCCTTTTTGGTAATAACACAAACACTCACACTTATCATCCCAGTCAGGGTAGGCAGAACGTCATGCTTCTAGAACCATCTTACCTGACAATTGATATTTGTGTCAAACGTGGCATTAAGTGATTTTCTGGAACCACTGATGCTCTGCCTACCCCGTTGGGGATAACAGGCGTGAGCGTATGTATGTATGTATGTATGAGTACCTAGAGAGGTGTTAGATTGTTAGTGTCAGCTTTTTGCCTAAAATACAGCTAAGCCCTTGTGTCTCACTTACCAGCTTCTCTAGTACGCCTGGAAAGAGTTGGGAGCTGGAAGTTTTTCTTTCTCTCTCGATTCAGCGTGAATCACCGCTATATGCTTTATAATAAAAAATTGCTTTTCCCGTGATTTATAGTCCTCTTAACAATTTTTTTTTACTTGTATCCATTTTGCATACTAACAAAACAATCTCCCTTCGGTGGCCTACGTAACCGGAGCTACGTAACTAGTTACTAACTAAACATAATTTGTCCTTGTACGATACCAGTTATGTACAAAATACAAATACAAAATGCTTTATTTGCTTTACAAAATGGTTTTGTTTAAAACTAAGTGTTGGAGTCTCCTAGTAGACGAAAAATCGCCCGTGTCAGGAGGCTCCGCTCTTCCATACAATATTAAACAAGTAGGTAAAAACAAATAAATGAAACAAATAAAGTGAGCGGGTGCCTGTGCTTGGTTTTGTGTGTGTGTGTGTGTGTGTGTGTGTGTGTGTGTGTGTGTGTGTGTGTCTGGGTCTGTGTGTGTGTGTGTGTGTGTGTGTGTGTGTATACGTGTGTGCATGTGTGTGTGTGTGTATGTGTGTAAGTGTAGGTGTTATGAAAGTATTAACATATGTGATCCAGAAGGGTTCATAGTTATTTATTTGCAATAAACATGGTATAAAGATGTTACAATTTGTATAAACTGAGGCCAACATGCTTAGCCGATAAATATTCAGCATGCAAATATTACAAAATAAATTAAAACATATTAATTATAGCACAATTGAACACTAAAATTAGTCAAATACAGGATGTCAAAACAATTTACGCATGTCAAAAATTTTTTACTTAGGTCAATATCCCATCAAATATTACAATAGAAATTGATTAATTAATTACATGTCATGTTTTTTAATTTTAAATATCAAAATCCATATGAATAAAAGTACAATGTCTCAGTTTCTTCGTAAGATTTGCTAGGAATAGGTTTTTTGCCTTTATCCCAAAATAACTGTTGTAATGTTAGCCTTAATACAGCTAAATTGACACTAAAGACCTAACTCTAGATTTACAATGAAATAATCGTGATCTAGCCCAACCTAGCTCGCTACACAATGCCCACAGATACAGGAACTGACTGATTTATGACCTAGGTAATGCATTTGAGCTGACTAGCTGCGGTTAGTTTACTAGGATTTGAATTTGTACGAAAGTAGATATCTAGGTTAGCTGAATCTAACAAATTGAATCTGTAGTTTGAAGTTTTGTGATTTGTTGGTTAGATGCAAAAGAATCCTACTAATTTTCTACTTCCTCTAATATTATAAATGCGATGTATGTATGTTTGTTACCTTTCACTCTCATTAGCTGGACCAGTTTTGTTAAAATTCGCATCCTCCATTAAAACATATGTAGGCTACATAATTTTCCCGAATTCATTCTCACGGGAACGAAGTCCCGGGCGGGAAGCTACCGTGTGGTGATCGGTTGAGAATAAGACCACCCTATCTCTTTTCGTGGGTGTCGTAAGAGGCGACTAAGGAAACACAAATGAGACCTGCCTCCCATTAATCCACCCCAGGCAACGACACCTCAATTTGCTCTGAATCTGAGGTGTCGTCCTATGGTCTCATGCGGTGTGGTAGGCTCTGTGTCTGGCCGTTTGGTTCGTAACCACCCTCCTACCGCAGTCCGACGCCAAACAGCTTGCTGTGTTCCGTCGGTGCGTGGGAGTACCAGTGCCTTTATAGGCATTTTCTGGGTTAACTCGCTCCATCGTCGACCTCATCTTTGACCTTTTAGTCAAGATTGAGGTCAAGAGTTAACCCATCTTATAATAGACAGTTTTAAATAAGTAAGTGTAAGTTTTAAGGGTGATTTCCCCATGAAACTGAACAACTTTCCCAAAGGAGCTTATATAAAACTTAAAAACTTGCCAGCCGCTTTCGTATTTTTTGGTATATTTTTTACAAAAATATTTGCCCCGACTCGGAATCGAATCCAGGACTCGTCGATCAAGAGGCAGCGCTGCTACCACTCGACCAAACCGGCCGCCAAATACAGCTAAGAAGAGTCTCGATCACGTCAGGTCAAAATAAGGCGCTTCAATTGGTCTATCCTTTTAGGAGCTACGATACCACACACGAACACAAAGATACACAGCCACACAGAGACACACGTCTAATATTATAACACCCCTTTTTTTGCGTCGGGGTTTAAATAAATAAATAAATAAATTTTTATTGGGAAACCAACAGTTAATAACAGTTTTTGACTTAAATTTAATTACTAGATTCTAATTAACCAATTATAGGTATCCACTGGTGCATTCAAGGAACAAGCGTGTTACAATCACAATACTTTAATTATGATAATTTAAAGACAAGATGAAAGATGAGTCTGTTACGGCCTCACTAATAATACCCACACATTGCGTAGTATAAGCTTATAACGACCAAAAACATATGAAAAACAGTGTTTGCGCATGTTATACGCTGTGCATGATTTATTAATAGTAAGAACGTTAATATTTAGAGTTTCACAGTTGTTGAGTGCTAATCCGAAATCATATATAATGATCTTTTAAACTGTACCAGAAAAATGTAAAAATGTAAAAAAATGTAAAGTTTAAAAATGTAAGGTTAGTTCCACACAAATGAAACCGAGAATTAGCCGAGAATGTATCGACTGCGTAACACTAAACGAACGTTTACTACACTGGAGTTCAAGTCATAGGATTAAGGAGCCAATGAGAAAAACTAAATGTTCTATGCCATGAAAAAAGTATATTCTGTCTACTTTACCCTCCCCGCCTGATTTAGGTAACTTAGCTTGTACCTTTGTCTATTATATTATTGTGCAACTTGTCTATTCTAATATTATAAAGAGGAAAGAGTTGATTATTTGTTTGTTTGCATTGAATAGGCTCCGAAACTACTGGACTGATTTGAAAAATTCTTTTACCATTAGAAAGCTACATAATCCCCGATAGCTCAGTCAAGTTAAATATTATAAGGGGGTCGTGCTTGCAAAAGGTCGGGTCATTCTGAATTTTTTATATGTTGTTAAGACCTACACCAATATTAAAAAACCAGATTTGCAATTTCCAAAGTGCTGTGCGAGCGGCGGTGTGACCAAAAAACCATGAAATTTTCGGAGGTTTTTCAGTTTTTGCTCAATATCTTAGTGAAGGAAGGGTCTGATCAGTATAGTCACTATAAAAACCTTTAAAGTAAAGTAAATTTGCTACAATTTGAGACCAAGGCGAGCTCTCTACAGCTATTGGTTCCCAAGACACAGTTCTTCGAAAACAAGCCGGGACGGTACTGTTCACCCAAGCCTATACCGGGTGCGATACCACCTCAGCACCGTTTGGCCAAGTAAAGACCAAAATCACCACACTCCTGAGTAAGAATGAACCACTTGCTCAGCAAGTGGAGGTCTTCCTTCGGCCAGACTCCACCCCACAAGCCGTGAAAGAAGCCGGCATCAAGTGCTTTGTGGCTCTATATGGGGGTGACATCGCGAGGGACACTTTGAATTTCCTCAGGTATAAGACATTTGTCACTTCAATATGTATAAACCTAGCCCGTTTGCCACCGACAGAAGATGCCACAGGCCACCATGCAGCAAGGTGCTACCTCCAAGTGCAGAAGTGGCGGGGAGTCAACTTGAATCCCACTGATTGGGGGTGGAAGATGTCTTCTCAGGGACTCATCCCCATCCCCACCACCATGGATCCCGCACCTCCTGCCCTTCTGCGAAAAATTTCCTGTAAATGCAAGAAAGGGTGCTCTGAGAGCTGCTCGTGCAGAAAGGCTGGGCTCCGCTGCTCAGTCCTTTGCCAGTCATGCGGTGGCAAATTGCGCACTAACGTCCCGGAAGTGGAGCTGAAATGCTCGGATGATGAAGACGACCTGAATACAGACTGGGGGCCTCTTCCAGCGTCCATCACTGTCGACGAGGAACCATCTTCATACGAACCCAAACCTGGGTCATCAAAGATGAAAAGAAAGGCATAATTTGGCAACCAAAACACATTACCTACATGATTTATATTACTTTTCTTAGAGGTACTGTCAGAATATGTTACTTTAGGTAACTGTTGTTTTAAAACCACTGGGTATACAGATACTAGTTTGATCTCAAATGAAAGCTAATTAAATTTACTACAACTTGACATTTGATGTGGGATGCATATTTTACAAAATAAGTGAACGTTCCGAAAAAAAAACACTTTTTGCAAAAAAATTATGTTTTCGAAGAACTGTAACTTGGGAACCAATAGCTGTAGAGAGCTCGCCTTGATCTCAAATTGTAGCAAATTTACTATACTTTAAAGGTTTTTATAGTGACTATACTGATCAGACCCTTCCTTCACTAAGATATTGAGCAAAACCTGAAAAAAATCCGAAAATTTCATGGTTTTTTGGTCACACCGCCGCTCGCACAGCACTTTGGAAATTGCAAATCTGGTTTTTTAATATTGGTTTAGGTCTTAACAACATATAAAAAATTCAGAGTGACCCGACCTTTTGCAAGCACGGATTTACATCTAGACTGAACTACGATGAACATAGGCTACATAATTTTCCCGAATTCCCACGGGAACGAAGTCCCGAGCGTAATGCTAGTATTGTATATAATTCAGTAGCTATATAAGTAAAACACTGGTTGATAAAAATAAGTAAATGATTTATAACTGTTACAGTTGAAACTAGTTTTACTAACTAACTGCCTTTGTGAAAACTAGAATTACTTAACCACCATTTTTTTTTTAATTTTAAGATGGGTTAAATCTTGACCATAAAGGTCAAAGATTAGGTCAACGATGGAGCGAGTTAACCAAGAAAATGACTACAAAGGCACTGGTACTCCCACGCACCGACGGAACACAGCAAGCTGTTTGGCATCGGACTTCGGTAGGAGGGTGGTCGCGAACCAGTCGGCCCTTTACAGAGCCTATCACACCGCTTGAGACCATAGGACGACCACTCAGGTTCAGAAAAAAATTAAGTGTCGTTACAAATGGATTACTAGGAGGCAGGTCTCATTTGTGTTTCCTTAGTCGCCTCTTACGACACCCACGGAAAGAGATGGGGTGGTGTTATTCTCAACCGATTACCACACGGGGTAAAACCACACGCTGTTCAAAAATAAGGAACCTAACCCGACCTTATTCATATTTCCAATCCTCAACATGTTTCTCTAGTACTAGTTTAAACGAAGGTTCACGGCCTATAACTAGTTTTAACTAAAATTACTATACAATAGTCCTTATAGCATATCAAAAAACATACTCATAAAAAAGCAGTGATAGCCCAGTTGGTAATGAGCCAGACCTGTAATCCGATGATCGTGGGTTCAAATCCTGGTAGTGGGCTTATGTACGGATTTCTAATTATCACTTGCCCAACGGTGAAGGAAAACATTGTGATGAAACCCCGGGCGGAAAATTCATTTTCGAAAGACGAGCGCGCCACCAACCCGCATTGGGCCAGCGTGGTGGACTATGGCCTAAGTCCCCTTCGTGTTTCGAAGGGAGGCCCGTGCCCCTCGGTGGGGACGTATCCATATACGTGATTTTTTATGAGTCTTCTTACTAGCCCATGCTAGTAAGAAGACTCATAAAAAATCACGTTCATTTTATAATGTATAACTAAGACATTCTATTTTTTACAAAGGTTAAAACTAGTAGTGCAAAAAATGATTTTTCTTTCTTATAACATACATACATACGCTCACGCTTGTAATCCCCAACGGGGTAGACAGAGCATCAGTGGTTCTAGAAAACCGCTTAATGCCACATTTGACACAAATGGTGAGGGTTATTAGAAGGAACATGTCGTGTAATGGTGAGAGGTGGTCAGCTTTTCACCCATGATACAGCAAGACCCTCACGTCCCATTTACTGATTTTTTACAGTATGCCTTGGAAGAGTAGGCAGCTGGTACATTCTAAGTATTTCTTTCACTCACCGGGAATAAGCATAAAGTAAATAATTCTTAACCCGCTACCTCTAATGCCTTGCTCTGCCAACCCTCAACCGCAATCGGCGTGTGGTACGAAGAGCGCATCGATTTAATTATAACACTTCCGATTTCATGCACCAGTGACGTTGCACAGAATAGTTGATGCAACAATATCTGTTACTCTCTCGGTTTATTGTTTATTTATTAACTGTATGGCGATTCTGCTTATCTATGGTGGAGGAATGACAATAGTTTGGAACTTGGTACCGGCACCATTAGAAATAAATGATACATCGTTAAATAGGTAATTTTTTGTAGAATAAGAATAACCGAAGCGCTAGTCCTGATTCATTGTTCAATTAGAGTGATCTTGTCTTGAAGGTTATTTATTTTTAATTTTTTCTGCGACATTATTTTTCATTTTGGAATAGTATTTTTATTTATTATATTTATCATTAATAATCAACATTAATTATTATCATTGGTTGTTTTTTTCTCTCATTAAATAAAACAAGTTGAAAGTAAGTTTTTTCATTTAATATGTAAAAATAATAATAATTAGTGATGATTATTTATAATTAAAATAATAAATAAAAATACTATGCCAAAATGAGGAATAATGTCGCAGAAAAAATGAATAAACTATGAAAAATCAATAACTTTCAAGGCAGGATTACTCCAATTGGACAATGAGTCAGGACTAGCGCTTCAGTTATTGTTATTCTAAATGATACATCGTTAAAAAGGTAATTACCTTTTTAACGATGTATCATTTATTTCAATTGGTGCCGGTACCAAGTTCCATACTTATACCTATACCAAAATGCCCATCATCCTTTCTTACATTTGTGATAAACAGCCCAATTGATAACTGAGCGGTTATTCCACTAACCAATGGCGTCTCAATGGCGATTGAATGATAATGATGACCACTTCATCCGTTCAGGTGGCAAAAAGTACTATCTAAACCTCATACCTAACACCAGCCCATATACGTCCCCACCGAGGGGCACGGGCCTCCCTTCGAAACACGAAGGGGATTCAGGCCATAGTCCACCACGCTGGCGCAATGCGGGCTGGTAGACCGCTCGTCTTTTGAAAACGAATTTTCTTGGACAGGCGGGTTTCATCACGATGTTTTCCTTCACCGTGCTCAACGGTAATTAGAAATCCGTACATAAATCCGGAAAGACGAATTTAGTGGTACAGGCCCGCACCAGGATTAGAACCCGCAACCTTCCGATTACAAGTCTGTTTCATTACCAACTGGGCTAAACCTCATACATTTGATGACAACTGCCTTGACTGGGGGTGCCTAAGTTGCTAGGTAGTTAGCAACTTAACGTACAGTTGGCGGTGGCGGTGCTGATCCGGGTTCTGATTATTTTCCACCTGAACTGATGGTTATTATTGTCATTCAACCGCCGTTGATTAGTAGAATAGGCGCCTCGGACGTTGAGTTGCTAGGTCATTTGCATTGCAATTTAACGTTCAGTTGAATACGCGCAAAGTGTCAGATACGAACAATGTCAGAACTTTAAACATATCTAAATATATAAAAGGAGAAACTGACTGACTGACTGACTGACTGACTGACATATCAACGCACAGCCTAAACGGCCAAACGTAGGCACTTGAAATTTGGAAACGACGTAGTTTAGGTACCGTAGAGGTGCACTAAGAAAGGAATTCCAGAAATTCCTACGGGAACGGGAATTAGCGGGAAAATCCTTTTGTATGAAAAATCTAAACCGCTTAAGTTAGACGCTTGAAATTTGGCATGCAGGTACCTTAGTTAACTTAAAGCTTAGTTGCAACAGGATATTGCAAAATTCCCACGGGAACGGGAGTTAGCGGGAAAAAACTTTTGTATGTAAAAATATAAATCACGTACTGTGTACTCTGTACAAAAAAAAATAACACGCAAACGAAGTTGCAGGCATCAGCTAGTACACATATACATACATACGCTCACGCCTAAAATCCCTGACGGGGTTGGCAGAGCATCAGTGGTTCTAGCGAACTACTTGATGCCACGTTTGACAGAAATTGTGCGGATTATCAGATGGAACACGATAAGATAAGATCATCGTATTAACAAATACAATTGATTAAAAAATTAAATTTCATCTAAAGAAAATATTTTCAAAGAAAAAACCGCCGAGTTCCAATTTAAAATACAAAATTCGTTTAAAATTAACATTTTCGAAACTACCCACACAATAACCGAGCAACGGGTAACATAACTGCGAACGTTCATAAAGTCGCGGTGGAAAGTGTCACAAATGCTTTTGAGTCCTTTTGCAGGGGACAGAGCTACACGATAGGGATGTCCATAATTCCTTAGCCAGAGTCCAAATACGAGACTTAGATTTTTATTCCATTATTCCATTGTCGTGAGATTTAAATAATACATTAGCTTTCCGCCCTGTACTTTGTTCCCGTGGGTATTCGAAAAAAGTATGTAGTTAATGTCAAACGTGTCGTCTCGTGAACCACATGACGATCTGGCTAGCCCGTGAGGGATTATAGGCGTGGGTGTAAATATAGAAGAAATTTCGTTTATCAGAAAAACATAAATGAAAAATTCAAAATTTCAAATTCTATGTTTTGCAGACTGTCTTATTAGATTGGGCCCTTTTATAATTCAAACGGCACGGCACGGCACTTCAAAATTTGAATTACCACTGCGCCCCATGTTCTCAGCTTCTAGTATTACTAATACATAGGTGGCAATGGTAATACAATTTTGACGTGCCGTTTTCGAATTATAAAAAGGCCCATTTAGCCAAAGTTTTTTCAAGAAACTAAATAAAACTTCTAAAACGAAAATAGGTCAACTTTATAAGAAGAGAAGGCATCCTTTTTAGCTCTGTGCTATTTTACTTTGGATCAAAGAAATTCCTAGTACCGGGCGGCTATTCCTTAAACTAAACGGTAAGTTGCAAACTCTAAAAGACGGGACATCACAACACAAACACAAACACAAAAAAAGAACTCAATATCTTTACAAAAAAAAAAGTGTGATATTCTTGAGTTTTACAACCCTTAAAGGGTTTTAATATTCTATATCGGCGGCTTCGCCATTCTATATTTTAATTTTGATTAAAATAATCAGACATTGACAAAATTACGATCGTGGACGCCATTTTTCAAAGAGGTGGTCAACTGAAGAACTTTTCAGTACGCTTTGAAAAGTTCTTCAGTAGCTGGTATATACCTAGTATGTCGTAGCATCACTAAAAGAGCTGCTCTCGCTTTACTCTTGTGTACGTTCTTGTATTTACTGCAGTGGAAAATTGAAATCGAAAAATTGTTTACGTTCACAATCTGTTGATACGACTTTAAGTGTTTTAAGTGGTTTTTAAAACAATTTCAACTTTTAAGTCGAATGTTTTTGCTGTTGAGGTCAAATGTCTGAAGCAACTGCCTCAGAATTTTCTTGTGAAGTGACTTCGTCGGATTTCAGAATTGGTCTAAAAAGCTGTGGTATAAATCAAATGATAGTGAAAAAACCTGTCAATTTGTTTTCAAGGTGAGAAATGTATATCATGCGTTACTATTAGCTATCATGCCAACACTCTTATTCCAACATCATGATAGACAAGATGTTGTATTGTGATTAAATAGATAGATATATTAAAAAAAAGTTTATGGGACTAATACAAACAGGTTGATGCTTATATTTATTGTTTTTTTTTCAATATTACAAACTCTTATTCATTTATTTTAACCTAAGATGCTAATCTAGTAAAACTTAATATGGCAAGAAAAAGAGCATCCATTAAAAATATTGTGTCAGTTTTAAAACGAAAATAATTTAATACAAATTAAATGTTTACTGTTTCTATGAATAGTAAGCGGAACGTTGCGGTTTCAAAACCTGGTGCGGGTTTGTACCACTGAATTCGTCTTATCGGATATTTGCATTGATTGTCACTTGCTCAGCGGTGAACGAAAACATCGTGAAGAAATCCGCACGTCTAAGAAAATCCATTTTCGAAAGGCGCGTGGTCCACCAACCCGCATTGGGCCAGCCCGAGCGTGGTGGACTATGGATTGTACACCACGCTGCGCGCTGGCTCAATGTGGATTGGTGGACCGTATATTGGTTGATGGGATTGTATTGAATAGTATGTGCAAATGTGTTTTCATTTAGATTTCCAAATTCCCCAACGTTAATTAATTTACTACATTTCAATACGAGCACGCAAACTGGCATTACCAAAACTAGAAATAAAATGAAATACCCATAGAAATGAGAGTGGATTAGAAGTAAGTCGTTCGGCTTCTAATTAACACGTCCGACGAGGGCTATTTCACTTATCAATAGCGTCTCGATGGCGGTGGAATGACAATGATCGCCATTTTATCCGTTCAGGTGGTGAAATTGAGAACTATCCAACATTTGATGACGGCTGCTTTGACTGGTGGCGCTACCTCTAACTGAATGGGCGTTTTTCCACTTGACGGCACGGCAACGGAACAAATGTATGGAAACAAATGATAGTGGAAAAACCTGTCGATTTGTTTTCATACATTTTCGCTTCCCGCCGTTGCCGGCGCCGGTGGTTCCGTGCCGTCGCGTGGAAAACCGCCCATTACATAACGTTCAGTTGGCGGTGGCGCTGTTGGTCGGGATGGCTGTCAACTGTGTGGCTAAAATGGTCGCCATTGTCATTCAACCGCCATCGATTATTAAAATGGCGTAGCATGGGTTGGTACCCGGTCGGGCGGTTTTCTATTGAACACCCTGAAAATAAAACGACAAATTAAACATGCTCATCGGACTTTATGTTACTAAAATATCTGATGACATTATCACACTTTACTTTCCTGTCCTTTTCAATGGACAGTAAGGAAAAACTGGTAAGTCGTGTTTGGGTCATTTGGAATGATCCGACTATCCTATAAAAGCTAATTTTCAAGTCTTCTTCTTCTTCTTATCGTGTAGGTATATATTTAAGTATGTGGCAAACTTGGCTAACCCAGGTGTCAGAGTTTTCAATCCGCACAATGCCCTCTGACTTGGTTTTAACGACTGTAGTCAATCGACAACAGCCGGGGCCGCCAGCTTAACGTGCCCTCCGAAGCACGAAAACGCTCGTGATAAATTGCCACTTTGGTCATCCATTCGGTTCCCTGCCTCTGGGTACGTTGCTTAACCTCACTGATCGGTTGAGATTAGCGAGTGCTACTGGGCTACGAGCGCTCCAAATTTTCAAGTGCAAAACTAATTCGATTTGCTCTTAATCTGTAATAATCCTGTTACATTAGCAGTATCGTGTTTAGCAGAAACTCTGAGGATGGTGCTAAACATTTTTGACCTATAACTCAAATTAAAAAAAATATTATGTCACTTCCGAAATTTGATTGCTTATAACTGTCAAACGTTGAACCAATTTTGATAGAACCATCTCAATTACGTCAGCTTTGAAACAAAAAACCGAATCGAAATCGGTCCATTCGTTTAGGAGCTATGATGCTACAGACAGACACACAGATACACAGGTATTCTGAGGGTTACTATTAGGTTTTAAGGCATTCTAAGCGATTCAAAAATTTTAGAACTAAAGTTTGATCAGTGATCTTAGACCATAAAGAAGTTTGTTTGATTTCCATTTCCAACATTAGTTCTACGCTCTTCGTATTGGAACCGCATTAGATTTGTTCGTTTCGCTGAACCCTATTACGTTGCGGTAGGACTTTATACGTACGTGCTGTATTTCTATTCATTATTGGTTAATGTTTACTCTATTAGCTTCAATTTATTCCAAAAAGGTATTTACTACAAGTCGATAGTCAACCTAGACCTAGAACCAGCCTCTGGCAGACAGGTGGTTCAAAAAACTCTCAAAGCAAGGATATGTCACCGGAAAATTGTAGAAACTGTAATATTACAGTTTCATTTGTGAAATTATAATCTACCGCGATATTACAATGTGCCTAGTAAAATTACAAATTTACGAAACATTAAGGGCCACAGTGCGGATCCAGGGGATCTCGACAAGATAAAAGGTAGTACCCCGCAGTGCGACCGGAAGTCCGATAGAAGATAGGGGCAAGCGGATCAGAGGTGTCTGTGTGTGTGAAATAAAAAATAAAAAGGTGTCTGTGTGTGTGTGTGTGTGTGTGTGTGTGTGTGTGTGTGTGTGTGTGTGTGTGTGTGTGTGTGGGTGTGCTGTGGTAGCATGGAATGAAAGTGTGCTTAACTTACGTTACTTACAAAATTCCTGACTTTTTAATTTTTGATTTAAAAGAACAAACAGCCAACGGGCCTTTTTATAATTCAAAAAACAACACGGCAAGGTACTTCAAGATTTGAATTACCATTGCCCCTTATTAGCTTCTCAGCGTCTAGTATTAATATAATAGGAATCAATTTTGTCGTGCCCTTTTCGAATATTATAGAAAGGCCCATTTAAGAGTTACAAGCTAACGTCATCGGGGGTTCTTCGATTTTTTTGATTTTCGAGTAATAACCCCGTATATAACGATTAACTGGCAAGTTCCACTCACTCTTGCTCTTGGCAAATACATTAGTTCAAAACAATGGAGACCAAAGTTACGATACTCTGCTGCTCAGAAGTGAATTACCACCACCAACTTTTTAATTATATCTTGAAGATTAAATAGTAAAACTAATTTGTTGCAAATTGTTGAAAGAAGTTTGTTGCAAGACTTCACTCGAGCTTAATTTATGAAAAACTAGCTTTCTGCCCGGGACTTCGGTGCCGTAGGGTGTATGTTACTTAGGGATAAAGCATTCTAATGGTGAAATAATTTTTGAAGGAAATCGGTTCAGTAGTTTTTTGAGTTTATTTGTTTCAAACATATAAAAATACTAATAATTCCTATATAATATAATTTCCTTTCAAGCTGTACTGGGAGTGAAAGAAAGACGTAGAATGCGCCAGCTACCTACTTTTCCCAGTAAAATAGGTATACAGTTAAAGTCTGTAAGAGTGATGCGAGGGTTTATCTGTATAACGGGCGGAAGGCTGACCACCTCTCACCGAACAATTTTTCTATCTGATAACCCTCACAATTTGTGTCAGACGTGGCATCTAGTGGTTCTAGAACCCCACATGGATTTTTAATCTGAAATAAAAAAAAAATACTTATTATTATTATAGGCGTGAGAGTTTGTATGTGAATCCATAATTTTTTTAAATATTCCATCCAAATATGGTAGAAATACATCCAACCTTTTTGTAAACAGAATGACATTAATCTAAAAGCAAACAAAAAGTTTTTGGAGAGCAAAAACACAGCTCTCACATTACGAACTCCTGAGTAAAGTCGATAAGAAAATAAGGGGTACTACACGGTACCCGGTATAGAGGGGGGGTTGGGTACAGAAGGGAGGGGGGATATGTCGAGTCTCCGAAGTTCCCCGATCCCATTCACACGCCGATTTATCGCATTTCGTAGTCGAATGGTTTGCGTGGATGAGCGGATTTGGTCCTTTTAATGATGCACGTTTCATCAATTTTTTTAAATGGTAACAATTGGATTGTTCTCTTTTTAATCCCTGACAAAAAAGGGGTATTATAAGTTTGACGAGTGTATCTGTGTGTATATCGATTTCGAAATGGACTGATTTTGATACGGTTTTGTTTGTTTGAAATCGAGATGTTTCTTAGATGTATTTGAATTAATTTGGTTTAGCAGTGTAAAAGTTGTAAGCAACTGAATGTTAGGGGTTGCACAAAATTTTAAATTTTATAGTTATTGACGAAACAAATATAGCAACCTTTATTCCTTACACGTTATTGAATGATTGACACATTATAATTTGAAGAATATACACGAAGCAGTTAAGAACATTAAAGAAAAATATTAGAAGGTTAGGTGAAATGGGTATTGTAATGTACTACCTAACACACTTGTATCGTTAATAACTTTTTTCGTTTAATACCATAAAAACTACAGGGCGAGTATGTGCGAAAATTCGGGTCGCATGACAAATTTTTTAATAATTTGATTAGGCGAATAACGTTTATATTTACTACAAAAACTAAACGCATAACTGTTTTTAGGGTTCCGTAGTAATCTACGAACCCTTATAGTTTCGCCATGTCCGTCTGTCCGTCTGTCCGTCTGTCCGTCTGTCCGTCTGTCCGCGGGTTTCCTAAGAAACCCTTGGTACTACAGAGCTGAAACTTGGCATGATTATACATATGAATTACGCCGACAGAACTGTAGAGTAAAATCTTAGAAAAAAAATTTTTTTCGGGTGTCTCCCATAGACGTGAAAGGGCGATGAATTTTTTTTTCTCGCCAATATTTTTGAGTGGGGTGTCATAGGATAGCATATTAAAAGATAGAAGGGGTTTACTAAGAACGTTTTTCGATTCAGCACTCCGTTTGCGAAATATAAATTTTTAAAGTGAAAATGTTTGTCAAACACAAGTGTCCCCCCCCTCTACCTGCTAAACGGTTGTTTCTAAAAATGTGGGAAAATTCACGTTGGTAGATTATATAACGAAATTAAAAGGAAAACTATCACACATAACTTGGTCCTTCAAGTTTGCGAGTAATAGTCGACCAAGTGCCAAACACTGTTGGGATTAATAAGTATATATTTACTAATATAAGATCTTTGGTACTACAGAGCTGAAATTTGGCATGGTCATAGATATTGATTGCGCCGACAGATCTAAAATATAAAATTTTGGAAAAAACATTTTTTCGGGTGTTTCCCATACACGTGAAAGGGCGATTGATTTTTTTTTCTCGCCGATACCATCGAATTGAATGTCATAAGATAGATTTTTAAAATATAGAAGGGGTTTACTAAGAACGTTTTTCGATTCAGCACTCCGTTTGAGAAAAAAATATTTTTAAAGTGAATTTTTTTGTTAAAAACAAGTTTCCGGGGGGGACACTACCAGCTAAACAGTTGTTTCTAAAAATGTGAAAAAATTCACGGTTATAGAATATACAACGAAATTAAAAGAAAAACTATCACACATAAGTTGGCCCTTCAAGTTTGCGAGTAATAGTCGACCAAACGTTTTTGGGATTAATAAGAATATGTTTACAAGGTTCCACGCTAAAAGTGAGGGGAGGTCGAAAGCCAAACTGTAACATATTGACATTTTAGGTATCGTTAAATAGTTTTTTGGGGGTGTCAATTACGAAAATGACATCAAAATTATTTTAACAGCAGGTTGATATTATTTCTAACAGTAATATTGCCGTAAAAACAAAACAAAAAAAAAACAAAAAAAAAACAACAACAAAAATTCGCAAAAATTTTTTATACTTACATTCGGTTGCATTTAGACCAAAACAAAAATTATTTCCCAAATTACAAACTCTTTAATAATACATTTGTTTTTAGGGTTCCGTAGTAATCTACGAACCCTTATAGTTTCGCCATGTCTGTCTGTCCGCAGGTTTCCTAAGAAACCCTTGGTAGCACAGAGCTGAAATTTGGCATGGTCATACATACCTATTGATTGTGGTGACAAATCTAAAAAATAAAATGGTAGAAAAAAAATGTTTTCGTGTGTTTCCCATTAACGTGAATGGGCGATGGTTTTTTTTCTAGCCGATATCATCGAGTGCGTTATCATAGGATAGCTTTTTAAAAGATAGAAGGGGTTTACTACAAACGTTTTTCGATTCAGCAATCCGTTTTTCGATTAGGAAACATTAATTTTTATAATGAAAAAAAATGTGGAATAATTCACGAGGGTAGCATTTACGACGAAGTGTACCCTAATCCAAAATGGTTGACATACAAGGTTCCACGCTAAAAGTGAGGCGAGCCGAAAGCCAAGCTGTAACATATTGACACTTCAGGTGTCGTTTAATAGGTTTTTGTGGGTGCTAATTACGAAAACGACATTAAAAATATACACCTGCTTAGCTTGATATTATTATATTATTCCTTACAATAAAATTGTCGCAAAAAAAAAAGTCGCGCTCGCTTCGCTCGCGCATTAAACACTTCCATTCTGTTATATTTAGGCCAAACTTTTTAATACATTTGTTTATGATACTAAGTATAGTATTTGGGGATTTTAACATAAACTATGATAATATGCTTGTAGAATTAAGAAGCCAGCTGCATATTTGAACCATGCTGCTACGGAACCCTACAATGCGCGTGGCCCGACACGCTCTTGGCCGGTTTTTACTAGCTTATCGTAACCTAACCTAACCACAGACCATTATTCTTAAAAATCATTATGCCAAAAAAACGATTATGCAAAAGTTTTCATTAAGAAATCATAACTTATGCTACATTCATTATGTTAAAGTAAATTAGGAAGGAAAAATTATGCGAGTAAAATGAAACCGCAAAATTTCTATCAAGCTGTAGCGTTACAAAACCGCTTAATTTAATAATAGCAAACACATAGTTCGACCAAATCTTGTAGTCTATACAACTCAGCATCCCAGAACTTGCGAGGGCAAACGCGTAAATTTAATTTTAATATTCCAAGAATTTCAATGGACTTATACTAAAGAGCTGTTAGAAATTTCCCTTGTTTGCGAAGTGAGTTCACAATAGTTGAATTTAAGCTCTCGAGAACGTAAGATTATGTCATTTAAATTAACTCGTGTTGAGTTAATGGTTAGTATTGGGTTGTGGCACTAATGAACTTTGTTGTTTTTGTTTTCAAGTAAGTTTAGTTACTATTCGCTCATTTGTTTGGGGAGAAAACATTAGAGATCATACTTCTATCTTTTTAGTTCAATTTATAACTTCTTATGTCGGTGTAGGTACAGTCGAACCATTTGAATCATGACCCACTTTGACAATTATTCCTATAAATTCAAAATTGTTGTAGGGTTTTCTTCGTTGTCGCGCATGTCGCACATAGTACGTTTTAAATATGGATAAAAATGTGTCATTACGGATCAAAGATCTATGCAATTTTAGCCTTTGTTATCATTGCATTAGATAGGTTTTAGATAAAGCAGCCTCGGTTTGAAATCAGATTGTTACCATTGCAATCCTAATAAATTATAATCCAAACTCTTTTTGCTACAGGGTTGGAGTAAACGACGTTATTGAAAGCAATTAAATAGGGTAATTTTTTTTTCGGTTTTTTAAGTGATAGCCATTATTTTTATTTATTTAACAAAATAAAGTTTATAATTTCTTCTACATTATTGTTTTATTTTAAAAATATTCTAGCAAATATAGGCAAACGAATACTGGAATAAGAAAACATCCTTTTAATCAGCCATTGCTCAATTTTCCATATTTTTCAGAACCGGGTTGGTTTCAACTGTATTCAACTGAGAACTGGTTCCCAAAAATATGGAACCGTAAACGGCTCCGCATGCCCTAGCTACTAGAAATGAAAGTCTCTTCGATTTTCATTCAAACTTTTTAGGGTTCCGTACCCAAAGGCTGAAAACAGGACTATTACTAAGACTTCACCGTCCGTCTGTCACCAGTCTGTATCTCATGAACAGTGCTGACCGCTAGAGAGTTGAAATTTTCACAGATGATGTTTCTGTTGCGGCTATAACAATAATTATTAAATACTTTTAAAAAACCGGCCTGATTCTTTTTGCCGTTTTTGCTCGATATAATAGATAATGGTTCGGAACCCTTCATACGTGAGTTTGACTCGCACTTAGCCAATTTTCGCTCGATATTATAGACAATGGTACGGAACCCTTCATGCGCGATTCTGACCACCAATTGGCCGGTTTTTTTCGTGGTATACCATGGCTCACTATTATTGAGGAGGGAAACGAGCGAAATGAAAGATGGTTTTGGCAATACTCAATTAACTCCGATTTGAGTAGTGATGTCAACAGTCAGTGTCAAAATAAAGTAATGGCATTTTTGCATCATTTTTGTGACACGTATGTTCAAACGAATTTCCACCTAATTGTTTATATTTGCTGTAGGAAAATGACCTTAAGGTGGGTCATGATTCAAATGGTTCGACTGTACTATAGCGTAGCTCTGAGGGAGCTGGTAACCGGGTCGAGGTGGAGAATACCAGGAAAAGACGGTTAATCACTTTATGTCAGTTATTGTTGTGAGAACCTAACTTGCACGGCCAAAGCCAAGAAATGAATGTAATGCGTCAGTTATGTACAAAAGGCTCGAAATGAATTACAAGAAGATGGTAAACGTAGAGATAATAGAACCTCTATAGTACAGACTGTAGCACGTTAGATTACCTATTTCGAGGGAGATAAGGGCGACATCAAGGTATAGCCTGATGTGCAGCCTTGTGTACCATGCTGATCAACAAATAAACAAATGATAAAAGACTTAGCCAAATTTTTTGTCAGACGTTAGGCATCAGCGTTCTTAGTGGAAGTCTAAGCATTATAATTAAATTTAATACTAACATATTTAATGATGTCGATATTGTTTTGCGTGTTCCATGTTAATATTTTGGATAGAACGGAATATAATATACGACAAATTTATCTCACTATGTTAGCTTTGCTGGGAATACGAGGAGATTATTCCACTTTATTGACATTTAATAAGTCTTGTTTATACCTTCAATTAAATTATAAATAACTTACATAAGTAAGTACACGGCTTTGTTCCATTGGGGTAGGTAGAGACCACAAATTGCCACCTAAATTACTACTTAATTACTAATTATAATAAATTACTAATATTATAAATGAGAAAGTAACTCTGTCTGTCTGTTACGCTTTCATGCCTAAACTACTGAACCGATTTTAATGAAATTTGGTACAGAGATAGATTAGACCTTAGGAAAGGACATAGGCTACATTTTATATCACAGCTGGGCACGATGTAACCTGTAGACCCTGTAGTCCACGCGGGTGGAGCCGCAGGCGGAAAGGTAATCATACATTAAGTTAAAAAAAAAGAATATTGTAAGACGCTAGGTGGTCTTTTTTCAATGAACTTATTACCTCAATCAAAGTCGCTTAAGAATCACAACCAGATAAATGATTGGTCCAAAGTTGGGTTTGGCCCAGATAAATGAGGTCAAACCCAACATTGGGATAGCCACCTTCATTTAGACCGAAGAAATACAGTACAAATCTGCGGGTAGCTGTAAAAAGCCAAGTTAATATGGCAGACTAAGGCGTCGCCGATTCCTACGGGAGCATAAAATATTTAACAATCACGGCCTGGGTCCGCGTAAACGTTTTATTCGAGGTTCGTCGCATTGCGGAATCAAAGGAGGTTCTGTAGTAATTTGTTTGACTCCTTGTAGTACTGCAGATAAGAACAAGCGTATTAAAATGAAATTTAAAAAAAATGTTTCAACAACTTACAATGTTTATAGTGTAAGGTGTTGGAATCTCCTTTTAAGCAAAATAAATTACTTGTGATAGGAAAATTCGCTCGTCAATATCTTCGTTGTCATTACAAAAAGTTATAAAAAGTCAAAAATAATAATAATAAACATAAGTAATCAAGTAATGTGAAGTAATAGCTATATTAAGCCTATTAAGGGTCCCTAAAATTACATTCGAAATAAATTGACGTATTTTCGCTTTGTCCCGCTTCAGTTTAGGGTTATGTTTCAATATGATCCTGGATTTGGATTAGAGTAATTACTATTTTGTCGTTTGGTGACTTTACTAAGAGGGGAATGTGACATATCGATTGGAGCATGGCCAATTGGTAACACATGAATAGTGAAATAAAAAAAATCAGTCTAGTTGTTGTATGTTAAGTTTTTAGTTTTTCTTAAAAATTTGTGCATATTTCCATTAGGAAACCGTAGAATATTTCTCATAACTGTCTATAATCTTTTATGCTTACAAGTGAAATAATCAGCTCTAGAGTTATTTCAGATTTAGTCAAAATTTGAAAATAAGGAAATTTCTAATGAGATTAAAAAGAGCACCCTCGGAGTTTCTTGCTTATTCTGCTCTGGGGAAGACTGCACCTGTGCGAATAGACGTAGAGTAAATAAAGTCAAAAGAATGAATATGTATGTATGTATTTAATTCTTTTAATGTAACATCCTGAATGATCGACTTTGTTTGTATGTGTTTTATGTATTTTTGACTTATTTGAAGTAATATTTTAAATATTTTATGAAATAAAGCTATTTTGTATTTGAATTCGAATTGTTTTGTGGGTTTTTATTAGATTCATATGAAAACACAAATATTTTTGTGTTCTAAAGATGAGATGAGAGGAGAAAAACCTGTGTTTTTGAGTAGGTAACGTTTATTTTTGTAAGTAACAAAAATAACAAAAAATATAATGTATATTTCATAATCACATTGATTTATTTGTTTAATTAAACATCGAACTTAATCAATTTGACTAAACAAATTAATGTTCACGTCAGATAGCGTATCAACAGTTGGATACATTTGGACTGCAATGGGCGTTTAAAATAATGTTTAACACAATGCATTAATAGCATAAGGCAAACAAAAGTAGATAGATTTCGACTATGTTCTAAGAAAGTAAAAAATATGCTACCTACGAAATTATCTTGTCGCAGCGTATGCAAAATCTGAAGTAAATAACCATTTTCATCATTATCTTAAAATACAGATAATTTTTAATGATCTACTTAAACTTGGCAGGCATTAAAGGCTTGAGGGTTTTTATAAATTAATGCCTGTTTTATAATTTAAAATTAATGCCTGCTTTATAATAACTCTAAAAGTTAAAAAAATATATTACCTTCGATATTCGTAGCATGTAATACGTTGAAGCAGCTGAACTGCTTTTGATGAAATATAATTAAGAACCATCTCAATCACGTCAGCTTTCGGACAAAAATAACCGCATCAAAATAGGTTCATCCATTTATAAGCTACGATGCCATAGCCACACACAGATACACACATGAAACTTATAACACCCTTCATCTTGCATAAGGGGTTAAAAAGACATTGCCCGTTTTCGCCTCAATGGGAATTTGAAGAAATTCAATCTTTGTACGAGTAGGTACTTTATTTACACTCTCTGCAAAATTTAAGCTTTCTGGATCCAACAATTTAGGCTGTTATTGATCAGTTTCCTGTTTCCTGAGCTAAGCTTAATTTCCCTATTGTATTACTCATTCTTCAGTTGCACAATTTCAATTATTCAGTATTGTTTATGGATTAGTACATGACAGTAAAATATTGTATAGTTATCTTTGTTTAACGTAGCTCAATGTACAAAATCGACGCCTCGCGTTAAGTAATATTCCCTCGTTATTAATAAAAGCGAAACAATTAATGACGCTGTGGGTTTTCAATTACGTCATTATTAATAAGGAAATGTAGGCAACGGAATGGAATGTTTCCATACAAATTAGGAAGGAAGTTACTAAAGGTTTATAATATAAACATAATTGAGAAGTATTAAACAAATTAATTGATAAGTCATTTTTGTGAATACAGATTTTTGAAAAGGAAAGATATTGTAACATGGTTTCAAAGTTCATTTTTTCGCACTTGTGTATTTTTTTTTCTGAGCTGCGTTTTGCTCATCTCCACTCGTTACATAAGGTTTTCTCGTTAGCAATAAATAACAATGCCTTTTCAACTTTATTATTGTAGCTTTGTCTTGTATAAGAGAACATAAATAACTCTGAAATTAAAAAAAAATTGTATAACCCCGACATTTATTGCTTATAACTTTTAAACGGTTGAACAGGTTTTGATCAAATGAAGGTAAGAACATTCTCAGCTTTCAAGCAAAAAAAAAATACATCGAAATCGGTCCATTTGTTTAAGAGCTAAGATGACACAGACATACAGACAGATATACAGATACATACATACGCTCACGCCTTCAGTCCCTAACGGGGTAGGCAGAGCATCAGTGGTTCTAGAAAACCACTTAATGCCACGTTTGACACAATTGGTGAGGGTAAAACATACATAAAGTTACATACGTAAACTAATAACAACCTCTCTTTTTTGTTGGGGGTTATCTTTATCTGATCTGACCGCGCGTTAGTAGCGCTATCTGGGTTTCTACGGGAGACCAAGCGTTGTGGATTCTTGAGAAACCACAACTATGTTGAGTCAAGAGCCCATTGATTATAATTAGATTAAAATAACTTTTAGGAATTGCTTTTCTTTAAATAAAATCGTAAAAATTATAAAATAATACATAATTAGTCTTATAAACTAATTAATTAGTTAACTAACCCGCCCGGACCATTACAGGCGCAAAGGTACCCATAAATTGTTTAACTATAAATAATGACATATCGTGAATTTAAGAATGCGACTGTGATTTTTTTCAAACTACATCAACTTTTTAAGTATAATATCAATGGTATCGCATTATCGATTCGGAAACGTTATTATTTCTCGCCAATCAAACAAATTGAAACGGTTGGACATCCAGCGGAACCAGATTACCATATCGATAAAATTTATCCAACTCGAAACGTATGACAATGAGTCGAATTAACGAATTCGTGGTACGGTTAACCGTGTGGGTGGCTGGACTGACAAATTGACAAGGGACCGTCGGGAAAAGAAAGAAAATTTACAATTTAGCCTCCTTTTTTGCGAAATATCTCGATTATATTTAAGAAGAACGAATAGGTCTCTTTTGTGAAGGACGTTCTTTAAAGAATTAATCAAAATGTTTTTTTGTAAGACAGACAATTTTTGATTAAGATACAATTCAAGTACAGGCAATCTATTGAACTTCGCAGTCTAGACTTACATTTATTACCAGCCCATACGTCCCCACCGAGGGGCACGGGCCTCCCTTCTATACACGAAGGGGATTTAGGCCATAGTCCACCACGCTGGCCCAATGCGGGTTGGTGGACCGCTCGTCTTTCGAAAATGAATTTTCTTGGACGGGCTGGTTTCATCACAATGTTTTCCTTCACCGTTGAGCAAGTGATAATTAGAAATCCGGATATAAACCCGAAAAGACGAATTTAGTGGTACAGGCCTGCACCAGGATTTGAACCCGCGACCTTCGGATTACAAGTCTGGCTCATTACCAACTGGGCTAGACCTACATAACTGACAAATATTTGCACTCACAAGTATGCCAGAGACTTCGGTCAACATTTTTTAAGTTCGTCTTACAGGTCTACAAAGATCTTTTGGCCCGCGGTTTCCATGGTGACGCCTTTATTTCCAATGCAAGTTATAGTAGCTGCAACTGTCACCCGTCGGCCACAAGATCTTTGTAGACCTATACTTAAGTGTAAAAAAATGAAGAGAGCGAGAGACAGATATATATTCAAAAGGACACGATACATATAACAAATAACAACAAAGGAAAAGCTTAAAATTTTTAAGTATTCCTGCTAAAAAAATGTTGTCATTATTCTTGAAAACTGGTGAGAAAAAAAATTGCATTTTACAATTAAGTTTTATTTATTTAGCATTTCAAGTATATCAATATTGATATGCCTGTAATGCCAAGTCTTTTGCATGTTACTATACTAAGAACTAAAACAATTATACCTATCGAACTGGATATGAAATCGCGTACCTGACAAAACGACACCACCGGCCGAACCTTACCTGTCGAACGGGTCTAGTATGAGAGGGTTGATGGCTAAGGCGTAAGAAGAAAAAATGTTGGCGATATTTCTATTCGGTCAGCGATAAATAGAATTCTTTAAAACTTAGAGATCTTCCTTGTTTGCTATCCTTACTCAGGAAATGTTTAAATAATGTGTGTGCCATTGACTTTGCGGTCCGCCATGTGTTCTGTTCAATGTATCAAACGCCTTTGTAATTAAATTCAAACGTATTTATAAGGAAATCGATTGAAAAGGCTTCTATTGAGTTGTTGAATTGGTCTCTAGTCGACTAAATTCACCTGGGTGAATTAAGTTCACTGGAAGACAAATTAGCATTTAAAAAGCTTGAATGTTCTGTTATGAGGCTATAAATTGTAGTGCAGTTATAATTGTAAAGTCAAATGGGAAAAATCTTTTTTTAAAACCTTTTTTGCCTTCATTGTTTTGTATCTGTGTTTGTTTGTTATATTTTTTGTGTTATTTTAATGAAAATTTAATGACTGTAGTCAATCGACTTGGTTTTAACGACTGTAGTCAATCGACAACAGCCGGGACCGACATCTTAACATGCCCTCCGAAGCACCGAAACGCCCGTGGTAAATTGCCACTTTGGTCACCCATCAGGTTTCCTGCGTCTGTGTACGTTGCTTAACCTCACTGATCGATTGAGTCTCTTAGAGTTGTCTTCCAATAACCTAAAACCTAAATCTTCTAATTAACCTAAAATAGCCTAAACTAACCTAAGATAAATATCTTAACCTGATTCAATGGAGGTGTTTCGTCCAATTACATTTTAACTAGAAAAATTGAAAACTCACGGGAAATTGTAATATTCTAATTTGACAAAATTCATATTTGGTAAAATCTATGCGATATATACATTCTAACGAAGAATTTTGAAATTAAGTATTCTTTTGTATGTTATTAGGTAATACTCTTTAAGCCATTTACTTTCAACACACGTTCGTAATTTCCTTAGCGACTCGGGTTTTAATCTCATTTGCTGAATAATTGTAAATGAGCTCACCTTGTTAATGTCTTGAGCTCTCTCTCAGCTTCTCGGAAACATTCGGCAAGATTCGGAAGCTTTCGGAAAGTCTTTGAATCAAGCTCGTATAGCTCGTTAAAGAACTGAAGCGATTCAAATGACGCAGTTGAGGTAGTGACGGTAGGGGTGACGGGGTTTAAAAGTAAAGGCAGGTCGAAAGTACAAATTCTCTATAAGTTTTATCAAATGGTCAAAGGAATGGTAGGTCTAAAGTAACAAATACTTGTAGGTTATATCTTCACTGCCGTCAGATAGCCAGTGGTGCTCCTCTCACTTGCATACAGTCGCCGCGAAACTGATCATCAGAGTCCGAGTCTCGTGAGAATAGATCAGAGTCTGAGTCTCGTTCTGTTATACGGGCCTTAAGCTCAGGAGGACCTGGTTACAATGGGACCATTACTGGAGTATACTCATTCGAACAAGAAAGAATTTTGAAAATCGGTCCATAAGTGGTGGAGAAATCGGTGAACATACATAAAAAAAGATACATACAGTCGAACATAGAACCTCCTCCTTTTTGGAAGTCGGTTAAAAATGCTATGTAGCTATGAACTATGCAGCACTTTTCAAAAACATAAAATCCATTACTCTAATTAACAAAAACACCCCATTTTGACTTGTGCATGTTGTCATCGCGTGACTATAGTTTATTTGGCTCTATTATTATCAAATTAGCTACACTACTGTAAACAATTATACTGAAGGTGCGATTAACACGTGAAATCCCATCGAGTTTAATCACACAAATGTGTTTAAGGCCATATAAGCCGTTTTCGAGAATGCGCAGTTTGATTTACGAGTTTAAAGCATGTTTAGGATTTATCAACGCGTGGGATTAGCTCAGTTTGTGTTGCTTCTGAATGTGTTCCAATAACAATGAGTATAGGGTTATTTTTGATTAAAGACGCTTTGGTTGCCTATAGCGATGATGAGAAGACTGGAAAATTTGCATCTGTAAGAGGAACTTGATGGAACTTTGAATGCGGTTGTCACCTGTAATTGGGTTACCGCTAAGCCATTTTTTGTAGGTTTGTGCCATTTTAATTAAGAGGTATGTAACTTTTTGGTGGTCTATCAAATAAAATAACAATAATTAAATTTTAATAGGGGAAACAACAGTAATCTTTTATTTTTTCTCTGGTTCGCGACCACTCTCCTACCGAAGTCCGACGCCAAACAGCTTGCTGTGTTCCGTGTCGGTGCGTGGGAGTACCAGTGCCTTTATAGGCATTTTCTGGGTTAACTCGCTCCATCGTCGACCTCATCTTTGACCTTTATGGTCAAGATTGAGGTCTAGAGTTAAGCCATCTTATAATAAATAAATAATAATAATAATAATTTTAATCCATGACAGCCTTACAGGAGACTTCAAAATTAAAAAAGCCCTGGAAATCAAGGGGCATTCCTAACGCTATACATATTTCATCACACTAATGTGATGGCATGAAGTCAGCAATACCTACGCTATTACTGTAAATGATGTAGGTATTGCTGATTTCATGCAAACCTCTAGAAGTAGGGCTTCTCAGACAACGATCAGTGTAATTGTGGCGCAAAGCAAACTATGGAGCCTCTCGTGTTTCCTCTGACCTTTATCCTAATAGTAAGGCAAGTGCAAAGGCTGTAAAATCCATTTACTGGGGGTCTAAGGTTATAAAGGAAACGTTATCATGTTTAACATAGAATTACTGAACAGTTTTAAATTGTTAACATGCTAAAATTTAATTTTTAACTTTAGTCAAAAACACTGTTGTTTGAATAGACCACACAAATTGACAGCAAATTCAGTTCATTTGACCGTGGTAGTGACATGAACGTTCATTGCGAGAACGCGCCTAATTCCACAGGATTGTAATATTTCCTTGATTTTAATACAGTTTGTTGATAATTTTTCTTAAAATGTTCAATTTATTAATTAATTTTACTATAATTGTGAATTTAATAAACCTAATCTAACCTTAACCATTTACACAGTCCAACCTGCCAGGTCCTCGGACTACGTATGGATTCGTTCTCTCACATTCCATTAATAAGACTACGTATCTCACATTCTCATTTTTAGGGTTCCGTAGTAATCTACGAACCCTTATAGTTTCGCCATGTCCGTCTGTCCGTCTGTCCGCGGGTTTCCTAAGAAACCCTTGGTACTACAGAGCTGAAACTTGGCATGATTATACATATGAATCACGTCGACAGAACTGTAGAGTAAAATCTTAGAAAAAATTTTTTTTTCTAACAGTAATATTATTTCTAACAGTAATATTGCCGTAAAAAAAACAACAAAAAAACAACAAAAAAAATTCGCGCTCGCTTCGCTCGCGTATTTTATACTTACATTCGGTTGCATTTAGACCAAAACAAAAATTATTTCCCAAATTACAAACTCTTAAATAATACATTTGTTTTTAGGGTTCCGTAGTAATCTACGAACCTTTATAGTTTCGCCATGTCTGTCTGTCCGCAGGTTTCCTAAGAAACCCTTGGTAGCACAGAGCTGAAATTTGGCATGGTCATACATACCTATTGATTGTGGTGACAAATCTAAAAAATAAAATGGTAGAAAAAAAATGTTTTCGTGTGTTTCCCATTAACGTGAATGGGCGATGGGTTTTTTTCTAGCCGATATCATCGAGTGCGTTATCATAGGATAGCTTTTTAAAAGATAGAAGGGGTTTACTACAAACGTTTTTCGATTCAGCAATCCGTTTAGGAAACATTAATTTTTATAATGAAAAAAAATGTGGAATAATTCACGAGGGTAGCATTTACGACGTATTGTACCCTAATCCAAAATGGTTGACATACAAGGTTCCACGCTAAAAGTGAGGCGAGCCGAAAGCCAAGCTGTAACATATTGACACTTCAGGTGTCGTTTAATAGGTTTTTGTGGGTGCTAATTACGAAAACGACATTAAAAATATACACCTGCTTAGCTTGATATTATTATATTATTCCTTACAATAAAATTGTCGCAAAAAAAAAAAAAAAGTCGCGCTCGCTTCGCTCGCGCATTAAACACTTCCATTCTGTTATATTTAGGCCAAACTTTTTAATACATTTGTTTATGATACTAAGTATAGTATTTGGGGATTTTAACATAAACTATGATAATATGCTTGTAGAATTAAGAAGCCAGCTGCATATTTGAACCATGCTGCTACGGAACCCTACAATGCGCGTGGCCCGACACGCTCTTGGCCGGTTTTTTTAAAACTTCTTATTAAACTTATTTGAGAATTAAATGACTTGATTTCACATTAGTTTATTCATGTTGAAACATTTATCATCCTTCGGTACATTTTAAATTTCCAAAAAATTCTCAATAAAAGGACGATGCCCCAAACATTCTATATTTGTCTAGACATGCACTTTAAGTATTCAGTTCAAGCATAATACTTTCTACATCAAGGAAATGCTTTGTTCCCAGTAGTACTAGTTCGGCCTCAGTTGAATAGGTTTTTGTATTTAGATTAGATCTATTTAAAGCGACAGCTGAGCCTCCGACAACTTTAAAACTATCTACAATCTTGACATGTTGAAACAAATAAAAGTTATTCAATCTGGATTTGATTCGCTATTCTTTGAACTATGTATAAGTCAAGGGCATTTTGAAAATTAATCTTTCAAATCTGAGAAAGGTCTTTTTTTGCTGACGGTATTAGATGCAAACCCCCCGACAAAAAGAGGGGTGTTATAAGTTTGACGGGCGTATCTAGGTATCTATATGTCTGTGAATCTGCGTATCTGTTTGTGGCATTGTAGCTCCTAAACGAACATACTGATTTTTATGCGGTTTTTTTGTTTGAAAGCTGACATAATCGAAATGGTTCTTAGCTATTTGATCAAAATTGGTTCAGCTATTTAAGAGTTATAATACAGCTTTACCACAAATTATCAAAACACCACTTATACACTATAGAAGCGCTCGTGGCCCAGTGGCGCTCGCTGATCTCAACCAATCAGTGAGGTTAAGCAACGTACACAGAGGCAGGGAACCTGATGGGTGACCAAAGTGGCAATTTATCACGAGCGTCGCCTTGCTTCGGAGGGCACGTTAATCTTTCGGTCCCGGCTGTTGTCGATTGACTGCAGTCGTTAAAACCAAGTCAGAGGCCATTGTGCGGTTTGAAAACTCTGACATCAGGGTTAGCCTAAGAAGAAGACTGACCTATGGCATTTTGTTGTAAATCTGTGCCTATACATATTTTTAAACATTGTCTAAGTTTTAGTTTTATTTTTTGTGGTAAAGTCCTAATGTATCACTTATATTTATTTTGACTGTACCAATGATATAATACGTGAACTTAACACTAATTACTAACCAAAGTTCGCTATTTACCTTAATCTAAACTAAGACACAGTGCAAACTGTCACCAACTAAACTCCAAACTAAAATGAACAGTAGTCCCTAAACTCTATTCAATCAATCGAGGTGGTATATTACCAGTCGATTTATTATGGAAAACGTATGGGACCTCTGGGAAATTCAGCACATCGATGCTCCTACCTTTGAGAGTTGTTCTACCTCTTAGTAGAAGCTGTTTTCGGAAAGCTTGCTAGAGGTTTACGAAAACTGCAAAGGAACAGAAAAGAATGAATCTACGAATTCGTAGCAGCGAGTTGTTTTTACATCTTTTTAACTCCCGACAAAGAGGGTTTTGGTAAGTTTGAAGTAAGTATCTTTGAGTCTGTGTATGAGTGTGTCTATTTGTGGCTTCGTAGCTTAAACGAATGGACTGATTTCAATGACTTTTTTTATTTGAAAGCTGTGTTTTAACCGAGTGGTGATCAGTTGAGAATAACACCACCCCATCTCTTTCCGTGGGTGTCGTAAGAGGCGACTAAGGAAACACAAATGAGACCTGCCTCCTAGTAATCCATCCCAGGCAACGACCCTTCATTTTTTCTGAATCTGAGGTATCGTCCTATGGTCTCATGCGGTAGGCTCTGTAAAGGGCCGTCTGGTTCGCGACCACCCTCCTACCGAAGTCCGACGCCAAACAGCTTGCTGTGTTCCGTCGGTGCGTGGAAGTACCAGTGCCTTTATAGGCATTTTCTGGGTTAACTCGCTCCATCGTCAAGATTGAGGTCAAGAGTTAACCCATCTTATAATAATAATAAAATAACAGAGATAGATCTTTATAAATACATTTTATCAAATTGGTTCAGCCGTTTAAGAGTTATAAAGTGACGAATGTCGAGGGTGACATATTTTTTATTTATTTTTATCGTTATTATGATGTATTTCATAGAAACATGCAGTTAAGTATTTTTAATATACATAAACATCTCCATTCTCAATTAAGTCACTTAGAACTTTTTTTTCTGTTTTTGTCATTAATTTTTTGCTTTTATCCGTCACTTCTTATTCCATTTTCAAAATGTTTTTTTTAATACATTTTTTATCTTGATCTCCATTAGTTTGTTGTTTCTGTTTCCCAGCACCGTGAGCATACAACTTTATCGACTCATAGTCACCTACATAAGTGCTTCATTTTCTTAAGTTTCCCTGATTTCAGCATTTACTTTTAACCTTTAAGAAATTATCTTTAATTTAGTCTGCTTTATTTTCTTTGGTCTTTTACTTCAATTTTTTTATTTTTCTTATAAATTTTTTCTAGAATTTAGATCCCGTACCTAAAACAGCAACTTCAATTTTGAAGCTAACCAACATCTTAAAATCTAAAAGCATCTGATTGTAAACCCAATACCACGGCTACATTTCTCAGGCTGAAAATTCTCTTTGAAATTCGAGTCACGATGCCACATACGATTGGTCGAAGCTGCAGCAGGCCAAATTAAATGAATTAGAGAGCCTGCGAATAAAAGATTCGCGAGGATTTGAAAAGATTTTATTCTGCTAAGGAATTTCAGTAAGGAGAAAACTCATTAAATTGTTATTTTGTTTTAGCAAAGGTATAAATAAAGTCCACCATCTAAACTAATTGAACAAAACAGTCTTTAATAATTTTCCATAAACTTTTGAACTTAGCATAGGCATTAGACTTGATGAGACATATATGTTGATGACTTTCTCTCTATCATCTCATTCGGAAAAATTGAACTCATTATGCTTAAGATTCATAATAAAAAGTGAACATGTTCAGAAAGAAACATATTAAGTTATGTTAAAGTATTATAAGCATTTTTTTTATTATTAGGTTAGAGAGAAAGAGTTATTTAATTTTTAAAGTAACGAGGTAAATATATTCTGTTTTCTTGTCTTTTATTACTACTTTACAATAGAATGCGTCTCTTTTATATTTTCTTCAAGCAGTTAATTTTTAAATTTGTTTCGTAGCTCGATTCTGTTGCTTTCCCCCGATGGATTTACTTTGCATTTTCAATATAATTAGGTAACTTGATAAAAGCAGAATGAAAACGTTGACTTTACAATCAAATGACAAGCTAATTTGAGAACTTGGTATTCATAATAGTAAGTATAAGCAGAATCTGATATTTCAAGTGATTGCCTTTTTTAATTAATTCTTTGAGGATTAAATCTTTCTATCGACTTAGTATCAAAATTGGCCATGACTAATCTTACAGGGGAAAACATTTTTTTAATCTTAATTTTGACGAGTCTTTGAGCTTCTAATCACGCTCATAACACAGCCTCATAGGAGACTTCAAAAATAAAATAAAAGTTGTCAAGTTTGCTACAGTAACTGCAAAATGGAGATTCTATTTTACCCAAAAGATAATAGAAGGCATTTACCGGAACATGATCAGAGCGTAACCTAAATACCATGACAAAAGTAATGAAATAATAATATTTTTCCACCTAATCAAAACAAAACGATATCATCACATATTTACCTTTCAGTATCTGATAAGTGGGTAGCTAATAACAATAACATTGTCTCGAATTCTTGACTAAATGATTTCCCGACAACTGCCTTTTGGTTCATTAGTAAATGATTCAGGATCTAATTAGGAAAACGTCGAAGGGGAAACATTTGTCGGTGACATGCGACAGACTGCGATGACAGAAAAGGTTCACACGTTATAAGTTTCGGAGTCTAATTTAGCAAGCAGAATACCCACTGCAGTTCGCAAAGCTTTTTCTGTTTACGAAAGCATGAACTATATCATTATAACTTTGCGTCACATTACGATTGTTCAACTAAATAGGAACTGCTGGCATATGAAAGTTGTATATGGATGATGTTGTCGTTGCATATAATTAACAGCGGATGAAAGTGATACATTTTGTTTAGGTGCATTTGGTTATAATTTATAAACGAGTCAGCAATGATCTTTGAATAAAACTACAATTTCCTGCAGTTCTCTAGATCATCCGTGACCATGGTGCAATTTGCAAAAATAATAATGTACAAATGAAAGCATGAAGCGATAAGTACATATTTGTTTTCATGATATCAGTTTAGTTACTGCTGGTGACTGTTAGGATGGTACGACCTAAACCAAATTCAGAGCAGAATTCAGTGGGGTCAATATTAAAGTTAGACTATTGATGAACAAACACAAACAAACATACGCTCACGCCTATAATCCCTATCGGGGTAAGCAGAGCATTAGTGGTTCTGGAACCATTTGATGTCACATTTGACATAAATTCTGAGGGTTATTAGATGAAACATGATGTAAACGGTGATGTATAACTGAGTATAAAGAAAATGTTAATGAAATGAAATCGCATTTCTTTATCAATCCATATATAACTTATCTATGTCTAAATGCACAATTATTTTGAATAGCCTACAGATTAGCCTACAGATTTTAAAAGGTTCACAAAACATCACTGATGTGCCTAAAATAAGTGTTGAAAAATCTAATTTTTTTGGATCGATAAAAGCGCAGAGCTGATCCATAAACACTGATGTATACACTGACGTAAGATAGAGTTGCCGAAGCTTCATCTATTCATCAACTGAACATAACCACGGCTCTTGGCTCTTTGGTTAAGAGACCCAAAACGGTTATAGAACTCCATCTCTGTTCAGCACTATTGACAAGCTCGCTAAAATTGAATTAGGATGATTTATCTTTCAGCATTTGTGCAGGTTAGCCGTATACAATAATATTGCATACTGAAAAATCAGTCGCTTGAAATATTAAAAGTAAACGTGTCATCTAACTTTTAAACACCAATCTTAATTGAGTTTATACAAATACTATTTTTTAAATAAAAATGGGTTCACTCTTGACCACAGTCTAGCATTATATGAACTCGGAATCCCATTCTTTGGCAGTGCACAACATTAAGGTGAAAAGTGCTCAGTGCGAATCCGCGGGATTTTGACAAGATCAGGATGATACCCTGCAGTGCGTCTGGATGTCCGATATAGAACTAGTGTCGTAATATTTATTAAACCACCAAATGGCTAGATTTGGTAGAAAATCATAAATAAAGGTATTCGGGACTTCAATGATAAAATATGGGCCAACAAACTAGCTAAGGTTGACAAACCCTCTGCCGACCTCTGGAAAGTTGTTAAATCTCTTCGCCCCAAAAATCATTCTATTCCACCTCTCAAAAAACCGGATGGGCTTCTGACCTCATCGTGTGAGGATCAGTGCGAGATATTGGCTAACGCTTTTAAAGGCAACACCCTCCTTACGCAGTCTTGGCGTAGCGATAATGATACTGAGTGCCAGGTGGACTCATCGTTATCAAGTCTTGAGAATTCTGCATCTTTCTCTTCCATTAAAATTATTCGGCCCTGGGTCATTAAAAAGCATATATCTCGGCTTAAAACAAATAAGGCCCCAGGATTTGATGGCGTAACGAATATATTGTTAAAAAATCTCTCCCAGAAAGCCATCGTTCTTTTGACCAAACTATTTAATGGTTGTTTAAGTTTATCATATTTCCCTACCTCATGGAAAATCGCCAAGGTCATACCGGTACTTAAGCCAGGTAAAGACACTACAATCTCCACTAGCTATCGCCCCATTAGCCTATTGTCTTCATTGAGTAAAATCTTCGAGTCTATCATATACTCCCACTTATTATCAAGCACTAGTAAGCTGCTAAAAAATGAACAGTTTGGATTTCGTCAATATCATTCCACAGCACATCAGCTTGCCAGGGTCGCCGAGCATGCTTCTCACCATCTCAACTTGCACCAATCCACGGGCATGTTCTTACTGGATCTTGAGAAAGCGTTCGACACCGTCTGGCATGCTGGCCTGCTGCATAAGCTGTTACTTAATAATGTGGCAGTTGGGCTCGTTAAGCTTATAAAGTCTTATTTAACCGATAGGAGACTTATAGTAGAATTTAATGGCGTTAAATCCGCGCCTCAGAACCTGGGTGCCGGGGTTCCTCAAGGGTCGATATTGGGGCCTTATCTGTTCCTAGTATTTGTAAACGACATTCCTGTACAAAATCGCACAAGCCTTGCTTGTTTTGCCGATGATACAGCATCATACACATCGTCTAAGGATATTGATTTAATTATAGGCAGACTACAGATGTCACTTATACTACTGCATGAATACTTCACTAAGTGGAAGCTTCAGCTTAATGAAATGAAAACTGAAGCAATTCTCTTTACTCGTAAGCGTAAACCCCCCGACAGGTGCCTGAAAATTGGAGGTCATCCTATTGCCTGGTCTAAGTCCGTGAAATACCTTGGAGTCACTTTAGATACGAGGCTTAACTGGTCGAAGCACGTTGAATTAACTCGATCAAAAGGTATTAAAGCCCTAGGTGCTCTTGGGCCCGTTTTAAACAGACGTAGCAACTTAAGCCCCAAAACTAAACTAGCTATTTACACAACACTAGTTAGACCATGTTTAACATATGCAGCTCCAGTATGGAGTAGCACATGTGATAGCAATTACAAACTAATACAAGTTGTGCAGAATAAAGCCATAAAAGTATCATTTAATCTGCCCTGGCGCACTAATCTCCTGAAGCTACATTCATCGATAGCTTACCCTACTCTAAAGGAACATATACAAATGTTGACTAGAAACTTTTACTCAAAAAACCTACGGCACAGTAATTCCCTTATATCATCAATAGGAAACACACGTTATTGTAATCTACCTTATGTCGACAGCTACAAAATGTATCGATTACCGCATCACTTGATGTTGGATAAACCCTAGTGCGTGCGACGTCACCCATTGTCTCGCGAAACCGGCACCGGTCCGTTCACTGGCTCGATGCAAAACTGTTTATGTGTTCCATTTCTACCTTCTTTTTATACTCATTTATTTAAATTAAAGTGAAATTAAATATGGTTGTTATAATACATATATATTAGTTGAATATCCAAATCTGGCAATATATAGGCAGTTTTATATGTGCAAATATCCGTTATCTGTGTACAAGTACTCCTGTTGTTATTGTAACTATTCTACTGATGTAGGTAATTTTAGTATAAAGTGTTTTCTAAAAATGTGCTACTGTGACTAAAGTGCATGTAATATAAACTTATGGAGAATGTTTAACTTCATTATGTAAGTATTCACATGTTGTTGTAATTAGATTAGTTTGCATATGTAAATGTTTTTCAGAGGCGAATTTAGCCTATAAAACAAAACTTACCCATTAAAATGTGTAACCTTAGTTTTATAGCCTAATGTTACTATTGTTGTGACTCATTATTATAAAAATAAAGATATTTTAAAACAAAAACAAACCAAATGGCTACCTGTAACTTAGTCAAAAGCTATAGTTAATAGCAAATAACTAAAACCGATGGAAAAAGACAGAACTGAAAGTACATTAAAGACCACACCGACTGTTTTAAAAGGTCTATAATACCAGAATGTATGAGACAGCTTAGCAAATACTTAAATGGTTGAGTCTACCCATAACTATTGATCGGCTACTAGTAATTATTTTTTCCCAGAAATGTCAAATCAAAGAGCTTTCGTAATTTACCTACTTTGGCGCTACGCAATGTAACGCGATACTGTGCCATTATTTGGGGTGTCATTGGATAGGTTTTTGAAGGATAATAAGGCTTTGTCGCAAACGATTTTCAATTCCGGAATCCTTTTTGTTAGATTTTAGCTTTTTTTCTCTTTACCAGCTAAACCGTTTTTCTTAAAATCTGAACAAATTGACAGTGGCAGAACATATAACTAACGTAAATAAAAAGAAAAGTGGTGATCGGTTGAGAATAACACCACCCCATCTCTTTCCGTGGATGTCGTAAGAGGCGACTAAGGAAACACAAATGAGATCTGCCTCCTAGTAATCCATCCCAGGCAACGACACTTAATTTTTTTCTGAATCTGAAGTGTCGTCCTATGGTCTCATGCGGTGTGGTAGGCTCTGTAAAGGGCCGTCTGGTTCGCGACCACCCTCCTACCGAAGTCCGGCGCCAAACAGCCTGGTGCGTTCCGTCGATGCATGGGAGTACCAGTGCCTTTATAGGCATTTTCTGGGTTAACTCGCTCCATCGTCGACTTCATCTTTGACCTTTATGGTCAAGATTGAGGTCAAGGGTTAACCCATCTTATAATAATAATATAATAATAATAATAGATCGAAAATCAGCATTGAAAAGGATATTCAGTCAAATGAGATGTATTCTCATGAGATGAGTCTGTTGATCAGAAACCCAAAGAGAAAAAAGTATAAATAGTACTCAAAATCTCGTATTCAAATCAATAATAATTTTGGAAATAGGTGCTGAATTAAAGAATGCAGAAAAAAACAGCAATTTTATATGTGGGGGATGCAATATTTATCTTTTTTTTTTGCTTATGCTCCTACTAATAATTACTATGAGCAAATATTTTGAAGCCAAAGGCATCTTAATCAAAGATATTCTAATAAACATATTCTAGACATGGCAATATATTACATTTAAGGCTTGATAGAGACAAGCCAATTAATAATTTAGTGAGTGCTTTACTGGTATTAAGTTTGCTTATTATAATTAAGAGTTTGAATATCGTTTTAACATTAACAAAGTTGATTGTTCGAATACAGGTTCAATGTAAGCTTGGAATTTTTGAAGTGAAAACTTCTTTAGCGGCGTTGTGCACTTTGAAGTCTAGGTAAAAAATGTTAAATTCGTGTCAGGACACGTGACCTGATCGAAAATTCGTAAGACGGAGGGAGAGTGAAAACTTCTTTAGCGGCGTTCTTTTTGGGATGGGTAAAAAATGTTAAACTCGCGTCAGGACACGTGACCTGATCGAAAATTTGTAAGACGGAGGGAGAGTAGACCGCAAGGAAGTAATATATGTTCAAGTTTTCACTTCTGCCGGCACTCCCGGAGTGTAACCCGTTGTTTTTTTAAAGTCTCTACAGTGTTAGTTAATGTAAAGTGTGAGATGCATGAATCGCATATGTGACTGTGAAAATGGAAAGGTACAACTTTCGTGATAGTCTTGAAGGTTCACAATCAGTGTGATGAGCTATAGCAAATAACTCTTATTGACTACCCTGAAAGTTGTTCCTTTTACTAAACACAGTCACATATATATTTTTACTGAAAGTGAAGTGACTTTTGGATCGAGGTTGCACTTTATCTTCAACGCTGGACTGGGAGTGAAAGTAAAACTTAGAATGTACAGACAGCTTCAAATAAGTATGAAGTTATTTGACGAATTGTTTTAGGCTTTCAATGATATTTTGTATATTAATATAGTTTTGTCAACTAAACAATTACGCATCACGATTTTAAAATTTTATGTTTTGTCATAGACAACTTTATCTTTATCCGGTAGGGGTGGTCAGTTATCTCTGCAGCTGTCTGTACCAGCTGCCAATTCTTCCCGGGTATTCTGTTAAAGTTTTTGCTGTATCATGGGCGAAAGGCTGACAACCTCTCACCACTATACATTTGATAACCTTCAGAATGTATATCAGACGTGGCATCAAGTTGTTCTGACCACTGGTGCTCTACCTGTCCCGTAAGGGATTACAGGCGTGATTGTATGTAATGTGTTAAGAGCGTACTTTAATAAATCCAGACTGACAAAAAAATATCACTTTACATCAATGTGCAGCGCTAACCCTTAGACGTGCCCACAGATTGACACTTACCTACCTAAAAAAATAATACTAGCCTTCAACGGTTCTATGACAATATGTAGCTCTGCTTATCTCAATAGGAAAAACAAACGTGAATTTTATTTAGAACCTAAGCCCTTATTTCAGCTTCAAATTATTTAACTCCAAACAATCTTATATTCGCATTAAGTAAGCGATATGTCTTTGTCGACTTTATTGTAGAAATTCTAAATAATGTAGGAAGAAATTTCGTTTTAGTACGAAAGTTTCAAGCCTTTACTGTTAAGCCTGGCCTTGTAAGTAAATTACGCATAAGAAACAATTCACATAACCCTAACGACCCACTCCAGTTTGTACAAACACAATTTATAAACCTACCTAAATGATGTCGCAGACATAATAATATCCGTTGTGCAACTTTAAAAAAGTAAGTAAATTATAATAAACAATGTAGCCGTGATTTATCATTCGTGTCTTTGTAAACATGCAGATCTTATAAAATCCGCTAGATGGCGCTGGGCATTTTTCGAAACTTGGTATATAAATGCTTTGATGATTAAATATAACTGTTATTTTCTATAATTTTCGTATTTACAATAAGTAAATTGATTTTCAAAAGACAAGAACGAGACAGACACTGTTTGCTGAGAGACATTAAGAAGATAAAAACACTGTCCGTCTTATGTTAAATCTTATTCTTAAAGCCAGATAAGTCTTCTTAAGTTTGGAATAGCGTGGTGGACTATGGCTTGAATCTCCTTTACTGTTTCGGGGGGAGGCCCGCGCCTCTTGGTAGGCTAATATGTAGGCTAATGACATAAAATGTACTACTTTGTTTTATGTTTGTAAGTGTTTTTGATATTGTATCTTTAATTTGTTTTTCTGAATTTGTTTTTTGTTTTTGTGTCTGTAAAGTGTCTTCTGTGTTTTATATTGTGATGCCTGTATTGTACCAAAATAATGTTTTTTTTTTCCATTCTACGCTAATATAATTACTTACGTATTTTTATGTGAAACCTTTGCCACACCTAAAAATATGAAGGATTTGCAGTTGATTTTGAAAAACATCTTTAAATACAATCATAATCTGCTGTATAAATACACAAGGGCTTTAAAGCCGGCAATAAGACGTTTTACGATGATCAACAGCCTTTTGGAGCCGTTAAACTGAAAACAACTCGTCCTACATTAAGTTTACCGATAAAACTGTAATAGCGGATCAACTTTTTTATACCTTTTTCTTTAAAACAGAATGGAGCAGTCTTAAGTCGATATGGGAAGTAACTTTGATAAACCAGGTAAATTAAAGTTTTCTTGTTTATTTTAGAATAGCGATGTCAATCGGTCGCTTTTAGAATATTCATGATTCGTGATGTGTAGTACAGAAAAGTCCCTTAATTGGTTTCCAAGTTCACTCTTATTTGAGCCTAATCACCAGTCAACAAAACTTGTTGCCCCAATATATATTAGGGAACGATTTTACGTCAGAGCTCCATTCGTCAATTAACGGTCTGCATTTTTCAGCTATTTATATTTTCAAAAGATGCATCATGAGCAGATAAAGCTCACGATTTTGGAGCTCATTAAGTATTGTGATAGCTATTGAAAAAAAATCATTTTTCAAGAACAAATAATTATTTGCCCATGGGTAAAGGCATAAAGGAGGAAGAAAGATGAAGACCGAGCTCAGTGGCGTGCCATAGGAGAGACCTATGTCCGCAGTTGACTAACACAGGCTTACGATGATGATGAAAAGCACTTAAGAAAAAGGCGCTTTAACAGGTTCGTGCACGCATGTCACTTAAGTCAAACTATGGCACATCCTGGCTCCATAAAAATTCAGACGACGTTTATAGATGTACCGCCGTGTAACAAGACAAGTTTCACCTACGCTGTCACGTTTTCGACGTTAATGTTATCCCACGTTCCAACACTACTTACACCTAGATTTTCCTTGTAGAAAATTAACATCGTGTGATGACGTCTATTGCCCCGAGTGATTAGACTTCCAAATTCTATGCATTTGATAAGAAATATCAGATACAAAGTAACTAAACAGAGAAGGACCAATCTGGGATCCACGAAGTCCGTATTCATACGGATGGATCTAAGATGAAAGCCTGCACTGGAGCAGGGGTCTTCTCCCTTGATCTGAACATACATATATCACTAGCTTTGGGACTACTCAGGCCAATCTTCCAGTGCGATTGTGTAGCTATAAGAAGCCGCCAATGCGGCCACCAGAAGGGGTATCCAGGATTCCAGTTGTGCGTTTTTGTGTAGGTACGTAAATGTGAAGGTGTGTGTGACTATAGTTTAATTAGAGTACTATACGCTAGAACTCTAGAACTTTAAAACAATAACATAATGCGGCGGTGTGACGTCACTCCCTAAAAAATATACGGAAAGCTGACGGTATTCCACAATGCCTAAAAACCAAGGTATTTAACCAATGTGTCTTGCTTAACCTCACCTATGGTGCTGAAACATGGACGCTCACTAAGCAAAATATGCATAAGATAAAGGTGGCACAAAGAGCAATGGAGCGTTCTATGTTAGGTATCTCTCTCGTTGACCGTGTACCAAAGGTGGAAATTTGACAGAAAACTAGAGTCGAAGACGTAGGGAAGCGGATAACAGGATTACGGTGGAGATGGGTAGGACACTTGGCTAGGAGGGACGACGAACGGTGGACTCGTGGCCAAGGGGAGCGACAAAGCCAGTGGGCAGACCACCAGCCCGATGGTCAGACGATTTCGTCAAATTGACGGGACCTCTATGGATGAGATTGGCACATTACCGTGAGGATTGGCACTACAGAGAAGAGGCCTATACCCAGCAGTGGGTTGATATGGGCTGAGTATGATGATGATATGATGACGGTATTCAACGTTGGGCATAGAAATTGGATTTTTGTAACGACGTCATAAGACGTTTTGCCACATCATGTCAATTAATTTTGGACGTCCGGTGGCGTTGTTAGTCTGAACATGTTAAGGAAAGGTTCTATTGAAGAGGATATAAAAAGATGAAAAAATAATAATAATGTGAAATTATCAGATATGTAACGCAATATTAACAATAACTAAAACAACCTAGAAAATAAATATTTATAAAATTAGAGATCTTGACTCATCAACGCCTAGCCCAAGAAAGCTGAAATTTGGCCCAAAGGCTCCTTTTATAATGTAGACAAGGAATAAGGAAAAATTTTACCGATTTCCCACGGGAACGAAGTTCCGAGCGTCTTCTTGTAAATAAATAAATGTATTGTGGAAATATTATTGTGCCACTGAATAGAAAAACTTGCTAGTTATGATTCTTCAGTTTTCTTCAATCCCTGCTAATCTATCGATTCCTTCATATTCATTATCGGCTACATTAAGTGACACATTTCCCATTAAAGGGTCTATTTGTCACTGAAAATATAAATATGGACCAATCAGGAGCCCATTAGCCAAGGTACTGGTTCCGACGTTGATGTATTTCCTCATAGGGTTGCCAGCGAACTGACCAGAAACTGGAATATTCCAGTTTTCGAAGTGGAAAGAGACGAATGAGCGCTTCAATCACTCTTTGTTTTTCGTGTGCAACGTAATGCGTCCAGTGAAAGGTTGAAGTAGGTGAAAGATTGCTTGCAAGCTTATTTTGTTTTTACTGACTGGAATTGAGATGGATGTGTTTTAAAGAGCATTTCTGACGGTCGGTTGGTTCAACGGCTGGCAAATTCGGCTTCGATTCCCAGTCGTGGCAAATATTTTAATGGCCTGATAGCTCAGTTGGTAAAAAACGCATAATATGGTCACTTATTGTCATTCAACCGCTTAGTGGAATATATCCGCCTTAATATCTATATCCTCTTTTAATGAAACAAAGCCTACAATGATAGGTGGTCACCTGTGAAAACTACATAAAAATCCGTTTAGTGATAGGTTCAGAGATACAGTGTGCTAACAAACAAACATAAAAAATCAGACAAATAGACAGGAAAACTCCAAGAATCACTAATTTGTGTTCCTTTACCCTTTCTTCATCCTCATTTATAAATATTATTCTTTTAATATCCAAACACAGTGGGTACTTAAGGATAGTATAGTATCTATAAACCTTTTGTCAACCCTATGTTCAAATCAGTTCCTAAACATAATTTTGGAATGTCGTTATTCATGTAATTTCCTCGTAGGTGACTCGTTAACGGTTGACGGGAATAAAATTATGGCTGATTTACGTACATTCACGTAGAATTACGTAAATTGACGTTTACGCCTAATGAGTTGAATCGAGACTTCGGAAATTCTACGGAAAGGGGTAGTGAAAAGAATTCCTAAAAAATTAAAAAAAAAAATGTATAATTTTGAGATTGAAAAATGAAAGGGAGCTTTGGCCTGTACCCCTCGGTGGGGACGTATTTAAATTGCCTGATGACGATAATTGAAAAATCACACTAATTCTTTTAGCGTTTACGCATAGGCAAATAAAATTTAACTTAGCTAAAAAGTTCCAATTTTCACTCCATCAACCGACTACTTATTATCTATTTCATTTATGAGGAGAATTTTACTATGATCCTTGGTTACCGAGGACCGAACTTTTCACCTCTCTTTACGACTCTGACTCGCTAACCACTAGACCACCAACATTCCTATTCATATTCTCAACTAGTAATAGGCAAAAAGGAAACGTTTCCCGTTAAAAAAAACCACAATAGAAACAAACAAATATTACTAACAAAACTCGGGCAATTCTCAAAACAGTTTCAATTTAACAGCTCTCCAAGTAAAGTATTTTGTTATGAAAGATCGGATTAATAAGAGACTGGCTCACTAAAGTTTCAATTATTTAAATTGGAGCTTGCAACTTGAAAGTGTAGCCCGGAGCGTGGTTTGCGCGGAATATCTTGGTCATTAAACCTTATTGAGATGTCGGATAACTGTTATTGATTGCGGGTTTAATTAATGAAAAGGGTTATTCGAAGTTTTAGTACCTTTTGAAAGTTATTTTGAGAACTACTCATCATTTTCTGGCACTTTGTTTCATTTTGCATTTTTGAAATAAATTTGGTTCACCTTGGACTGAGATTTGCGCCGGCTGGCGGCGGGAGCCGGAGACTTGAAGCAAGATGAAGGTACAAGGAATAAATATTAAGCAGGATTACATTTATTGGATTACACACTTAAACTTTTAACGTTAACTTACAAATGTATAAAAACTGTATAGTATTAGCAGGCGCGCGCCTGCGACGGAAATTTAATTGGGTCCCAGCGAATGACGGCTAGAAGCGTTCAACTTCGAATTTAGATTAGGAATGCCAAAACTGAAGAGTGAAAATGTCTCAAAAAGAGAATGGAGAAGGAGGATGAAGACGAGGCGCATTTTTGGTGTATTTTAAATGAATTTATCGTGAATTAATCATAGTTAGTATTTTCTCAATACAAACGTTTGAGTTCTTGACTAAAATACCAAAATCAATACTAGTAAGTTCTGTTACTCTCGATTACTATAGGATCCCATTAGAACCGGAATTTAATTTGGAAGTGCATCTTTTTAGATAGAAGAGAATTTTTTAAATCAAATCAAATCATACAGAGAAAACCCCCTTACGTTTCTAAAGTCTAATAAAAACTTCTACTACTATACAAATTATGCTGAGCTCATACTTGACTATACCTACAAGATAAGAAGAAGATGCTGAATGATGAATAATTGAACCGCAGAAATATCGTGCTTAATCCACTATAAGCTTTAGCGGAAAATAAACCCTTTTTCGAACAAGGGCGGAAAATAAACAAAAACCTCACAAAATCCACCGTCATATTTGTGTCTTACCGAATAACACGTGTTATTTACGTTACTTTGTCCTCCTGCAAAGGTAGGCAGTGGCGTAGCTAGGTAAACCAAAGGCCCTGTGGTAAAAAAGGAAACTAGGGCCCCAACTAAACTATTTAAAATCGTTATACGGCTTACTCCAGATTTGTTGTAATACAGTCGACTCCATAATAAAATTAAAAACCAAATAAATTTTGTAACTTATTTTAATGAACAAATTAAGACCTGTGACAGACAGACAGACAGTGAAGGCACGTTAATAGGGTCCCGGTGAGCACCTTTTGACGGAATCCTAATTAAGTATTTAAACCAATAACACCACTATTTGACCGACTATACGTTTCACGACGAATCTGGAGTACGACTTTCACTATTTCAATTATTTATACTTTGTGAGTCAGAGTCTTAGGGGCCCCCTGAGCTTGGGGGCCCCTGTCTTGCCCTCCGGTAGCTACAACACTGAAGGTAGGGCATGTAATATTATAGTATTACCGTGTCCAGTCCAATAATCTTTTTCATTTCTTATGAAGCCTGTGATTTTCGACCTGGTTTTGTCATATCATAACGTAATATGGGTAAGATTTGTATTTGTGATACAAAGGGTTTCCTTTTTGATATTGCGTCTTTTTATTTAGGTTGTCTATTGGTGGATACATGCCTTCTTCCCGTGATTTCATATTTATTATGGAGTAAAATTCCTTAACAGATACCTAATTTATACATACAGGACGCAAAAAAGAACGTTTGAAATATTTGGGGAATATACAAGGTATAAAAGACAGCTTAGTAAATACTTAAACGGTAGTATAGAAAATTTATTTTCGAAAGACGAGCGGTCCAACAACCCGGATTGGGCAGCGTGGTGGACTATGGCCTAAAACCCCTTAGTGTTCCCTTCGCTGATAATAGGCTGATTACGAATCTAACCAAAACTATGATCAGGTACTAGTAATTATTTTTTCCGACATTTATTTTGAATTATTTCAGTAAATTTGAAAAATTTGAAATTATCAAAGTTGACAGGGCCATATAAACAAAGTCGCAAGAAAATAGCTAGTCAGAATGAAAAAGATAAATAAGAACGAATTTCGTTTCCTGTTCCAAAACTTGGCTAATATTTTCGTAATACTTGGTAATACCGAGCTCTAAGCCGCACAAACAAACAATAAAACACACTTTTATCACTCCTATCAGTTTGTCCAATAAAACAAGGAAGTTTTTTTTTATGTTTAGCAAGCCAAGGGGCGCTCGACAATTTTGGACAAACATCGTATAATAGGCAAACTTTTCGCCACAAAATATCTGATGAATCTGAGAACAGAGTTGGGTAATAGAAGAACGTGACACAGGACTAATGGGATGATTGTTATTTTTGAAGATATTTTATTATTTTAGTAAATAAAAAAAGTAAGATCTCTCCTCACTCATTGACTCACCAATGGCCAGTCAATACCCTTGGACTAGTCTTGAAAAAAATTCTGAATTTGTACTGAAAACTTTGTTGAATTTTATTCACAATTTAGACACTTATTCGGAAATAATGAAATCAGTGATTTCGTGAAATCCCAGAAAATTACGAAATCGTCGATCGATCTATGATGTAGTATAATATAATCGATCACATTTCGTGATTAAATAATATCCCAAAAATTTTACGACAGATTATCCTTTTCAGTGGCTTATCTGAAAATTGTTTGATACGAATTTCGTAATTTTCCAAATAACTTTGCATTAGAAGCAACTTTTACAGATTCAAAGCACAATTCCTTATTTATTTTTCCATATTTTTTTCCTTTTAACCGACTTCAAAAAAGAAGGGAATTCTAAATTCGACTGTATGGGCCTTTTTATAATTCGAACGGCACGGCATGGCACTTCAGAATTTGAATTACCATTGCATCCTATGTTCTCAGCTTCTAGTATTACTATTACATAGAAGGAAATGGTAATACAATTTTGCCGTGCCATTTTAGAATTATAAAAAAGGCCCTATGTTGTAATCGTCGGCCGGTTTTCAAAATTCCTTTTTTATTCGAAACAATATACTCCTGATGTGTTCCCTTAAACATTTTATTGAAATTGATTCAGCGTTTAATAAAAAAATCAGCAAAAACAAAAAAAAATATACAAATTATATTTAATGATGTTTGGGTTTATGGCTATTGGCTAATAATTGTTGGGATTGGAGTCGGTTTACGTTTTTAGTAATCTTATTTCTTTCTACTATTTTGATTATTAAAAAAATATTAAAAGATTTTTAATTTCTTTAATTCCCTATTTCTTCTTTTTTCTTTTTCATCTTCCAGGCAAGTGAAGGCATTACTCAAATGCAAATAGCAGATGTGCAAAACTAAACTACTGTGCAAGTGCATTAGTCTTACAGGATTACAGGGGGTGGTAGGACGGTAACTGAGTGTCCGCCTTCCTTGTACTTGTGGACTATTTTAGTCTAGCAGAGACTAAGTGCTCAGAATTTTGGGACTTAGAGAGAGTTTTCAACATTTAAAGGTTTGATAACCATCATATAGAATTAGCAAAGTGGCACAATGTCATTGACTTTTTTCACTTTAAAATGTATGAAGATTTCCCTGGGTTTCCATCATCTGATCTTGACATAGTGACCTTAAAAGTATACTCCTTAAAACAAAAAAAGAATTTTGAAAATCGGTCTACAAATAGCGGAGAAATCGGTGAATACATCAAAAAGATATTGTACATACTTACCGTGGAACACTATACATTACAGTATATCTTTTTTGAAGTCGGGTAAAAAGATATATCTTTGAACGTTGTTGATGTGTACAGTATAGTTAAAGATCCTACATCTGTTCGTAATAGAACTCCGCAAAAGTAACTTGATTAACAACCACTCTTCCACCTCTACGGCATAGTTTTCAAAGTGTGCAAACTATGAACTCCTCTCGAACAAAAACTATTGGGAAATTCATCGAATTTAGGCACAGACATATACATGACTAGATTAGGCTTATGTCATCTTCTATAAAGAAACCAAGCATGTCATTATTTTTCTACCTACTGTGACGTCACACGAGCGATTTATTGAAGGAACGGCTACAAAGAAAGCAAATTTTAGATTATGCTGGTCTCATCTTCTCTATAGAAACCAAGCTTGCCATATTTAATCTACTTACTGTGACGTCACACGAGCGATTTAGATGGAACGGTGCTAAAGGAAGCATGCTCCCTTTTTGACACGTGAAGTACATACATTTGTGTTGTCTAGATATGTACATATGTCTGTGAATTTAGGAAACCACTCGCCGTGAATATCTTGTTCACACTATTCCCACTCTAGCCTCACATATTCACGAATCGAGGTTAGTCGCCAAAAATCCAGTCTGTTATTTTTCCGTTTTATTGCGTTGAGAGACACCCTGTATGACGTTTTCTTTTTTGAATGGAAAGGTATTTTTGTTTGACTTCTATTTTTTGTCACGTGCTAGACTAGAGATTCCGTTGCCACGGGAATTTTAGTGAATTAAAAAAAAAACTTTCGTTTTGTAGTTGATTATTTTTTGGAACATGCTGCAACTGTATTGTTATATAAATTAGTAAAAAAGATTAAGTGAAAGAAAACAAAGGAAAATAAATCAATAAATTTTAATAAATAGTTCTTGGGAAAAGTATGTTTCAATATAATAAAATCCTGTAAGTGACAATTTTATACGATAATAAGTATCTTACTAGCCCATATACATCCCCACCGAGGGGCACCGGCCTTCCTTCGAAACATGAAGGGGATTTAGGCCATAGTCCACCACGCTGGCCTAATGCGGGTTGGTGGACCCTCGTCTTTCGAAAATAAATTTTCTTGGACGGGCGGGTTTCATCACGATGTTTTCCTTCACCGTTGAGCAAGCGATAATTAGAAATCCGTACATAAATCCGAAAAGACGAATTTAGTGGTGCAGGCCCGCACCAGAATAGAATAGAATAGAAAAAATCTTTATTTTGTAGGACATTCAGGATGCCACTTAAAACAAGTCAAGATTACAATGAAATACATACAAACATACATTAAGGCGACTACAGCACCTAAATTACGATTTTATGATGCGTAGATAAGCATGACGCACTGCATTGAATCGAAGAAAAAAAATAGCACGGTAATATTCAGGACATAAACTGAATAAGTAGTTTGCTGAAAACATGATTCAGCACTTTTGGTTCAAAGCTCACAAAGTCACCTCTAAATACACAATATTTGTATCTTGTAAGCTGTAAAAACCATAGTAAAATGCATACATGAACTTGAATTTGCTATCAAAATGTTCATGATTGAATACTCTCGATAAGTAATAAACGCATTTTTCGATTTAAGCTGTCACCTTTCCATTAATCTCATTTTTCTAACTTTCGAACATGTTTTTACGCACGCACGCTTTCATAGTCCGTAAACTTCGTGTATCGACACTGTTCGCACTGCCGGCCCAGGCCTGTTGAGAGACGGAGATGGCAGTATTCCTATGTGTGCTGCCTTTATTAGGTGCTGTAGTCGCCTTAAACGATTTAAATACATACATACGCATTCGTTATTTTGACCCTACTGACTCTACGCCTATTCGCAAAGGTACAGTCTTCCTCAAAGAAGAACAAGCAAGAAACTCTGAGGTTGCTCTTTTAAATCGCATTACAAATTTAACTAAATCTGAAATAACTCTAGAGCTGAGCAGTTCATTCCCGTGACTGCCTGTCTGATAGATAATCAGAAATTTTGTAACAGCCCTTTTTGCAAAGTTTTTGTTTAATTACTGTCTTAAATTTGTCCAAAGGTAAATTTTGAATACACATGGGAATCTTATTGTAGAACCGTATACATTGACCCATAAAAGAGTTCGTGACTTTGTGGAGACGACTGTCTAGTACATCCAGTTTATGCTTGGTCCTAGCATTGACATTGTGCCTGTCGTGATTTTTCTTAAACAAATGTCTGGGCTATCACCGCAATGATAAGTATATAGCCTTATTTACCCAACATTGTTACATCCTTATTTGTATAGCGTAATATTGACCTAGCATCTCTTTGTTTTAAGAAAACTATACAACGTGTTAATGAAAAAGAGCAAAACCTGGAATTAGTTCATTCGAAATCGAGAGTAGAATCGATTCCACTGATAAAAAATAGGGGTCAAATTTTAACCAAAAAATATTTTAATTACGCCATGTTTAATCATTACTTAACTCTATTAGAGGCGAATTAACTATCTAGCTACGCTAGCTACTAATCACTCATTAGCGTGCATATGTTATGGACCAAGTGATTAATGCGGGCATTATGAATAATGCCCGGGCATTATTAATAATGTCTAGCTCTATCGGGCAAAGTGATTAATTACTATCTAAACTTCATTATTTATCATATTGCCTGGTCATTATTATATTGCTACGTGACAGTTGGGCAATTTGATAATAAAGCTAAGTTTGATGCTGTGCGGGGAGGGAAGTGCGGGGAGGGAAGCGGTTTCGGGAGGGAAGTGCCCTCGTTGTAATTTATAAAAGTTTTCGTTATTTTTTCACGACCGCCATCTTAGATTTAAAAATCTAAAACGACATCCATGACGGATTTTTACAAAAAATGCATGTCCGCCATCTTGTATTTCAAAATGGATGTCGTTAACGGAATTAGCACCCCCGAAAACCTATTAAACGACACCCATAACAGTTTTTTCAAAAATGTAAACGTCCGCAATCTTGGATATCAAAATGAACGACATTTTCGGAATCAGCATCCCCGACAATCTATTAAACGATACCCATGTCGGCATGCCCGAAAATTTAATATCCGCCTTCTTGGATTTTTTGTGCGGGGAATCAGGACGCTCCGGGGTTTGCCCTTCTCGTCACGATTCCTAAACTATAATCAAAGTTGGCGGATATGAAATTTTCGGAACACAGTCGGCGGGTAAGACGCTTGGTGACGCTTCGGGCTTCGCCCTACGCAGAGCTCGGCCTTCGGCCTCGCCCTATACGCAGCTTTCCTCGGCATACGGCCTCACCCCACCTTTAGTATCTAAACTTGTATGGCGGCCATCTTGAATTGGGGGGGGGGGACGCTCTGGTCGTCGCCCGTCGCGGAGTTTGGACTTGGACTACGGCCTCGCCTCACCTACAGAATCTAAACTTGTATGGCCGCTCGGTCTGCGACCTCGCCTCACCGTTAAAATCCTAACTCGTGTGGCAGTCATCTTGGATTGGGGGAGGGAGACGCTCCGGGCTTCGCCCTATGCGGAGCCCGGCCTTCGGCCTCGCCTTTTACCTTGCTACTTAATCCAAATAATGAGTTTGATTATTTAAATTGTTTAACATTTAGTTTATTTGAACTTAAATGACTGTAATAATAAAAAAATAGCAATTACATATGTTTATATTATTCTGCCCAAAAGGTGATGGGCATTATGTATAATGCCCGGTCAGTTTGATTATTTGAATAATTATTATCAAATTGCCCTCTCATATTGGGCATTTTTCATAATGCCCGGTCATTATGAATAATGCCCAATTTATCACTTGGTCCATAACACATACATACATTGGATTTTTGCAATCAGCGTATGAAAGCATAAACTTTTTAATTTGCAATAAACATAAGAAAACAAAAAAAGCTAATGTCTTCGTAAATAATCCGCAAAAATTAAACTTTATAATTTTCATAATTCTTTTATAATAAAAATAAGTTGGGGTGTCTAAGGTTTTGCGCTTTTTCATTAACACGTTGTATACCTATTTCAGACCAACGTCTTAAAATTTTAAGATTACCTATAAATTACATTTTATTCAGTGTACAATTTAGCTTGCACCATCCACGATTGATAAAATCATTTACCGTATACACTACACAATGTAATATATATGTAGCATACAATACAACTTAGTAGCGCGGATCCGTCTGAGGCTCCTAATGCAATGTGTCGTCTGAAAGCAATTTGCCTCGCCGTGTGTGGTCCTTCTTTCATTACCTCCTATTATAGTGGGGGTGGTATGATATGGCTAGTTTTGTAAAGCTTTTTGCAGTATCAGCGGGTAGTGTCGCTTTTAAACCAAGGATAAAATACCTAGGTATAAGCGATAAAAACTCTAAAATAAAATAAAAAAATTACTTAACAACCTTGACGTTCGATTTCTTGTAACTTTAAAACGGCTAAAATTTTGCTTTTGCTAAGAACCATCTCGACTACGTCAGCTTTCAAACAAAAACTGCATCAAAATCGGTCCATTCGTTTAGAAGCTACGATGCCACAGACAGACACACAGATACACAGACATACGGATACATAGACACACAGATACACAAGTCAAACTTAAAACACCCGTCTTACAAATTAAGTTAAAAGTCTGCAAAAGTTGTGATAGACAAAATCTTGTAAAAATAAATGTTTTTTTTTTTTTAATTATAAGATAGGTTAACTCTTGACCTCAATCATGACCATAAAGGTCAAAGATGAGGTCGACAATGGAGCGAGTTAATCCAGAAAATGCCTATAAAGGCACTGGTACTCCCACGCACCGACGGAACACAGCAAGCTGTTTGGCGTCGGTTAGTAAAATATATAAATTACTAGCAGCCCGGCCCCGCGTTGCCGTGGCGCCAAAATTATTAAGGCCATGAATCGAAATAAAAACTATCCTATCTCTCAAGTTGGATCAAACTGCACACGGTGTACAAATTTGATTAAAATCAGTTAAGTAGTTTAGGAGTCCATCGCGGACAAACATCGTGACAGGAGATTTATATATATTAGAGATAAACCACTCAACATTAAGGCCCGTATTACAGAAAGAGACTCAAGTCTTCATCTATACTTAAGTATTGACTGTCTCTTTCTCTCAATATCAAAATGACAATGACGACTGCTACTCAAGTATAGATCAGAGTCTGAGTCGCGTTCTGTAAACGGACCTAAGAATGACCATTTCCTACCTTTCTTCATAATGACAGTGGCGAATCCTATTTATAAATCAAAAACATTTGAATTAAACAAACTATTTCCCTGTAAATGGTGACAGGTGGACAGAACGAACAGGCTACAAATAGGATCAAAGGATATTCTATAAACTAAAACGTTTCGACCACATTTTCAGCACGAATAATTCTCTGCCCGGATTACCAATTACGCTGATTACGAAGCCGTAATATACAGCGAATTTAGTTTTGCTAAAGCTGTTTTGAGATTTGATAGTATTTGTATTGACTGTTATTGTAAATAAACTTGATTGATTAAAAAAATATTAAAATAAGTTTTTTATTTAAAATTGTATTATTTGTTGTATTCTTCTAACTTGACCATAGGAGTGCAGAATGAACCAATTCTAAAATTAAAATTTTTGTTTCACTATCCTTACTAAAATATTATAAATGCGAAAGTAAATCTGTCTGTCTGTCCGTCTTTCACGCCTAAACTACTGAACCGATTTTGATGAAATTTGGTACAGAGATAGATTAGAGCCTGGGAAAGGACATAGGCTACATTTTATCTCACAGTTGGGCACGATATAACCTGTAGTGTATGCGGACCGAGCGGCGGCGGGTGGAAAATTAGTTACTTATAACTTTTAAACGGCTGAACCAATTTTGATCAAATATAGTTAAGAACCATCTTGATTACGTCAGCTTTCAAACAAAAAAACCGCATCGAAATTGGTCCCTTTGTTCAGGAGCTATGATGTCACAGACAGACACATAATACAAACGTAAAACTTATAACACCTCTTTTTTGTCGGGGGTTGATAAAAAGTCAAAATAGCTTTATATCATAGAACATTTAGTATGTTAGGTACTTTTAAAATACTAGTCCGCCATCTTGGACTGCCCGCCATACTGGATTTAGAATGACGTCACTTATTTAACCATGCATTGTCATCTAAACTAAAGGTGTAATCATTTATTTTTCCTAAATAAGGCACATCTAAATTCTTCCATCCATTTAGGTTACATGTCATTTATTTAGCATTGGCTATTTAGGTACGATGTCACAGATAGACAAAAAGAAAATACTAGTCAAAAAGATGCACAGACAAAGATACACACGTTGAATTTATAACACGTATCTTTTTTGGTCAGGCGTAAAAATAGTCGGTCCTCGCTTTTATAGAGATTTGAATAAAAATTTAGCCTGTACCAATTTTTTTTTCATAATTTCATCATTCAAATGCTAATACAGAAGCCAATCTTCATGGACTTAACAACATTCTAGTTTCCTTAGCAAAACTTTTACACGCTACATATTGCAATATAGAATGTATTTTAAGAAACATAAGCTATATTTCTGCTTGAAATTTATAAACAGATACGTAGTCTAAAACTACGTATCTGTTTTAAAGGGGTTGGGTTTTTCTAAAGAGAAATATTTTAATTTGAGTCTTCCGAATTTAAATGTTTGTATTTCTATGAACTAATCTGTAAAGGGTTAAGTAACTGTTAGTGGGAAACGAAACCTGTTACCCAGATGGGATTTTTAACCCCCAACAAAGAACAGGGATGTTATAACTTTAACGTGTGTATCTGTTTGTCTGTGTACCTATCTGTGGCACCGTAGCTCCTAAAGGAATAGATCGATTTTGATTCGGTTTTTATTGTTTGAAAGCTGACGTAATTAAGATGGTTCTTGGCTATATTTTATAAATTGGCTCAGCCAGAGATATAAGCAATAACTGCTTTACCACAAAACATCACAACACCACTTATGTCATTTTGTTTAATTTATCTCTTTCGGGAAAGCCAAAGGAAACCATGTCCATACAGCCATGTCTTCAGTGAAAAATCTTCTTTCTCTAACTTAACCTAAGCCCTAAGCTCCTCATGTTCTGCGTAAAACCGGATAGCGTCTGTTTTAAGGAAACTGGTGGCGAGAAGCACAACCGTGACGATTTTTATCAGTACCAAACGGAGCGAAACACTATTATCACATATTTTGTCACTACACGAATTTCAGTACGCTATCACTATTACACAAACAACTTTTTCACGCAGAAAACAAAAATTCAATTGACAAAGCAACTGCCCACGCCGAGTTCCCGCTAAAGATTTCATTTTGTTGATGTTTAATGATCCCTTTCGGGAAAGGCAAAGGAATTTATGTCCATACAGCCATGTTTTTAAAATTTTAAGTTTTAATATTTTTTGTGGTAACGCCCTTCATGTCAGGGGTTATACAGAATGTTTAATTTTAGAGTTATAATTTGAGTTTTCCACATTTAAATGTTTGTATTTCTATGAGATAATCTGTAAAGGGTTAAGTAACTGTTAGTGGGAAACGCAACCTGCCTTTCAGATGGGTCTTTTAATCCTAATTAAGGTACTCGATTCTCTGAGTTGTTAGTGAGGCATTTACTACATTTTTTCCGCGACTTTGTCTGCTTCTATACTTTAAAATTAAAATGTTTGTGTATCCTCCGACATTTATTGCATACTAGCTGACCCGAAAGACGTGTTGTGCTGTCTTAAATTTTCTAATGATCCGTTATTTTTTTTTCTTTCATAAGAACCTTCTGACAATAATAAACACAATAAAAAAAGAATTAGTGAAATTATTCCATCAGTTCACGCCTGATGCGATGACCAAGGGAAACAAAGATTCATTAGATATTTTTTAAGGGATGAACTGAATCTGATCAATTAAAGCTTAAAACTATATCAATCACGTCAGTTTGCCACAGACAGACACACAGATATACATATACTCACGCCAAACGTATAACAACCCCTCTTTTTAATCGGGGGTTGAAAACAGCACGTCAAATTTTAAATAACATTAACTTTGTTTATTGCGCACATTAGGGTGACTTTAAATTATTTAGCGAAATTTCAGGAGGGAGAAACTCCTCATGAAACTGAACAACTTTCACCAAATATGAAATTTTTTAAAAAAAATCGACTTATACCTACTTAGGCAATCAGCTTCTCCTGACCACGCAAGTTGTGCCTGACAGCGAATTTTTCTGTCATGATTTGACCCGTGTTTCTTGGAGAAAGTTGTTCAGTTTTCACACGAGCAAAGTAAGTGTACAGAATAATTTTATTACCGACTTCAAAGAAGGAGGAGGTTCTATATTCGACTGTATGTATTTTTTTAAATGTATGTTCACCGATTTCTCTGCCAATTATGGACCGCACCGATTTTCAAAAAATTTTTTTGTTCGAAAGAATATACACCAGAGATGGTGAATATACACCAAAGAATTTTTTTCGAAATAAAAAACCAACAAAAACAAAAAAATACTACAAAACTAGAACATCATCTTAATGAATGGGTGACATTTTCGTTTGTGGTTATCTGCTAATAGGCATTGTAGTATGCAAGAAATACTATAGTTTCTACTTTTTGCGAACTGTTGTTGGGATTTAAGTCGGTGACTCATACGTTTTTAACGTGGAAAATTGTTTTATTATACTATGTGAAAAGGTAGTTTTTCTCTACAGTCACACATTCCAAGTACTGAAAAAAGCCGCAACCTACCCGCGCTTTTCATTTCCTTTCTGGAATTTCGAGTAAAAACCGTCCCAAAAGCTGGGTAAAACCAGTAAATACTGGTTTTAGTTTTAAACCAGGTCTTGATTGAAAAGGCCTAATTGGCAACACCGCACGTTCCAATCAGCGTCTGTGACACACTACACTTGATGACGTAGTTCTTAGGGCGTTTACAGACGAGCGGGAAACTAGCAAAGATAAATAACTGGAAAACAATATTAATAATTTTCACTTAGCGTATTTGGTGACTGTGAAAATGGAAAGGTACAACTTTCGAGGTAGTTGTATTGTACCTTTCCATTTTCATAGTAAAAAATACGCGTAGATTATTTTACCCATGGAAACCGTAATTTTTTCCAGGATACTATTTCAGACTTATAGTCTAACTCTGTGTCAAATTTCATCCATATCTGTTCGGCCGTTTTGGCGCAATTGAGTACTTAACAAACATAGACCCAAACATCTAAACCTTCATATTTAGCATCATCTACCGCTGATAATAATATTAGTGTGATTTCGCCTATGTCAGCTTTAAAACAAAATTCATTTTGTGTTAGCTAAAATTGTCAAAAAAATTTATAATCAGCCCTTGACCACTTTATCACTCGCTTGTTGTTGAACCAAAAATCTCTTATTTAACTTATTTTTCGTCTGTGAAAAGCCTTATGTCAAATGTTGAATCAGCCAATCACTGTTTCGGATTAACCATTTTGAATTTCGAATGTGAGGAGTGAAAATTTCACATTTTTCAGAGAATGTTGAAAAAAAAATTCTAATAATAGAATTTTGTAACACAACGCTTTAAGCAACGTATAGAGTGGCAGGGAACCTGATGGGTGACCAAAGTGGAAATGTATCACGAACGTTTCCGTGCTTCTAAGGGCACGTTAAGCTGTCGGTCCCGGCTGTTGTCGATTGACTACAGTCGTTAAAACCATGTCAGAGGCATGTGCGGTTTTAAAACTCTGACACCAGGGTTAGCCAAGTTCGCCACATACTTGACTATACCAACACGATAAGAAGAAGAAGAAGATTGTGATACAAAGGTAAATATTATAGATGTTACAATTTTGGCGTTCCCTGTGTCTTCCTATGAAACTGAACTTTCCCCAAGGTATGAAATTCTCAAAAAAATAACAAATTTTCAAATTCCCGTATAAGTTAAGTACCTAAGTAAGTCAGTAAACTAACTAGATAAAAAAAAAACATAACCTAACTTCAGCGTAACGAAAACAAAACAAAAACACCGAAACAAAATTCAAAGAAGGTAATCCCGAAAAGCTCCCAAATCCGAGGCCTTATCAAGTACACAATACTATTTCAATTTCCTTATAAGACGGTGAATTTTTCCTACCGCCCTTGGTACATTGTACCCCTTTGAAACCAATACAATGGGTAAGTGACGGAGAATTATCGACTTACCCACAAAATGTAACTTAGATTTAGTTGCCTACATCAGAGAAAAAAGTGGCTTAGCTAGTTTGAAAACCTTATCGTATTGTTTGAAAGAAAATATTCGTTTTTCAGTGCAGACTTTGTGATATTACCCGTTTTAAACGGAGTGTAAAGGATTTTCACTAATATAATTTTAGGGAATAAAACTTCGTTGCTTGACTTGAATAGAATAGAACAGAATAATCTTTATTTTATAGGACACTAGCTTCCCGCGCGGGACTTCGTCCCCGTGGGAATTCGGGAAAATCATGTACTCTATGTCCAATTGTCCATCCTGGATAATGTAGGATTCTAATGGTGAAAGAATTTTTCAAATCGGTCCAGTAGTTTCGGAGCCTATTCGTCACGTTTTCACAAATTTCAAGTAAAACAAAATTTATGGACTAGAATTAAAAATTCAGGTTTAGCACTTACTCGTCTGAAAATTATAGCGCTCCATGTATCTCGAGTATGCTTTTGTGGCTTCTCAAACATACCTATTTTGTATGAGAAATCGTGCAATATCCCTAGACCGCGTTGATGTGTATATTTGTTAAGCCGTTATTTCAGTTATTTATTCAGTAACAAAATTACATTTGTGTTTGAATTTTGAAATATGTTTTAGATTCGTTTAAATGAGCATTAAAACATTTACATAATTATTATTTCCAAAAGTCAAATATAAAATTGCATTTGTCATAAGCATAACCACAATATAAAATACACAAAATATTAGTCTGTACATCATTTTTTTATATTTATTATAAGATGGGTTAACTCTTGACCTCAATCTTGACCATAAAGGTCAAATATGAGGTCGACGATGGATCGAGTTAACCCAAAAAATGCCTATAAAGGCACTGGTACTCCCACGCACCGACGGAACACAGCAAGCTGTTTGGCGTCGAACTTCGGTAGGAATAACATTTATTCAACAGAAAAACCTTTAATTGTTTCTTAAATACATTGTTATTGTAAATGGCACTTTTCAAATGTACAGGCAGTTTGTTGAACAACCAAAGATGTCCCTGACATCGGCAAGATTGAGGTCAAGAGTTAACCCATCTTATAGTATAATAAAAAAAAACTGATGCTCTGCCAACCCCGTATAAGATTACAGGCGTGAGCATATGTAATGTAATGTAACTTTCAAAATAAATTAAACAGGGATCAATAGAAATCTAAAGAGGCTTATATATTGTAATGCCAATAGTTTCACTTTGATTCCATCAATGCTTTCATCTAAAAGTTTATTTGGCTTCATCTCATCAACATAATTCTTGGAATTTGTGAGAAAACAAACAAAAACATTATTTTGAGAATAATTTGTGAGTGTAAGTCAATTTACTTCATCCCAATATGTTTTACGAGTTCGCCATTTTTCACGTAATATTCTAGTAGCTTCTATTTGTCACAAGAATAATGAAGCATAGATTAAGACAATTATATCGCTCGAAACAAATTGATTTGATAAGTTTTTACAAAGATAAAGTCTCGACTTGGGTCTCGTGAACAGAAAATGAGACTTTGTAAATACTTTTGTAAATAATGACCAAAGAAATACAAACACCGACGAAAAACTAAGAACAGAGAATAAAGGTCTTTGCCCTCTTTGGAAAAAAATGGTTTACTTTTTATAATTCCGAGTGTTACTCCATTTATAATTTCTGTAGATACCGAAAAGCCAGTGAAAATTTTAGCCTTACTAAAATCGTTTTCTTTTTGATAATAATTATATCTCTCTATACACTCACGTATATAGAGAGATAGTTCTTTCAGTTCTGGAAAGACTAGACGCCATATTTGACAATTATTTTGAGGGTTATATGGAATACTAGTTTTCCGCCCGCGGCTCCGCCCGCGTGGACTACATGTTATATCGTGCCCAACTATGGGATAAAATGTAGCCTATGTCCTTTCCCAGGCTGTAATCTATCTCTGTACCAAATTTTATTAAGATCGGTTTAGTAGTTTAGGCGTGAAAGGCGGACAGACAGACAGACGGACAGACAGACAGAGTTACTTTCGCATTTATAATATTATATATATATATATAGTATGGATAGTATGGATGAGTAAAGCGATGATATATGTATTGTTAGTTTTTTGCTCTTAATATGCCAAAACCCTCGCGTCCAACTTACTGGCTTCTAAAATAAGGCTGCGAAGAATTGGCAGCTGGCATATTCTAAATTTTTCTTACCCTCCCACGTCGATAATTTTAAATTTAAATCACAATCATTACAATTGATCACAATGATAAAAAAAGCTTCTGCACACAACTGGAGCTGTTTCTCAAATGCATTTAAAAAAATCACATCAATCCGTCGCTCCGTAACAATGACGTGAAGGGAGAAAAACAAATAAATGGATAAAAACAATTTAGCTGATTTATAAGCATCATCAATTCATCAGATAATACTTTGGATATTAGTAAGAAAACAGCTCATTAAGATCATAACATAATATAACATTCCTTCATAAAACCTTATTGAAGTCAGTTCCATACAAACCTACAAAGAGAAAAATAAATTCAGAAGAGGTCTTTGAACTAAAATGAATCATTCTGAATAGCCACCCTCAGCTTATCAGATGCAATGACATTTTCTGAATAGGCAATCTCTATATCGAATTCAAGAGATATTCCGATATAGCTAGATACATTTATATAAATATAGCTATAGGTAAAAGGCAGTTTGTATATAGATGAGTGAGTAGATTGCTTTTTTCACTCCCTCCTTTCTTTTATTCTATTGAACGGCTCGTTAGGGCGTGGGTAGGGCTTGCGTCAGACATCTTTCCTGAAAATACCAAGGCATTTGATAGAGTGACCAAGGAGTGACCTATGAAAAAAAGCCTCCGGAACAAATTAAATGTTATTTTTACAGAAAATTCTGATAACCTTATCAATTTCACAGTATTTTCGTAAAAATAAATAAACAGTAACAAAAATATTTACAGTTCTTGCTTTTATAAAACAATTAATTACCTTAGGGCACGAGTTTAGGTACAATTTTGTTTATAATAGTCTCAAAGCTCAGTCAATCCTTATCCTTACTAATATTATAAATGCGAAAGTAACTCTGTCAGTCTATTTGTCTATCTGTCAGTCTTTCACGCATAAACTACTGAACCGATTTGAGCCTTAGAAAGGACATAGGCTACATTTTATCCCACAGTTGGGCACGATATAAAAAAGCTTGTTCCTCAAAGATTAAATCGTCTGTAAACAGTTAGATCTAAAGTTAGGTCTATTTTAAAACATGGATTGATTTTGACAGCCCTACAGAACCAATACCGTGGAAAAATGAAGAAAGGCCGCTCGCAAGAAGTTAATTCAGCTAAGTACCGTCCCGATAAGGTCACGTGTTAACATACATGCTTATGTATGAGACCGTATTTAACGCTATTTATTGCAAGGGTAATTCTGTAACAAGAATAGAGCACATAAAATGTGTCTCCGTAATTATGCGACTGCTGTGTCTTAGATACATATACATACATACGCTCACGCATATAATCCCTAACGGGGTAGATAGAGCATCAGTGGTTCTAGCGAATTACGTGATTCCACGTTTGACGCAAATTGTGAGGGTTATCGGATGGAACACGTTGTGTAATGGTCAAAGGTGGTCTTTTCGCCCAATATACAGCAAAACACTTGCATCCCACTTACAGACTTTTACTGTATGCCTAGGAAGAGTAGACAGCTGGCACATTCTAGGTTTTTCTTTCGCTACCAGTCCAGCATGGAAAGATTCTGTGTTTTCATATTTATTATTTGCCTGAACTGTGGTTGCTAGTACGTAGCTGAGAGGTACCTGGTCTATCTAGATTTGACCTTACAAAACATCAGCAATAGAATCGACTCGATACCCTGAACTATGATATAAAAATATCTCTTCCTTCCCCATCTCTTTCCGTGGGTGTCGTAAGAGGCGACTAAGGAAACACAAATGAAACCTGCCTCCTAGTAATCCATCCCAGGCAAGACAATTCATTATTTTCTGAATCTGAGGTGTCGTCCTATGGTCTCATGTGGTGTGGTAGGCTCTGTAAAGGGCCGTCTGGATCGCGACCACCCTCCTACCGAAGTCCGACGCCACACAGCTTGCTGTGTTCCGTCAGTGCGTGGAAGTACCAGTGCCTTAATAGGCATTTTCTGGGTTAACTCGCTCTTTCGTTGACCTCATCTTTATAAATATATTGAGGTCAAGAGTAAACCCATCTTTAAAAAAAAAAAACTTTTATGTGAAAAGAACGTCCAAACAGAACAACATATTGACGTGATCTTTCGCACAGTGATATTTGGAAGGCAAGAGTGGCTGCTTTGCCTTGTATTGTAAACGCATTCGCGAACGAAAAGCTAGTAAACAATAAACTAGATAATGTCATATGTGATCCAATAGTTATTACCAGAAAAGTAAAGCGTATTTATCACAAAAGTAAACTTGCGGTACTCAGAAAAGCGTTAATATCCCAATGCTAAAACTATTTTATTAAATTGCAGGTTTGTATTAGTTTTTTTTTTATGTTGACAAAGAGGGATGATAGAAGATGTCATATCAACACCAAATTCCTTTTGATCACGGCAGCTCAATGATGAAAAGTCTTTTTCTCTGCAGCTACCAAAATGAAAGACAAGCATACTCCCTTTTACAATTTTATAAAACCATTTGCAATAGCCGTTCCTTATCCCAACACGTAATACCGGGAAGGAACTACCGAAAAGTTCATCTATCAACATTACCATTTGCTCGAGTGAATCGGATGCCCGTGTACGAAGGACATGCACTCCCAGAAACAATTACCTTCGCTGTCCCTCCTCGTTTGTTCTTATAGCCTCAAGTAGGAGGGGAATGGAAATTGCCAAATTTTTTTTTATTAATAGGGGGAGCTAATTCAATTGGCAAAGTGGATGACATTTTGTTAGGTATAGGTAGATAGGTAAGGTATAACAAGGGCGTCCCAGGGCTATGCCACATGGAGGGAAAGTACCTTAATTATTTTAGATGGGACGTTTTACTGAAAGAAGACTTTATTTTATTTTTTTAACAATTTATACTGCATTCATACATTTTTTAATAATTGCCTGGTTGAGAATCGAACCCGGTACACGAGAAAAAAAAATCACCCTGTCTTTTTATCAAAACGATCGAAAGGCTTCATCATAAGGATTATTTTTTGCTAATAACATAGCATCAGAAATAAAAGGAACATCATGAATATTAATTAATTGAATTTATTAAATGCTCAAAATGAGTCCCATTCTGTTAAATGTCGTACTGTTTTGATTATTTCGCTCCTTGTGGCTTTTTGATCATGTTATGATCTTCCTTTCATTTCGGATGCTATATTGTTTAGCCAAAGATAATCCTTACGATGAAGGCTTCTGATCGGTTTGATATAACTTCAGGGTGATTTTTTTTCTCGTATACCGGGTTCGATTCCCGGTTCAATCAGGAAATTATTTAAAAATATATGACTGCAGTTGAAATTTTTTTTAAAATAAAATAAAGTCTTCGTTAAGTAAAATGTCCCATCTACAATAATTAAGGTACTTTCTCTCCATGTGGCATAGCCGTGGACGTGAGACGCAGTGTGTAACCTGCTCCTGTTCAAGTTTTAAAGATTTTGTATAATTTTTATTTTAGGTCACTGAACCCTTAATTATAGTTTCGCTATGTCCGTCTGTCCGCTTTTTTTCTCAGACATCTTTGGTGCAACAGAACTAAAATTTGGCATGGTCATACATATTGATTACGCCGTCAGAACTGTGAAATAAAATCTTGTAATTTTTCTTTCGGGTATCTCCCACACACATGAAAGGTCGATGTTTTTTTTACTCGCCAATATCACGTGCCAATAGTGTCATAGCATAGCTTTTTATGAAATAGAAGGGGTGTAGAAATAACGTTTTTCGATTCAAAGTTGAAAACTTTAAAGTTGGGAAAATCAAAACTACACTAATGAACTAGCTGGTGAGGATACTCCAAAATTTTATTAATACAACGTACAGGTCATTCACGAAAACTCGTTTTTATTCCATTGTCGGTCCAGAACACACAATGAGATTGAGTTCCAGGCAGGATATGAAATTTTGTGCGGCACCACTGCTCTTTTAGTAAACGTATTTCGCAGAACTAGTTGGAATTGTGCCTGCTGCTGAGCTCAACGTTTTTGAAATTTTAAACAAGGTTAAATTGCTTTTTAACTTATTTTTGCGGAAAATCGCGCAGTGGCATTTCCGTAAACATATCTTTGGAGCACATAAAAGTCGTTTGGAGAAAACACAAACGAAATAATGATGTATTTTAAGTGGAAGGAAAAGAAACATCTTGTTAATGCTGTTGAACATTAAAGGACAACAATGTGATTTAAGAAATTCAAACTTAAAAAACAAATTTTCTGTTTCTCAATAAAGTGTTTTATTTCAACCAGATTAACTAAACTTAATGATTTATTTATTTTTGTTGGTCGGTAATCGAATCCGCAACCTTCAGATCAGTAGGCAAGGTTATTTACCAATTCAGCTTTCAGATTAGTAAATAAAAGTGATATAAAGTGGTAGAAAATTATTATTTCAGTCTGATAACAAGTGTTCTCGTTACATACTAAAGTTTTAGTTTACAAAGGTACGTAAATTACACTGTTAACATTATTTTTAACCCCCGACAAAAACAGGGGTGTTACAAGTTTGATGTGTGTATCTGTGTGTCTATGTATCTTTATGGCTGTGTATCTGTGTATGACATTGTGGCTCCTAAACTAATAATCCATTAGTTTAGGAGCCACAATGCGGTTTTTTTTGTTTGAAAAGCTGCGGTTTGTGCGGTTGGTGCGGTTTTTTTTTTTTGAAAGCTGACGTAATCGAGATGGTTCTTAGCTATGTTTGATCAAAATTAGTTCAGCTATTTAAGAATTATGCACTTATTGTTCTTCTTCATTATTATTTTGCCAACCATGCTTGTTACTTTACCAACAGCCTAAGGTTTAGATTGAGAGTCTCAAAAAATTTCCCCAAGGAGGAATTAAATTGGCCAAATTATAATGAATCACAAGATTCTCCCCTTAAGTTTGCGGTAGTTAATTGTACCTTTAATTAATATGACGCTCAGGCCAAGTTAGGGGATACTATCCGTTAAAGTTTTATATGAGGCATTTGAAATAGTATTAGTGCAAAAGATTTTTATATCGAATCGTTTCTTGATAGAGTTTCATATGATATCGATCGAACTTTACTATATATTTTTTTATATCAGTAGGTAATTAGGCTAAGTTAAAACATGTAATAAAAATTGGAATAAAATACTAATAAAAATTGGGAATCCACGCAAGTTTCGTCAATTAAATAACCCGCCCTCAATCTGACCCGGCCCAAACGTCCCCATCCAGGTAAATAACTTTAATTATAAAAAAAAAACATTATTTACTGTTGTACTCAGAGACGTCAATTAAAGTTAAGTACTGTTAAACTCTGATGTTTAAGAGTAATTAACTTTAATTTCTCTTTTTCTCTATCACTCTTGTTGATATAAACAAGGATAGCATGACATTTAATTACTTCTTAACTTTAATTGACGTCTCTGAGTACGGCAGTTACTCGTTATGAGTTATTTTGGAAGACCCTAAAATAGTTTGTAGTTTTTTAAAATAGTTTTCCATCGTTTTTCAAAGTTTACTCAATTTGTAATGTAGTAATTTGTATAAGTAGCATAACAGTTGCAGATCCATGCTTCCCGGAACATCAAGATATTATAATCACGAAATTTTCATCCTCACCTGCTAGCGGTGCACCCTGATGATTAACGGATGAGGCTACAACCCGTAAAGGGTTTCTCACTTAATATTGGCGACTAACGCTAATTAAAATACTCAGACATCGGCAAAATCACGATATTGTCGACGCGATTTTTAAATAATTATTTTATTGAATATTAACGCTCTGCTTTCCCCGTCAGGGAATCTAGAAGTGTGTGTATGGATAACATTTGCTAGCTACCCTGACCACAGACCAATGAAACTCAGTACCAAGGCTTGAAAGAGTCTTGCGATCCCAAAATTCCCGAAGCGTAGTATTGTGTTCAATCGAATAATAACCAAGTATTAGGACACGAAATACCACGTGAAATATGTTTGCGGCGTGAGACTTGCATCGATATTCATTGTGGTGCAAATAGAGGCGATACGGTCTGCGAAAGGATCTTTTCATAATTTTTCCCGATTTGTAAATATACCTCTTGGTATGATAAAGTACTACCTAAACATTTTATGAGTTTAGGAAACACTCAAAATATTAGCATAGCTATGCCGTTGCCCTGAATTCTATTTATATTCAACGATAATGCCGAAAAAGGTAAGTTAATAGCTTTAGCTGTTATATTCTCACGTAGCCGCCTGATAATCTCTTGTATGGACAACAAAGGTTCCAAAACATTGATTTCTCTTGAAATTGTTGATTTGGTCAGCAACCTAACCAAGACTATCTGAAATTCTGAACATCAAATCTATCACTTGTCCAATAGACCTTTGATACCACAATGTATTGACCGTTGTGGTGTAATGTGTCTTTCAAATCTTTGAATTTCTTTCTTTAAGGACTTTTTTTTTTTTTTTTTTTTCTGTTGCCCACAGACAATGCAGAAGTAGAATCAGTAATCAATAGTTAACTAACATCATCAACCAGAGCTTAGAGTCTGGAATCGTATCGGAATCTTTTAAAATTGCCTCAGTTACGCCAATACACAAAGGAGGCGATATCTCCGACTACAATAACTATAGGCCAATTTCACTGCTTCCTGCTTTTTCAAAAATAATTGAAAAAGTAGTAAACAAACGCCTGTCAAAGTATCTAGAGGAGAAAAACATTCTGTCCGGTAACCAATACGGTTTTAGAAGAGGGAAATCGACAGAAGGTGCGGTTGGAGGTTTGGTAGAGAGAATAGCCTTTTTGTTGGAAAAGAAAAAGCCTTGTATCGGAGTCTTTCTAGATTTGGCAAAGGCTTTCGATACAGTGGCAATCTCGCTAATTGTCAGAAAGTTGGAGAGGATAGGTATTAGAGGAATTGCACTCGAATGGTTCAAGAGTTACTTAACCGGCAGAAAGCAACTGGTGAAAGTCGGTGACTGGAGGAGTAGTCCAAAATCTGTTAACTTTGGTGTGCCACAGGGTAGCGTTCTCGGACCAACTTTGTTCCTTGTGTACCTGAATGACCTTGCTTCGCTAAAAGTGGATAAAGCAGACATCTTTTGCTACGCAGATGATACTGCCCTTATTTTTCATGGTGACAGTTGGGAAGATTGTTTTCGAAATGCTGAGAGAGGTATGGCCATGGTGGGGAGTTGGTTATCCGAGAACCTACTGTCTCTTAACACAAGTAAAACCACTTACCTCTGTTTCCACAAAACTGCTGCTTCAGCCCCAGATCAAAATCGTAACCTGGTGGTACATGATTGCATAAGAGATCCTCAACGAACAATCCCTCAAAACTGTCATTGTGACTCCATTTCTAGATCACATTCGATAAAATACTTGGGAGTTACTTTGGATGAACGGCTCACTTTTCGTAAACACATAGAACTAACAGCAGCTAGGGTTAGAAAACTAATATATGTTTTTAAAAATTTACGAGACGTGGCCAGTGCTGAACTTTTAAAATCCATTTATACCTCGCTTTGTGAGCCCATAGTTACGTACTGTCAGGAAGTGTGGAGTGCTGCAGCAAAAACTTACATGCTACCTCTGGAACGAGCTCAAAGAGCTGTTCTAAAGGTCATGTTCCGCAGGCCCTATAGGTATCCGACTACGCAACTCTACAAAGAAATTGGGGTCCTGAGTGTGCGTCGGCTATACATACTCAGAGCTACGTTGAGTACCCATAAAAATATCGTAAATTCTGAAAATTATGATAAATTGTTAAAACGTAGAGTATTTAAATTACAAAGACAAGCTGTCAAAAGTGAATTTGCTACTAGGTTTTCACCATTTATGTTTCCCTTCATTTACAATAAAATATTAAAGCGTCGACCAGATTTTAAAAACCTGCCGGTTCACGAAGTTAAAAAATCATTGACACAAATGTTAGTGAATATGTCATATGATGAAACTGAAGTTTTACTAAAGCACATAAAATAGCGGTCTCTTTTTAAAAAAACAAATTCTTCCATTTATCGCTCCCACTATACTATACAAACATTAACAATTACGCACACACATACACACACCACACACACACACACATACACAGACAAATACTTTTTTGCTCAAATAGAAAATCTATAAGAAATGTCCCTGTTTAATCATTATGTAAAGATAATCACGACACAGGCCTAGCCTAGTGTGGTTATCTCAGTAAAACTATGTTGTATTATTCGGACAGTTTAATAAATCATTTATCATTTATCATTTATCAGGTGAACAAGCCCTTCAGTATGGGACCTAAAATAACTATCATAATTATGTAGTCACAGTAAAGGGAACATAATCACATATCTGACAGAGTATCAGCACTGCTATGTGCAAGCATAGCAGTAACATGCTGAGTCAACGCCTTTTTTACTGACACTTTGTATTATTTTAAGTTTAATTTGTTGTCTGCCTTAGTTGAATAAAGTTTTTCTATTCTATTCTAGACCTTATACTTTACTTCCTATATTTTTATCCCCGAAGTATAATTTCAAATTCCCAACAGTTACTTCCATTCTGCCTGTCCCATACATCCTATCATTACGGATTCAGCTCAGGTGGACGGTCGATGCCGAATTGAGTTGCACACCCAAACCTTATATGAGCAAAATACTATTCGGCTGGACTGGGCCCCGATTCTGTAACTTCAATTGTGTGTCGATGGAATGGTCGCCATTTTATCCGTTCAGGTTGTGAAATTGAGAACTTTCCAAATTGCACACTATTTAATTTTCCTATACTGAACGTAAAGTTGCAAACTACCTAGCAACTGTCAACTACCGCCACTCAAAGCAGCCGTCATTAGATGTATGAAATTTGGAAATTTCTCAATTTCGCAACCTGAACGGATAAAATGGCGACCATTCCATCGATACACAACTGAAGTTACAGAATCGGGGCCCAGGACCCTATGATTTTAAAAATATACAGACGGCTATAGAAAGTGTGGGGTGAGAATTGAATAAAATGAGTAGTGAAAGTGCAAATGAATGTTATAATATTACAGCATTATTATAAGCTAACATGAGATTTTTCCTGTTTGAGAGGAAAAATAGCGTGATTCCAGATATGTGATGTAAAAAATGAGAATAGGAAAATTGTTGTGCTATAGGGTTAGTGTAGAAAAGTAAGTGGTGAAAAATTTACAGATGCCACAATATCGGGTCCCATCTTAACGTATTTATTTATTTATTTTATTTATTAACAGAAATCCACAGCAATACTGAAATGCTTATAATCTATGCTTATAACCTAAACTTATTGCCAATTACAGATTTTACTTTTAATCTGTACATTCAGTTTAAGACATCTATTCCACCAAACAATGGCGTCTCAATGGCGGTGGAATGATAATGGTGACCCCTTCATCAAATGTATGAGATTTATGGCTCCTCTGCACGTCGTCAGATGCATCCGCTGATGTCATCTGCCTATGCGTCTGCCGACGTGTAGAAGGGGTGATTTGGTCGTCCGTGGTAGGTATTTGACGTCTGCAGACGCGTCTGTTGCTGCCTCTACACATCAGCAGATGCATCGGCAGATGCGATCTGCCTTTGCATCGGCTGATGTGTAGAGGAGGTGATTTGATCGTCCGTGGTAGGTATTTGACGTCTGCAGACGCGTCTGTTGCTGCCTCTACACATCAGCAGATGCATCGGCAGATGCGATCTGCCTTTGCATCGGCCGATGTTTAGAGGAGGTGATTTGATCGTCCGTGGTAGGTATTTGACGTCTGCAGACGCGTCTGTCACTTATCTGTCGTTTGTCGGTTTTTGTGGCACGGATCAAAGGGATTCGGCGCGCACGTCTGGTGTCTGTCCACACGTCTGGCGATGCATCAGTTGCGAATGAGTCGCGAGGTGTATTTTTTTATGTTCGATCTCGTACTGTTGTTCTTTTGTTATGGCAGCTATGGACTGTAGGTCGACAAAACAGGCGTTTGGATGCGTCTGTAGGTCGATCAGTCTGTGTAAATCCTCGACAGACGCAACACGTACGAAATGGACGTTGAGACCGTTTTCTGCTTGATAAAGTTAAATGAATTTGCAAGTTTCATTCGAGTCCATAGCCGCCATAACAAAACAACGCCAGTTCGAGATCGAACATAAAAAAATACACCTCGCGACTCATTCGCAACTGATGCGTCGCCAGAGGTGTGGACAGACACCAGACGTGCGCGCCGAATCTCTTTGATCCGTGCCACAAAAACCGACAAACGACGGATAAGTGATAGACGCGTCTGCAGACGTCGAATACCTACCACGGACGATCAAATTACCCCTTCTACACATCGCCCGATCCATAGGCTGATCGCATCTGCCGATGCATCTGCTGATGTGTAGAGGCAGCATAAAGTTCGCCACCTGAACGGATCAGATGGTCACTGTTGTCATTCAACGGCTATAGAGACGCCATTGATTAGTGGAATAGACGCCCAGAAAACTTTGAATTAACAACTGATTCATAGGACCGTCGGTTATTAATTTTTTTCTTGCGCTTCATAGATGACAACGACGTTCGAACGTCCAATGTTCCGAAGTATTTTACGTAGGTACGTTTTTAGAGTTCCAGTTAGTTTTCGAACACATGGACAATAAAGATGACACAGTCTTTTGTTTTGGAGAATTATCCTTGCGGCATTATGAACCTCAATAAACTAAAAATATATATAAATATGTGTAGAAATCACAGCTTATCGACTTTCCCCCACCTGCTATTAAGTACGTACGAGAATCTGATCGGATCGCCGCCATTTATCTTGAAAATGGCCGTTCTTAGTAACCTTTTTCCGGATAACTTATTCTACGCAAGACTATAATGTTTTATTGCTGTAATACGCTTATATCATTCTCTTGAAGTTTTTGTTTGTAAGGAGGTAAGCGGTGATAAGTTACGGTTTGATCTTTTAAGACATGAATAATTGAATATGCTCACGAAACTGAACCAAAGGAATTCAATTATTTGTTAGTTTCTTTCGTCTTTCCATGTTAAGTCCAAATAATTTATTTTGATTGCGCAAATTAAATCGAGTGACTTAAATTTTCCCCATAAAACTGAAGATCTTTACCCAAACCCTGACCAAACCTTTATGAAATTCGTAAAATTTTTTTTTACTTTTCATAAGTTTGACAGCCGGTTTGGTCGAGTGGTAGTGGCACTGCCTCTTGATCGACGGGTCCTGGGTTCGAATTCCAGTCGGGGCAAATATAAATTGTGTAAAAAAAATATATTTGTTCTCGGGTCATGGGTATTTGTGTCTGTCTTTATGTGTGTTCCGAGGAACCCACGACACAAGGGAAAACCTTTATGTGGGTCTTTGAGTGTATGGCGTTTTTTTATATTATTATTTATAGGAGGAAGAAAATTTTCCACATAGGTGAGGAGACACAATATTTTTTCCCCTCGTTCCTTAGGAAAAAAGTCATCCTATGTGGATACGTGATTTTTAAAATTCATTAGATTTAATTGGGCTGATCTAAATAATTAATTTTAACAAACTAATTGAAAATCGCTAAAAATATACATTTTACGAAAGTTTACAGAAGAGATAAAAACATGTTGTCCATAAACAAGTAGCACAAACCATTTGCGAATATATAGCATAGGTAGTCAGTTTTCTGTTTACGGTTGCACGTCTCAAATAAAATAAAAAACTTAATGTATTTCTTCCAATCATCCACAAAAATAAATTGTAATAGACTTTTGCCGAGTCGACTAAAAGTAAATTGCACGAGCCACCGAAAATAGTTACTTGAACAAATAACTTTGGTCCCTTCATTTACCTTCATTTACAGATGAAACCTCGTTCTTTTGACCTCGAACTAAATTATCTGAAATCGATGAAAATCTATAAAAAAGGACTTCGGTAAGCTAAGTTAGAAGAGGTTGTCTTTGGTGGTGGTGATTCACGAATGTTCCATAAATCCATCCATGAATTCATGCCTATAAACTCTTTCAAGGTAGGCAGGACGTCATATGGTTCTGTAATCACTTGGCGTAACATTTGATATTCTTTTTGAGGGTTATGAGATGGAACATGAGTAAAGTGATGATAGATTGGCCTTTCGCCCACTATACAGCGAAACGCTTACACCACGGCACACTATAAAAGTACTAAAAGCCAGTACTTTTATAGTGTGCCTGGGAAGAGTTGGCAGCTGGCACATTCTAAATTTCGCTGCCAGTCTAGCGTGGAATTTGATTTATGCTATAATTAGATGACAGTGTCAGGTAGTGACAAATATCGCTTAGGACGTAGACTTACAGAAGAGATACCTTCCTAAACGCAAAGGAATCGTTTCGCATTACCGATGCTGGCCGAGGAAAGTCCGACGTTAAAATTGAGTTGCCCCCGGCTACTGGACTACGATACGAGATGGAATGGGATGTACGTTAAAACGGCAGGTTTCCTTTCGTAGTAAAATGTTGTATTCATTGCCTTGTGCAAAATATTTGAGGAGCGACGGAACAAAAACAGTTATTTTAATTTTGGTGACTTATAATTTGTCAGGTTACTTAAGGAGTTGATGTTTCTTATAAAATTCAATAACTATCCCCAAAGAACTGTCAAGAACTTAAAAAAAAATTATTGAAAAAAAACAATCTAGTTTTAACGTATTATAACGGGTTCTTACCACGATTTCTGTTTTAAGTGAGCATCCGATGATCAGGTATGAATTGAAAAACTGCGGGTAGTGTCAATCTATCGCACAAATTGTATGGGGACGCAATTTATTTTTTATAATTTTGACATATATCCCTTGGGAAAAATTGTTGAAATGTATAAAAAAAACCACCTCCATGTATAGCTCCGTTTTGACATAAAAAATTACAAATTAATCGTCTATCTTGTTAACGACAGACTCGTATCACAGTTTAGAAGAGATTAATTATCCTACGTTTGCTATATGCATATTAATGAATTTCTCATCTCAAGAACAATAAAGCGAGGAAAACGTTTAAGAAATGATTTTTACAGTATGTTGGAGAAGCAGGAAGCTGGCTAAAATGAAGATAATAAAATATTCGTAGGTACATTTCTATTATGTCACAATTAATTTCTAATATTATATTTCATTGTGTGACCTGTGTAGTGTAGCGGGCAAGAGATGACATGACTGACGTCACTTCACCCAACGCTACTGGAAGTGGCAAAAATGCAAAATTTACAAAACGTGATTATATCACATATTCCTTTAAATATGTTTACACAAACGGTTTTTAATAAATAAATGTCTACAATAAAATACCTCAAAGTTATGGTCTTGCTGGCACAATTCACATAGAATTTAGCATACTACCCAAAGTTGTACCTTTCGGAGGTAGAAATACGTTATGTCTTGTGCAGTAAATAGCTACAGCTGAATACCAAGTGCATGTGACGTACATACCCACCTTATACGTACCGACAAACTTACACATTGCAGAGACAAAATCTGTTCCCGACTTTAATGGAAATACAGAATAGGGAATATGCATGATTTTTTTTTATTTAAAAAATTAATCTTCATTCATGTAATAAACAGTTTAGTAAAACTATTTTTCGAATAACTATGAAATCAAAAAAGATATTATAAGCCATCGAAGATTTATTTCTATCTCTTTCTAGCAAAACGTTTAACACGGAGTTTGTATGGATGTAGTGACATGTGACGTCACAGTCCATGTCGGATCTCTCTGTCTAATCGGTGCGTAATTAATAGTTTTAAATGCGTATATCGGCCGTATTTCTAGGACGATTTTAATTTTAATTTCTATTTTTGTCATCTCAATTACGGCATTTTCATATTTTGTTAATCAATGCGATAAAAAAAAATTCATGCATATTTCCTATTGCCAAACATAAAATATAATAAAACTGAGAACCCGTATTATTGTAAGCTTCTTAAATATGGTTTAAACTTAAATCATTCAAATCTTAATTTAAGTAGAGATCAAGCCTCAAGTATGAGTTTTACTATATAACGTTTTTTAAATAATCAGCTGAAACTCTACTCAAGTATGACTTTATTATAGATTTGATGTTTGTCGACGGTTTTTTTTTTCTGATGATTGACGAATTCGTTACATTTCAAGTCAATCCTCACGTAGAAAAAGCTCAAACTACGTCACACCTGTTATATTGAGTCTAGATTTTGACATAAGTTGCGTTCAGTAATAAAATGTTACTTTTTGAATCGTGACTCAAGTAACGTTCTATAATTAAAGCTTTACTCAAATCAAATTATAAGACTAGGTTCAAAGTTGGGTAGCGTTCTATGGCCTTAGACTCCTTTTAAAGTTTCAAGTTAAAGAGGTAATAAATTAAAAATAAAACAATAGAAATGTACAAGTAAAGTAAATCCGAAGTCTTCTTTGAACGATTAAAATTTCAACGGAATTTGAAACTTATTGTTTGATATTTTCAACTAACACCGTTTCTAAGTAGGTTACTAACTTTTGTAACAGATGAGACAAAGTCAAACAGCAAGGCCTAAAATCTTCTCGTGTTCCATTCTATAGGCTTTTGGGAGAGGGAGGTGAAAATTTAAATGATTATATCGATAAAACTTTTACCTCCACAAAACGCTGTATTAAAATGATTTATTGACGACGACGATGACGTGTTTATGGACGTCCAGACGTACTGCTCGGTACCACTATCATCTTTAATACAGCGCACCGCCAAGGAATGGAATTCTCTGCCTGTGTCGATATTTCCGGGCTCATTATAACCCGAGTCTCTTTAAAGTTCGAGTGAAACTATTGGGTGAGCCTATTACATCTTCGACCACATCTTCGCTGCTAAGCTAGATTGTGGTCAAAAAAAGCAAACACATTGGGCCTATTTATAATTCCAAAACGGCACGGCAAAATTGTATTACCATTGCCTCCTATGTAACAGTAATACTAGACGCTGAGAACATAGGGAGCAATGGCAATTCAAATTTCGAAGTGCCGTGCCGTGCCGTTAAAATTATAAAAAGGCCCATTCTCAATTTAATAAAAATCTTACTTTGTTCCCAAATTTTATACTACACAAAATAAATCCCTCAAAACAGAAGTGAGAGGTGACTTGTCAATCCATCGATAAAGTGTCCATACAGCCCTAATTCAAGCCTAAGTGTGATGTATAGTCACTGTGGGCACATAAATTCAGTGCAATGCAGTTTTCCAACTGCCGAAGTTTATACCTTTAGATGTACTTTATGTGTGCACAGAAGTGGCTAGATTTTATTTGAGACGAGAAAATATTCTAGGAGAAATAAGGTCGCTTTCCAGTCAAGATTTTATGTGAATACAAAATGACTAAAGATATGAAAGAGAATAAAAAATAGAATATGAAATTTTTAACTGAATTGAATGTTCCGTCGGTGCTTATGTAAAGTCGAGCTAAGGACTTAGAGAATTTGTTACTGAACATTAAAAGCAAATTCATATAAGACAAAAAAGGCGTTAAAAGTGTTTCTTCGAAATTCAGTGTTGTCAATCTGCAACTCAGGTTGGCAAAATTCGCTTAGCCCAGTCATTTTTGCTCACTGCAGAATTCATATGCATGTTAAATAATTTTATTTAACATGCATATGAATTCTGCAGTGAGCAAAATGACTGGGTTTGTATTTTTTTTAATGAATGTGTGTACTGCTGTTGGTAAAACCAAGGTTTTGTTATTATTACCCAGAAACTAACTCTGTCTCACTGTCTAACTATCACTGTGTGCTATTATTTAATTTTGTTTACATTCCTAAAATCACGGGCAATTATCTCCTAGACCTTTATACAATTAAATTTAGAAAAGTGCCACAAACCGGCAGTTATCTAAATCTTCACTATTTTTATTATTAATTAAAGTTCCTAAAACAGAATTTCAGTTTTGCTCCCCTAATTTCGGCAAATAATAAAACATTTATTCCTTTCAAGAAAACACGGACAATGCATTAGGGGGGCACTATCATTCGTTCTGGTGTTGCCAACTTACCAATGTCAAATGTCCACGTTTCTCATACCCTATTTTGGTGATAGCTTGATAAGTCCATATCCGGAGTCGACCCTACTACCCTCCGGATGTATGATGTGATTATTACGGGTGTCAAGGGGGCTTTATCGAAATTACTATTACGCATGGCACCTTTCCCTTAAAAAGAAAAGGCAGAGGTATTCATATCCATAAAAAATATGGAGGGTCCTCATTGAAAGGTCTGTAGTTTTTCTAGGAAAGCGAGGAGTAGGTGTTATTTTTAACCGACTTCAAAGAGAAAAGGTTTTATGTTCGACTGTATGTACCTTTCTTTATTTATGTTCACCGAGTTCTTTAAAATTCTTTTTTTAAAGAGCGTACTTAACTATTTTATGAGTACTTCCAAGACATCACAATATCTAGTTATATCTTTTTTTCAAATCATTTGCATGAATTAATATTGTAAACATTTTCTGGGTTGACTCGCTCCATCGTCGACCTCATCTATGACCTTGGTCAAGATTGAGATCAAGAGTTTATCCATCTCATAATAAAAAAGAAAACATCAAATATTGTCTTACAGATACGCGTATAATCCTAAATAATGAAACACGTACAGAGAATTGCAAATATAGCGACTGCTTTCGGCTGTGAAAATATTTGAACAAGATATGTCTAGACGTTTGGAACACAACATGATGCGGCGTCTTGCAACCCCTTTTCTAACTTTATAAATTTAGACAATTTATACATAGCATTCTGGGTGCAAAGCACCATCGATAAGATCCGTTTTTATAGAAAATTGGGTTTGCTCTTCACCACAATCTAGTTCTGGGACCAAGATTTGTCCGAGGGTGTAGAAGCTCTCACAGACGATGCCTAATTAATCGAAGCGCTTGTAGCCCAGTGGCTCTTGCTGATCTCAACCGATCAGGGAGGTTAATCAATGTACACAGAGGCAGGGAACCTGATGGGTGACCAAAGTGGCAATTTATCACGAGCGTTTCCGTGCTTCGGAGGGCACGTTAAGATGTCGGTCCCGGCTGTTGTCTATTGACTACAGTCGTTAAAACCAAGTCAGAGGCCATTGTGCGGTTTGAAAACTCTGACACCAGGGTTAGCCAAGTTTGCCACATACTTGACTATACCTACACGATAAGGAGAAGAAGAAGAATTGAATTTTAGAGAGAATTCCATTCTACAGTAGTGCTAAGTATAAAACTTCTTCCATGGTGGTCTGGGAGTGAAAGAAAAACTTAGAATGTGCCAGCTACCTGCTCTTCCCAGGTATACAGTAAGTCTGTAAGTGGGATGCGAGGGTTTTGCTGTATAATGGGCGAAAGGCTATGAACACCTTTCACCATTTTACAACTTGTTCCATTTGATAACCCTCAAAATTTGTCTCAAACGTGGCATCTAGTGGTTCTGTAACCCATGATGCTCTGCCTACCCCGCTATGTACGTCATGCTAAGTATAAATGATGAAAAGAAGCACTTAGTAAAATACTTGTGATCTGGACATCTGGTAGAAAGAGTAAAAAGAATGAGCCCAATCTTAATATTTTAGTCTTCTTATTATCGTTTAGGTACAGTCAAGTGTGTGGAAAACTTGGCTAAGCCTGGTATCAGAGTTTTCAGACCCCACAATTTTCATTGGCTTGGTTTTAACGACTGTTAGTCAATCGACAACAGCCGGGACCGACAGCTTAACATGCCCTAAGTACGGAAACGCTCGTGATAAATTGCCACTTTGGTTACCCATCAGGTTCCTCGCCTCTATATACGTTGCTTCATAATTTAGTGAAGATATAGGAGGTGTCAAATCTATCCCATACGTTAGTCTAGTCTCATTATCAAAGGAAATGTAATCAATGGATGTGGCAGACGTCGAGGGCATTCACATGAGTTCGTTGAACTGTCAGATCTAAGATTTAGGATGCTTAGTTTTTATTAGTTCTTTGTAAGTTTCTCGGAATGCATTTTTTTTCTTATTTATGTAGGTAGATAGGACATGTTCTGTATTGCCAAAATATGTAATTGTAAAAGAGATGATTTCATTTTTAACTTGTTAGAAAGCCAAGACTGTCTTGGAGTACAAACCGTCAATATGAACAAATATGATACCTTAAATTGAATAATTAAACAGGTAATTAACGAAAAGTGCTTAACTTGACTTTTCCGAAGAGAAACCACTTGTAACCGATTAAATTAAGGGCAGATTTCACAATATAAGCATTTGCTAAGCTGTCTCTTACGCCCTGTATATTAGTAGTCAATTGGTGCAAACCGCAGTAATTTAATTTTGAAAATCCAAAATTTAAGGTTATTATATAATATAAAATATAAGACACCAAGTCACTTCCATAAGTCCCCTAAAAACATTTTTTCCGCATTACTATAAAAATAATTGGTATTTACGCCACTAACTCAGTCCCCTTACTGAAACCATTTCAACCCCCCAAATAAAAATTCCGTGGAAAATTGTAATACTTAATCAACTTTTCATAAATTATTTCCTTAAGAACTCTTAGTAAGACAAATATTGCTACTTTGTTAATTAAATTGAAAGCCGAAATGTTTTGCTTTAAGGTAAAATAGACTGTATATGAAAGACAGAAGAAATATTTTTGATGATTTCGAAATATTTGTAGGGATAAGGGGTGTTTGACAGTTTGCTAAGGGTTGGAATATTTTGATGGTGTTGTATTTTTTACACAAGGTGTTTCTTAATAACCTATTTTGATTGCTATACTAAGGCCTGTATTACAGAAAGAGACTCAAGTCTTGATCTATACTTAAGTTTTGATTGTCTCTTTCTCTCACTATCTAAATAACAAAGACGGCAACTACTTAAGTATAGATAAGAGTCTGAGGCGCGTTCTGTAATACGGATCTAAGCGTGTCAGTGGTCTACTAGTGGGTTGAACTTGCAAGCGAGAGGTGCCGAGTTCGATCCCCAGTGCCGCCATTTAATAATGTCTCGTCTTTTAAGTAAGTATAATGAAAATTAATACACACAAATCACGGTAAGGGAAAATATCGTGAGGAAACCTGCATATTCAGGTGACTAAATGAGTAATTTTTATCCAATCCAGTCAGGTTCCCCTGTTAGCAGGGGCACGGAGGTCAGATGGCAATATCTTCACTGTAATTACTGGACCTGCTAAATCCTGGATCACGGTCAAGTGTTCCCCAAATGAGAAATGGGACTAATCGCTAGGTAACTCTAAAATAAAAAAAATCGTATCATCCGAGACATTCGATTCCTTATAACTTTTAAACGGCTGAACTAATTTTGATAAAAAAGTCAAAAATAATTTATTTACTTCAGCTTTTAAACAAAGAAAACCGCATTGAAATTGGTATATTTGTTTAGGAGCTACAATGCCACGGGAAATACGGACAGACACAGATATCATAATAATAATAATAAAATTGTTTTTATTTTCTCCCAAACTTAAGCTATATGTACATAAAGATACACACGTCAAATTTATAACACCCCTCTTTTTTTTTCGAAGTTAAAATATAGGTTAATTAAACTGACATATTCAGTAATAAATTAACACTTAAGCTTAGATCTATATTGTGTACTGTCCTACAAAAGAGGAAAGATAAATGTACAGACAGCAGCACGTTAGGTTACCCATTTACACTACGAAAACCGGAGCTATTCCTAGCGAGATAAGGGCGACGTCAAGGTCAACATGTTTAGCCTGATGTGCTGCTGTATGTACATATTTTCTTTCCTTCACTTTATTCAGAAATGTTTTAATTTCATTTTTGAAGTCTCCTGTGAGGCTCACACGAGCGTACTCCCAAAGCCTCGTCAAAATTTTGATTAAAAAAAATAACGGCCTGCTATTTGAAATTCACTCTTAAGTTATTGAGTCATTCAAAGTCTCTTGCAACGCTCAAACTGACCTTTCCCTTAGGAACCCAATCAAGGGAAATTACTGACTTATGACAAGGGTCAACTCTTGGATAACTGCTCTAGTTTTGTATTAGCATTGTTGATGTTTACACTCGAATTTAGGGTAAGGCATCGTCGTTGCAACGCTTCTTTAGTTATTAGATTTTGTGTTCTTTTAGTTGGTGTTAAGATCGAATTTGGGAACAATATTTTTAAATGTAACAGTAGATATACCTAAGTTGCTAAATACATCTAAAGATTGGAACTCCCACACATACCTTTTGGTTTTCACAGTCACAAATATTACCTAACTCTATTTTGTTAATTTTTTTTTAAATGCAACTAACAAAATTACCTTACTTACATATTAAAATGAACGACTTTTATAAAAGTTTAAAGGTCATTCAGTCTTCATTCTTTAAAATTAAACTACCACACCGCAAAGAAAAGTTTTTTTTAATAAAACAATTTTAAAGTACACATGACAGCATATCAGTTTATACATGTTGATCTTGACATCGCCCTTATTTCGTTTATAATAGCGGCGACTTTCATAGTGCGAATGTATGCTGTATATACAATTTCAAATGCTGTATATATGTATGCTGTATATATACAATTTCAAATTTCTTACTTGATTTTAAGAAGAACGTGACAATTTATAGACTAACGGTTTCTTTCCAGATTTATCAAAGCCAGTAGTAGCAGTTTTTTATTTATCCAGCAGGATAGGCAAGGGACAGAGACATTCAGCCAAATCTTTTTAAGGTACTTTCCTTCATTCAAATCATAATCATCACAATGGTGGCATATTTTTGTTTTGTAAACAAAGTAGACTATTTATTTTAGGCAGAGTGTTATAAAACTCATAAAAACGAAATCATCATTAAAATCAAATTAGAATGCCATCAAGTGCGCGATTGATAAAAGTAAATGGAGAAAATCCACCTGACTCGAGTTTGTTTACTTTATATTAAGTGTGATTCAAAAAAAATAAGACGCAGTTTTTTCTAACGCTCTATTCGGCATTTTCCTAATTTATAGTACAAAATTCTAATCTTCCACGCAGGACTAGAAGTTAAAGAAAAACCATTTAACATGAGTAATAGTGGTGATAGGTTATTATTAACCTTTCGCCCACAACACAACAATAACCTTATGTCCCAACAAATTACTATTACAGTATGACTGGGAAGAGTTGGCAGTTTGCACATTCTAAGCTTTTCTTTCACTTTCAGTCCAGCTTGAAAGGATTTAAGCGTGGAAGGAAGGTGGAAGGAACTAATTGATGCTTACGACTAGTAGTTCCTTTAACCAGCGCAAAAGTAATTTTAGTATCAAATTAAGAAATTGGAGTGTGTATTTAAGGATAAGGTCGGGCTTCTAACGACATCGTTCAGTAATCTGAGAAGGACGGAATAGCTTTCCTTTCAACAGAAAGTAATTTTGGTCTTTGTGAAATTCTGTCGCGGAAAGGTGTCTTGGACACTAGGGGGTGGCAAGTTATTTGAAAACTAGCGTGGGAATTCGGGAAAATTATGTAATCTATGTGTTATTCTTAGGTCTAAGCTATACTACTTCTGTAATTTTTGTTCCGCAACTTTTTCAAATAATTTTTTGAAGTGAAAACTTCTTTAGCGGCTTTGTGCACTTTGAAGTATGGGTAAAAAATGTTAAACTTGACTCACAGACACGTAACAGACACGTCACAGACACGTGAACCTGATAGAAAATCCGTAAGGCGGAGAGGTGTTTAATAAATATAGTAAATTAAAACTGCTAAAGTCAAGATGTCATCCGGTGTCAGCATAGAAAAAATTAAATTAAATATTAATGCACAATATTAATTTTTAAGTTTTCACTTCTGCCGGCACTCCCTGAGTGCAACCCATTGTTTTTTTTCCCTAACGATAAGCAAAAACGGATAAGCAGCCGAAGTTTATAAGAGAATGCACAATAGGAATCAACTCAGCATGTTTTTTAAGTGTAAATTTAATAATTTATTTAGTTTTGTGTGTAAGCCTAGTTTTTGAGTGTAAGTTTTCCAAAAGTTGTCTAGAAGAGATTTTGCTTAGCGGTAAGGCCGTCTTAGTTTCTATCTGTAATTAAATAGTATCGTTGCTTGATTAATCCTCAATCTTTTCTGTCTTGTGCCAAACATGCAAATTTTCGTTTTACTTTTCCTTTTAGTAAATTTTTATCTCAAGGCCTGGATTACTTCGTTGCGATTTAAAACGTAATTATGCTGGCTTATTTTTAGTTAATTACCATTTATTCTCTTAGCGGATTCGTTTTGTTTCACCTGAGTTTTTGGCCAAGTGACCCAAATTTTACAAGCTTTTATTTAACTGGCAATGTATATATGTATGTAGGTAACTATGTTTGGGTGGAATCTTGCAACGTAATTTTGAAGCAGATACGTTCAACCGATTGAGTTGAAATTTTGTAGACACGTTTAGTTTTAGCTGTGTGACGTCATTCTAAATTCGACATGGCGGAACAATCAAAATGGCGAACTAAATATTTTTAATGCACTCCTACAATATATTTAGAAGGTAAGGCAACGGCCAGCTTAACTTGAATGGGTTATAAACGATCATTTTATTCTATTCTATTCTATTCTTTTTTGGGTGACTTTAAATTAATGAAAATTAAGAATGTGAAATCAGCTTACAAATCAACAACTTTTCCCAAATCGCTTCTCCATAAGTACAACTTGTTCGATCAGGCTGACTTGCCTTTGTATGGGCAGTCGAAAATTTGTTTCGAGAATTTCATATAGGTTTATATACAAAAGTTGTTTAGTTTCGTGAGGAGAATTAGCCCCTAATTTTTTAAGGCATAATGTCATTGCTTGTTTTAGCAAAATCAGTGACAATTTTTTTTGTTTTGAATTGAATTTTCGAGAGGGCATTAATTGCGCTTATGAGACTTCGTATATAATAAATTTAAAAAAAAACTTCTGTGTGTTTTTTGTTACAGGTTTCATAATAATTAAGTACAAGCTGAAAATACTCTGCAATTCTCAAGTTCGTTAAAATTCCTTATCTTGCTTTCCTAACATAAACATGCTTGAAAAAAAATTCTGTCGTAAAAATTCTACAGGAAAATATTACAAAATATGGCATAAAAATACATTTCCTTTTCGCCGAAACAAATTCCTTCCTTTCGCCATACCTAGTTCGCGATAAAGAATGGAGAAATTCTTTGAAAAATTGCATTCTTCAAACACAATTACATAGCAAGGGGACAAAAGATTTCGATACATTCCAACAAGCGTACCGCATTGTGCCTACATGATGCGATTTTTAGGGGCTCGCGTTCTACAAATTTTATTTGTTGTTTTTTATTCCTTCTACAGGGTGTTAAGTAATTCGATCTTATTCTCTCAGGTGGTGAATCAGCCCATGAAACTGAAAAACTTTCCCTAAGAACAAGTACCGAAATACGAAAAAAAATGTTGACTTCCCATACAAAATGATTTATCAGCTGATATAATTTGTATGGGAAGTTAAACATTTTTTTTCGTTTTTCGGCATTTGTTCTTAGGGAAAGTTATTCAGTTCCATGGACTGATTCACCACCCGAGAGGATAAGATCGAATTATTTAACACCCTGTATATTGTGTAAGTATAATCAAGTATGTAGCAAACTTAACTAACCTTGGTATCAGAGTTTTCAAGTCGTCAAAATGTCTCGGACTTGGTTTAACAACTATAGTCACTTGTCAGCTTAACGTGCCCTCCGAACCACGGAAAATAAATTGCCACTCTGGTCACCCATTTCGATCTTTGTCCCTGTCTATTTTCGATTATACCTAAAATATCTCCAAGCGAATGAGAAGCTCTTTTAAATCGGTAATTTTGCTCAGATGCTTTGTTTTGGCCTAATAAAGTATGTTTAGTATGGGATCATAAAAATTGAAATTTAGTACTTAATAAATATGTTTTAGTTAGCAATTATTGTGAGCGGTAAATTTATTAATTTAACTAAAATTGCTGAAATTATTTAAAATTTCATTATAGTTGAGTTAATTAAGTCGATAAATTAGCATACTAAAGAATCACTTACATCATATTATGTCATCTTATAACCTGAATTTATGTCAAAAGTAGCATCTATGTGTTAATACCACTGATGCTCTGCCTACCCCAATAAGCATTTTTGGGCGTGAGCGTGTGTGTATGTAGAATGTTCAAGAACGTTTATTGTACACACAGGACATAAATTACAGACATAAGACAGTACATACAAAAAGGTTCCGCTTATTTCTAAAAAGAAATTTTCACCAGCAGACCTGTTGATAGGATAGAGCAAGAAGAAAGGAAGACAGACGTGTACTATAGAAGAAAAATAGATGTACTGAACAAATTGAATGCTAATTATTACTTAAATACTAAATATTACTCAAGCTCAATCTCAATCTCAATCTCAATCATTTATTTGCATTTCCATATTGTGTACAAGGTCTTACTAATATAATACAAGTTTCAAATATGAAACCCTGTGAGGGCACAGCAAACATTTTTAAAAATTTTATACAATCTGACCCAAACATATCTATCTACCATTATTACTTACATTATTACTAAACTAAACTTCTTTATTACTAAAATAAACTAAATGGGATGGTTATGGGGCTGTTATTTAATCACTTGTATAAATTTCACTGTCGGAATGTATCAATCATGTATTCATTAATAGTGTAGTAGCATTTTTTATTTAAAAGTTCTTTAAGTGATATTAAAAATCTCTTATCTGATATTTCGTTTTTTATATTCTCTGGTAATTTGTTATATATTTTAGTTGACATAGCTAACGGTCCAGACGAATGTAATTTTAGCCTAGAAGCTAAATATATATAAAATTTTATAAACCTAGTACTAAAGATATAATAAATACATATATATATATATATAGAATCACACCTGGTAAAAAAAATCTTTGCCATAATTACATTATTTTGATCTCAGACGGCTTCAAATAATTTATTCAAAATATTCGCTTGCAAATTCAATATTACCAGCAAGCAAAACCTACGGAACTAAACGGTAATGCCTTTAAAGTCACCTTGCCTTTTCAGCCGCTGGAATTGGCCTCCCGATCCGCTTGGATATTATGCGGAGAAATGATTTATATTTCTGCGGTGCAGTTTTATGGCCATGCTCTTATATTGCGTTTTCAGTCCAAAAGTCAGGAATTTGAAAATTTAAATTCTTTCCTCTGGAATAGTGCAGCCGTGTTCTATTAGGTGCAATGTGTTGCATTTAAATTGTTCCGCAACTTCGTACGGAGACACATTTTGGTGTGTTGCGGTACTCTAGAGGTATATTTAATTTATAAAGCGACTGAAGGATACTTGGGACTTTGCTCTACTGGAAATTTTGTAAAATCTTCCTGTGTTTACTGCTGGGCTGAGAGTGAAAGAAAAACTTAGGATGTGCCAGCTACCTACTCTTCCCAGGTAAACAGTAAAAGTATATAAGAGGGATGCGAGGGTTTTGCTATATAATAGGTAGGCAAAAGGCTGAACACCTCTCACCATTATGCAACGTGTTCCATCTGATAACCCTCATAATTTGTTTTCTAGAATCACTGATGCTCTGCTTACCCCGTTACCTCGTTAGCGTATGTATGTATGTAATTATGTATATGTATTTCTAAAAGTTAGTGAGTCTGAACCTGCATTTTTATATGGAGTGACTTTAACCCTTTGCGCGCTTGTTTACGGCGCGTGCGATGCAAATCTTGCATTCACGGCTGTGCAAGAATCGTGCGAAGGTTCACTACTTAGCAAAACCTTAGAGGCTGGTGTTTTCCATAAAACCGAACAACTTTCACTAAGGGACCTATATAAAACAGAAATATTGTCTCATATTTTTTTACAAATCAGCTAATCGCAAAAATCAATTTTCTAAAGTAAACCAATTTATTATGATAAAAATAAAATATGGAATAAAGATGGTAATAAAGACAGCAAATACTTATAAAGATGTAAGATTTGAAATTTAACTACCACACCACCTTTTTGCAATGAAATGAAGGAAGTCTTTTTAATTAAATTATGTACGAGAAAACATCATGATAAAACTCGCCCGTCCAAGAAAATTCGTCTTCGAAGGACGAGCGGTCCACTAACCCGCATGCGGGTTGCATTGGGCCAGCGTGGTGGGCTATGGCCTAAATTCCCTTCGTGTTTCGAAGGGAGGCCCGTGCCCCTCGGTGGGGACGTATACGGGCTGGTAAAAAAAAAACGAGTAAGTGTTCCCTACTCCTTTTGTTGAGCACGGCCACTCAATACAAAATTTTGCTAAGCGTCTTAATAGCTGTAAAATTAAACAATTTATATCAACCCCACCATTCATCGCTTATATTATATAACTCTGAAACGGCTGAAAACCAATTTCGATAAAATATATCCAAGAACTATCTCGATTACGTCAGCTTTCAAACAAAAACACCCGCATCAAAATTGGTTCGCTCGTTAACGACCTACGTGCCACAGACAGTCACACAGATACACATGCCACACTTAAAATACCACTTTATTTTATCAGACGTTAAAAAGAAACTTCATCCAATATTTGTACAATTTATAAGTTTTGTCGCGTGTGGTTAAATTCGAAAATTTCGGTCACTTTAACAGTTTTTCCACTAAATAATGTCACGAGACATATCCAATAATATCCATGTAGTTAAATTGTGATTACAAAAAGTTAAGGATTTTCTCCGTCTCTTGAGAAAAAACAAGATACATCTACAAGGGCAAGATACGTTAAAATCTGGACTATTTTCCAGTCTAGCTAAGACTCGTTCCACACTATTAGGCAAGACTCTCAGACAAATTTCCTGTGCAGGGAACTATTTCTGAATGATACGAATGCTTTCGAAATCTTTTCATTAACCCACGATAAAAAAGAAGGGTGTTGTAAGTTTGACGTGTGTTTCTGTGTATTTGTATGAAGCTTTAAATTTAATTACCGTTTCTGCAACTCAGTGTAAGATTAGTTATGTCTAGGTAGACCACTTTCTCTGCTCTTAATTAATTAATTTTCTCAGAATGTCAATATTGTTAATATTGACATTCTGGAGAACTGCGGTCTACCTAGACATAACTAATCGCCAGAGGGCGAGCAAGCCTTTGCACAGAGCCCTCGCGTAATCAAAAGCTGCTTGCAACAGCGCCGAAGTATTGGATACTCATAAACAAAAATCGTGGTAAGCATCCGTTATAAATGTTTAAAACTAATAATAAAATATAAAAAAAAAATTGACCCGCCTTCAAAAAGGGTGAAATAATTTTTTAAATCTATGTTCACGAGTAAGTAGTGGTTACGGGTAAAACTGCAAATAGGTGAATTCATAGCGGAATATGGTAAATAGAGAGGAATGTTTTTTTTGACATCGGCGCCGAACCCCGGTAAATAGTGTTAAGTTAGTTTTATTTTATTTTGTTTTATTTCATATTTAAGTATGTTAGTCTGTAAGGTACTTATCTATGGGCCTTAGATGCCTAACAATAAATGATTTTATTATTATATTATTAAACTAGGTCTTGTTCAAACCGGCGCCGACGTCAAAAAAAACATTTCTCTCTATTTACCATATTCCGCTATGAATTCACCTATTTGCTGTTTTACACGTAACCACTACTTACTCGTGAATATAGCTTTAAAAAAATATTTCACCCTTTTTGAAGGCGGATCAATTTTTTGTTAAAAATATTTTATTTTATTCTTTTTAAAGGTTATCATTTATCTATACTAATATTTTGAAGAAGAAAGATTTGTATGTTTGTATTTTTGTAAGTATGTAACGCCTCCAAAACTACTGGACCGATTTGAAAAATTCTTTCACCATTAGGATGCTACATTATCCCTGAGTAACATAGGCTACATAATTTTCCAGTATTCCCACGGGAACGAAGTCCCGAGCGGGATGCTAGTCATTCATATACCTCCCTCATAGATTTAAATCCCTCGAGATTAAAGAGCGATATAGTGATCAATTACTTTCACCCTACGGAAAGATATGAGATTGTGATATTCATAACCAGTCGCAAGATGGAAAGAAAGATACGGGGTAGTACAATTCTCAAACCGATCGCCTGATGGCATGAAAGATATGGGGTGGTGGGTGATATTATCAACCGATCACCAGACGGCAGGAAAGATGTGTGGTGGTAATATATACTCTACCGGTCACTAAACGGTGACCGGTAGAGTAGGTAGCTCCAGGACACAAAGGAGCCCCAAAAATCAACTTAAAAGTCTCAGGGAACAAGTAAGTTTTTGCTTCCTTTACATTGATGACCTATTATCATCCACATATGTATATGACCGTAAATTTCAGTTTTATTTTTATTTTTAACCTAAACTACTGAAGCGATTTTGATAAAATTTTTATGGAACCAATTTGAAAGTAGATGCTTCCGAACTAAAAAAAAATTTGAAATCGGTCTACAAATGACAGAGTTTTGAGGTAACAAACATAAAAAAAATTAAAATTAAAATTCACCCGAATTGAGAACCTCCTCCTTTTTTTTGAAGTAGGTTAAAAATAACCGCAAAAATCTTAAACAGTATGTCTCGTAGGAAAACGAAAATTTTAGTGATGATATTGAAATGGCATGTCGAATATTATCAATCAAGAATGGCACCCTAGAGCAAGTAGCTAGCTAATTCCACCTCCAGCTGTGGCGCTGCGAGTAAAGTGGCTGTGCATTCGTGTAACAGCAAGATGTTGCATGTTTTGCTATGCAGTTTATTGCAGGATAACAATTATTGTGCTGGTAATACCATACAAACCAGAGCTGGAACGGTTAAACTAAGTGTGGAAAGGGTAACTTGCAAGTCTTTTTATCTACAGGTACGGCTAGTTATCCGTTAAGTTCAGTTGAACTCTTTTCTCAAAACGGAATTCCAGATTTAAAGAAAGAAAGAACACAATTTATTTTTCCTAATCTGTAGCACAAGACAGAATGGAATGGCGCACTTTGAAGATGGAGGCCAAGATCCACTTCAGCGAAGAAAATAGTAAATAATTTGTAGCATGAAAAGGGTTGCGACTCCGTATCATGCTTATATTAGATTGATGCTCAGGCGCTGACAAAATCGAGCTAATATTAACAGTAACTAAAATTAGAAACTTGAACTAATAGCGTCGTGTTTTCAGTAAAAAATGCTTTAATTTGGATGCTTTAATTTTCATTTGCAATTAGGACTATCTTGATTTAACCCTATAGAAAGAATTCTCCAACCGCCAAATAGCGGTTACACCAAAGATATTTCTTTTTCCAAAATAATCTCGTAACATAAATGGCCCTAATTTTTTTTCCCAGACCTAGAAGGCCTTTGTTTTTCAATTTACATGTTACCTAATTACTTGATCCGAAAAAATCGCAGCTCAGAGCTAATAAGTTAGATGAGATTGAGGGTCGAGGCCGGGACCACCCAGAAACTTACCTAATAGGCTGGAACAAGCGTCTAAGTGGCGAGACCACATTTTATTTACGGGTCGAAGCTTCTAACGTGAGGCCCATTTTTCTTGACCGCTGCAAGGGTGGTATCGCCTATACAAGGTGTTTAAAAAACCGATAAAATTAGGGAAAGAAAACTGTTTAAGACTCAAAATTATTCATTTCCCTAAAAATATATATTTGTGATATCCCTCACGCAGGTAAGCATTTAAAAAAATACTAAAAAAATATACATTAAAAAGTGAAATGTTCGCAAAGAAAAATCTAGTTACATAGTTTGACATCTTTCAAAATGAAAGTTTCATATAATAACTAGCTTTCCGCCCGCGGCTCCGCCCGCGTCCTAATTTTTTTTAAAATAAAAAGTATCCTATAAACCTCACGGAGCCCGAGACCTTTCCAACGAAGGCAAAACCGTGGAAATCGGTTCGTGCGTTCTGGAGTTATAGCGTCAGGAAGGAAAACCCGACTTATTTTTATATAGTAGATTGGCACTTAATTAAATTTTGATTTTCTTTGCATTGGGTATTTTTTAAACAAGTTGTATAATGTTGAATTTTGTTGTTGTTGAATGCTGTACATACCTTTATACATTTGTTTAACGAGTTTTGCAAAACTCATTACTCTGGCATATGCATGTGTTATTATGTTTTTTAAACTTGAGTACTTCATCCTTATGAAAATTGTATAATGTAGAAAAGTTGGTTGTTTGATAGAAAAGGCATTCTTGTCTAAACTTTGAGTTACTTTGAGCACATACTTCCATGCTGGACTGGGAGTGAAAGAAAAACTTAGAATGTGCCAGCTACCTATTCTTCTCAGGTATACAGTAAACGTATGTAAGAGGGATGCGAGGGTTTTGCTGTATAATAGGTGAAAGGCTGACCACCTCTCACCATTGTGTAATTTGTTTCATCGGATAACCCTCACAATTTGTGTCAAACGTGGCATCTAGTGGTTCTAGAACCACTGATGCTCTGCCTACCCCAATAGGGATTATGGGCGTGAGCGTGTGTATGTATGTACTTATTTGGTTTTGTTTCTTTATAAAAAGTATTTAAGGGTACACAATATTTTTTAAATCCTAGAAAAAACTGAACCAGATAAAATACCTGTAAATTTTGATTAAAAATCCCATTTGTTTCCCTGGACACACAAAGGCCGAATCTCCTTCAAATACAGATACCCTTAGAATTCCTAAAAGCCAAAAGAAATGAGAAAAGAATAGCCAGAAATATTTTACGGAATCAATCACAATTGTCCGTCCTTTGTCTCTATTAGGGTTTGCTTTTCATGCCACGAACAGAAAGTAATAAAAAAGAAAGTAATAAAAAAAGAAACCATTTTTTCAAGCAATAAATTTCATTAATAGCCTTGTACTTGTACGTTCAGGCATAGGCTCAGAGTATCAGATCGTCAGTGTTGCAGCGGAGTAGAAAAGGTTTTTCATAATAAAGCTGTCAGTTGTCCGACAAGCCAAAAAGCTTATGCAAATTTCTTGTAGCCGAAATTAATTTTGGAACTTTACAACTGACGTTTTTGGTGGAATCTGCGAGTGTTTGGAGTACTGAATTCCGTATTTATTTACAATATTATGTTGTCTGTTTTGTTCTAGTGAAATGTTTCTTCTATTGTTTTGGTTTTTGTTCCATATTTGAGTTAATGATGGCCGTTCTATCAGAGTAACTTGTGACCATAAAGTAAGTAAATTGGGTGACCTATTCTCATCAACAAAAATTATATTTTAACTCTAATGTGATCATTATTATCATTATATCAACCAAGAAAAACTCACTGTTGGATATTTTATTTCCCAAGAATTTCCATACTGATCGGTCCTGTATCACCCGTATCCAGCGGCTTTTCCTAATAAGTCAATGTTATCAGTCCATCTTGTGGATAACATTTTATTGTGTTTGTATCAATATTCCCAAGGATTCCCAAGATTCGGTCCGATCCGTATAATCATCGGTAGGACCATAGGTCTCAAACACTCAAAGGCCCATACTAAGGTTTTCCCTTGTGTTGTGTTCCTTGGGTTTTCCTAGTATTGTGTGGAAATGGATATTCCTACCCCAGCGGCCCTCGGTCCTTAAAACAAAGGAACTAATGCCATTGCAGTTTTAAAGAGGCCATTTACAATATCAGCAGAAAGATTTTCCAACATAGCTATTGTTAAAAAATCCTTTTTTTTCAGTAATTTTAACAATAGTATTTTATAAATAACTAAGGTAACACAACGTTCTTTCAAAACTTCAAATAAACCGTAGCGGTTTCATTTCTCCGCGAGCAATACCGTCCGCAGGTTTATCTATCGCTGTTCAAATAGAAGTCCTTTTTTAGAAACACACACAATATTTCAAAACAAAATGGATTTCATCTAAAGTAAACCATATATCGGGAAAAACAAACGAATTGTAACGTATTGGTTTTGTCTTTTTAGATTGGTTGAGTTTTTAGACGAAACTGCACAAAAGGGAAAAAGAAAGGGTTAATTTTGGTTGGAAAGCGATTTGTTTTTTTGAAAGCTATATGGCTTTTAAATACGGGTGTTTATTTCATATGCTGTTTGACGATCTGGTTTAAAGTCTCAGTCAAACAATTATCATCCTCCACATTTTAGCTAATAAGTTGGACGGATGCCTCTTCCAAGGTCCTAATTTAATAAGAAACGATTCTTTCATGAAAAGTTAGGGGATCAGCAATTATATTTCTAAATTCGTGCCACAAAACGACTTTATTGATGAGAACATTATCCTAAAAAGTTGAGGCAATGTTGATTTATCAAAATTATTTATTGTTTAGACTATCTTCGTTTACTACTGAAAACAGATCTCCTTCATGGTAAATACCATCTCACTACGGTTAGTGAGGGTTTATCTGTAATTCTTTTTTGTTTTTCTGAGTGCTGATGCTCGCGAATTATCAGCTTAGAGGCCTCGTACGATACTCATTAATAATGAGGTTGGTCCATTTTCTGCTCTGTTGGCAGCCTCACGGCAAATTAATTATTATGAAATTACTCTGAATTACATTAAGTTACCTTGACCGAAAGCCCGAAATCTGGACTTAATCTAATTCTAGCCGCAAAAAATATAATAAATCCAATGTAACGCTCGTAATTGCCTTATCCTTCATACGATAATCTTTGCTACCTCACTGAGGCGAGTAGGGCGAGTGGACCATTTTTCATCCCCTGCCGCGCCCCTGGGACCGCTTTAGTTTCAATAAGGAGCGAGATAAGAGCCCGACTGTGGGAAAAACTATGTAAGGAAATAGTTTAGGACTGGTCTTGAGGTCGTAAGGCATGTAGCTAAAAATTGTGATTGTTGGGTTATCCTGTTTTTATAAATTCGCCTCGATAAGTAGTTATTTTAATTTTATTTTTGTATTCAAGAAAATAATGCACTAACAGTTATTAATTTAACTCTGTGTGATGAATGATGTTCTTTGGAAATTATAATTAAACTAGTATAATACCTGTATTCTCTGACTTTCGATTGCATAGATAAAAACACAACACAATGATGTCTAATACATTTCTATTTTAACATGAATCTATTCAGTTCGATACTATTGAAAGCAATAATAAAATTTATTTTCTAATTATCAATATTAAAAAAAAAACAGAGAAAATGTGCTAAAACGTATCCGCAACAGGCTTCGTCATAACTAAAAACAAAGTATAAATAAAGTGAACAGGGACTGACATATCAAGTTACACATTAGAAAAAAAATGATTTGCCAATTTGGGAACATGATTTTGACTAGCTGAAAATGTAAACGGTTTATTCAAACCCGAAAACTGATATTCTGGAACACAAAACATGAAATATTTTGTTCAAAGTCTATTTAGGAGAACATTACCTATTTGTTAACAGTGCGAATGTAGTTAGAAGGGTAGGAAGAGGGCACCCTAGGCAAATGTTTTTGAATGTAGTGTGAAAAGACCGTGTTAGGAGTACCCAAATCCGAAGAGCGTTTGTCAAGCGAATTATGAATGTGAAAGAAACGAAAGAGGTGTGTTTGGATCGTAGCAAGTGGCAATCTGTGGTCTCTGCCTACCACAATGGGGCAAAGGCGTAAGCTATATGTATGTATTTATGTTTTCTGTGGTACAAGATGAATTTTATTTCAACCAAATAAGCATTATACTAAAACCGAGACGATCGGGGCAAATACAGCCGATGAAATAGCTTTTCTCTGAAAATTAATTCTGTGGGATCATTAACCCAATAAATTACTCATTTCATCAAAGGGCGTTTAATTAAAAAGATACGAGTAATTTATTTTGAAGAAGTTGAATTGAACAACTAAGTTTCGTTAGTCAGTAATTCTGTAGGATACTTTATAAGTGTAATAATAGTAAATTGAATTAGTCTTATGAAAAGAATAGTGTTTAGAATTAATGACAGTATAACACGTATTTAATAAAATACTTTATATTTAATAAGCTTGATAAAAACTACTAACCAATCATCAGCCTATCAAGTTGTAAAAATAATAATGTTTGTCAAAAATTAAATAATTTGAAGAAGACAGTTGATGAATCTTAGAAAATGTAGTAACATCAGTCAACGTATAATATAACAAAATAAGATCAGGGTACCTACCACGATCGTTTAAAAGCATTTCTGTTTAGGATCCAACTTTGAACTGCTTCGCAATTAGAATGTTTTTTAAAATGTTACCATGATGGCGCTGCTTCTGAACTGCTCGGTTGTCTATGGTCCATTTTAAATGTCTATATAGGTCTGCCTTTAAATCGCAACAGCGCCAAAATTGAATCGCTTATAAGCCATCATGGTACGAATAAGCGTTGCAGACTTGTTTAGGTCCTAAATTGGATCGCGCTAAGCGATCATGGTAAACCTTCAGGTCTAATAGTGCAAATGTGCGAGCTGATTGTGACCACGGCGACCAAGGTCATATAAAAATGCTATCAGTGAACATACCCACATTAAAAAAATAAATAAATATACAGTATTAATGTTATAAATATTGTATTTTTGTATGTTTGTAACGAAAAAACTCAAAAACTGCTTCAAAATTTATTTCTCGATTTCAAACAGATATAAAAATTCTTTCACCATTAGAAACCTTCCTTATCAGCGGGCGACACAGGCTTCATAATTATCTTGAATTCCCGGGCGGAAATACCTAATAATAGCGACTTAGGTTTATTGGGTAAAATATAACGACATTATTAATTAATTTACAAGCAGGCGTACATCAAATTGATATTATTCTACACATACAACAACAGATACGCCGCCACCGCCGGTTCAGAATCTTGATTGGAAACTCCAAAAGCAATTTGTTCGTGTTGCTAAATCAATCCTCGTATGTATGCGAAGTCCGTCCCAAATTCTACTGAAACACATAAATGCAATAACTTGGGTTAGATTTGCGCCCTAACATATAACTTAGGGTGGGTGCTAATAAATTTATATGCCATGCTTTGGATCGGTCCAGCCATAACGGGAAATTTATGTACCTCTAGTGTAAAGATCGGGGGCGAGGTAGATCGGAATGGATTTGATAGGCCAGTTTCATTCCCTTAATAGCTATCGTTTTAACAGTTTCAAAGGTTAACAAAACGAGTACGTTTTCCAATTTGTTTATTAAAACTAAAGTACTGCTTATTTTGCTAAAATATTTTCAAATATTTTTTGTAAATGCATTATGTTTTACAAGACAATCCATTTTCTCGAAGCGCTTTTGTTAATGAGGCTAGGACGGCCAGTTTAGTCGAGTGGTAGTGGCGGTGCTTCTCGATCGACAGGTTCTGGATACGTTTTCCAGTCAGAGAAAATATATATTACTTCATTTTTTTATGTTTCTTTTGGGCCGTGGGTGTTTTTGTCTCTAATTTTGTATGTTCCAACGGATTCACAATACAAAGGAAATCCCTAGAGTGGGCTTTTGAGTTTGTAACGTAGCGGTTTAGAAAAAATCCACAATAAGCAAATATGGTACATTTCTTTACAATCAATAAAAGCGTAGCGATGAGAACAAATACCTAATTTCATAATTATGTTATCTATGTAAATTAATAAAATAAAATAATAAAAAAAAAACATGATTAATACGTGCAATGCATTGTTTTGAATGCTCTGTTTAATTGAACCCAATCGGACTCAAAAACACATTATTGTTATTAAAACTTAAGCAAAAGATGGCCCAAAAAATTTATATGGAAATTGGAGTGGAAACTGGCAATAATCTGAACCGATCTCTAATGGGGCCATCAACCTTCCGTCAAATAATGACGTTCAAATTGGAAACTAGAATTTCGGATATAATTTGCGGAGTAAATTTGATTGCTCAATTAATTTTATGGGAAATAGGAGGAAATAATTCGATATACGCATTACGTATTTAATATTAAATTTCTCGGCGCCTAATGATTACAGATTAATATAATACGATTCCCGGTTCAACCAGGCAATTATTTAAAAAGTATGAATGCAGTTTAAATTGTTTTCAAAATTACAATGAAGTCTTCTTTCAGTAAAATTAAGGTACCTAGTTTCCCTCCATGTGGCATAGCCGTGGGACACCCTGTATATGAATACAATGCTTTGACTTTGCGACTATTGCTTTTAATAATTGAATTAAGTCAAGAAATTCTTTCAATCTCTCTGTTTGTAGAGAATCCATACAGCTGAAAGTGGTGTAGAAGCAAGTGTTTTAGTTTTTTTTGTATTTTTGTTTTTAACGAAAAGATAAATAATATAAGACATCTTTGTACTATTAAGAATATATTAGGTATAAAAACTTGGAAGGCGACATTGCTAAGCTGTTTTTGTTTTAACTTTGCAAATGAAACGTGATCTTATTGTTATCTGAAGTATAGTCATTTGTGATTCAGCACCTCAATTTCAAAACCTAGGGTTTTGCTCTAATTTTCTAATTATGTAATGTTTTACATTTCTAACTAACAAATCATTACAGAGCTAAAACGTATTAGGTTTTCTGATTCTGAGCAAATCGAAACTGAGTTTGTACATCTTTTAATATGTTTTTTTTTTAAAAAAGACAGGGGGAGATTGTTTCTCTCAAAGAAAAACACAAGCAATTTTTCCACAGAAATCTCGAGATACTGCGGTATGCATTTTTTCCGTCGTAAGACTGCATCCACAATCATCACTGGCCGTTAACTCTATGCGAGTTGCTGACATCGAATGTGAATTTGATGCAAACATTTTAAAATTTTTAATTCGATGAGCCATTCGTTAAGAGGGAAGAATAGTACGTGCTCGTCCATACAAAAAGAGAAAACGTTTTTCCACCTCTAAATATTTTAAAATCTGAATGATTTTTTAGTATGTTATTAACACAAGGAACCACTAGGTTGTAGTTTTTCCATTTTTCAAAATTCGCAATAGATTAAAACTTATAGGTACCTTAAATAATGTTTTTTTTGTATTAAAATTTCGTCAAATTAAACATTGCTTTTTGTCTATTATACAAAAAGAAATGTATTTTATTTTTAAAAGCTAAACCTATAAACCTATAAAATAATATGCAGAACCGATCGACACCAAAATCAAAGTGATCTGTTATGATTTAGTTAGTGGAAAACGTTTTCTCCCGAAATGCAAATTTCACCAAGAAAAATACCTATTGTCAATCGCGAGCTGCAACGGTCTCTATCGCACGCGATGCCTGGGAGCTTGAGCGCGCGAGCGATAGCAAATGTTTTCCTAAATTCTTATTTCGCTAGAATCGCGAAGCTATTCTTCCCTCTTAAGATATTCTCGAAGTGTGTAGGCGCGTTCATTAACTGTATTTTACGAGGTGTTCTTATGTAAACTTTTCTTTGGTGTGTAAGCTAATAAATGTGATTGTTTGAAGATCAAACAGGGTGGCCCAGCAAGCAACGTCCAAAAGAAAAATTTGTATGCCTCGTGTCGGGGGGCATTACGATCAGCCCCATATATGTGCTACGATTTTTTGTAGTTTAGCAGTTATTACACGTTTTATGACTTTTTTTCTTTGTCACCTAGCAGATATATATTTTTTCTTTTTGTATTATAGATTATCTAGAAATTTTAGTGGTGGTGAATAATAATAGAAATATCAGCTACCACTTAAAAAAAACTGGATGTCCCTCGTCATTATGGAACATGGTTTAAATTTAATATAAAAGTTAAAATTGGTACTTCACTGAAGCCTACTCAAAATTTCATGCCCTTTTTGTAAGAAGGAAAAAATATCTTTCAAATCAGAAAAAATAGCGTAATCCGGTTGTGATCAAAATCGGTAACCACAAAGAGGTCACAGTTCCAAAACCAATCCCGTTTGTCGGGGCATTAAAAGGAGCTTTTCCGCTCACCCGGTCTGATCTGGCGAAATTCAGATTTGTAAGAGATATTCTTCGGGCACTTCCTTAATGCTTCTTGCTTCCTCGCAAATTTTGTCTGGTATCGGAATTAACAAATTAACAATATTGTGGGATTAATTAGAATGGTATTATTATGGAATAAACTGATTATGTCTTTGCTAATCAGACTGGATACAAACATAAGCTCACGGCTTAGCCCCATTAGCAGATACCACATATTACCATTTCACTACGTATAGACGCCAGCGCATCAGGTTACTCTATTCATTTCAAAACCGCTCTTATCGCCACAGCACAGAGTGCAAGCGTGTGGTAACCTGAGTTGCGGCCGTCCGTACGAAACAAATACACTTTTTGGCTTCTTCTACATTCATAATTCGCTTTATATTTGTTCACATCAGGCTGGATAAATACTTGAATTTTTAATCTCTAAGGCGAAACTCGTGTTTCTAAAACAATTTTGCACATATAACCTAATTAGGTCTGAACTGAAATTATTGTAGAGTTATTTTACAATAGGTACAGTCCTTACTAATATCATATGTTTGTTACTCTTTTACGCTCAAACTTCAGAGCTAACACCCTGGATTAATATAGGCTGCATAATTTTCCCAAATTCCCACGGGAACTAAGTCCCGGGCGGAATGCTAGTCATTAAACATTGGTGTGAATTCAGAAAATCGTTGATCGCCAAAACACATTATTAAATAGAAACATTGTATTGGTCATAATCATAATGTTAGCTATACATATGTGTTTTGTTTAGTTTTTAGCTTCATCAAATATATTATAAGTTAAATTATTCAGTTTTAAACAAAATATCCTTGTCACATTAAACGAAAAAAAATTATACACAAACTTACTTGAGCGGCATGATAAAAAATTAACCCACCTTTTCTACAAAAAAAACCGGCCAAGAGCGTGTCGGCCCACGCGCATTGTAGGGTTCCGTAGCAGCATGGTTCAAATATGCAGCTGGCTTTTTAATTCTACAAGCATATTATCATAGTTTATGTTAAAATCCCCAAATACTATACTTAGTATCATAAACAAATGTATTAAAAAGTTTGGCCTAAATATAACAGAATGGAAGTGTTTAATGCGCGAGCGAAGCCAGCGCGACTTTTTTTTTTGCGACAATTTTATTGTAAGGAATAATATAATAATATCAAGCTAAGCAGGTGTATATTTTTAATGTCGTTTTCGTAATTAGCACCCACAAAAACCTATTAAACGACACCTGAAGTGTCAATATGTTACAGCTTGGCTTTCGGCTCGCCTCACTTTTAGCGTGGAACCTTGTATGTCAACCATTTTGGATTAGGGTACACTTCGTCGTAAATGCTACCCTCGTGAATTATTCCACATTTTTTTTCATTATAAAAATTAATGTTTCCTAAACGGATTGCTGAATCGAAAAACGTTTGTAGTAAACCCCTTCTATCTTTTAAAAAGCTATCCTATGATAACGCACTCGATGATATCGGCTAGAAAAAAAACCATCGCCCATTCACGTTAATGGAAAACACACGAAAACATTTTTTTTCTACCATTTTATTTTTTAGATTTGTCACCACAATCAATAGGTATGTATGACCATGCCAAATTTCAGCTCTGTGCTACCAAGGGTTTCTTAGGAAACCTGCGGACAGACAGACATGGCGAAACTATAAGGGTTCGTAGATTACTACGGAACCCTAAAAACAAATGTATTATTAAAGAGTTTGTAATTTGGGAAATAATTTTTGTTTTGGTCTAAACGCAACCGAATGTAAGTATAAAATTCGCGAGCGAAGCGAGCGCGAATTTTTTTTGTTGATTTTTTTTTTGTTTTTTTTTTTTACGGCAATATTACTGTTAGAAATAATATCAACCTGCTGTTAAAATAATTTTGATGTCATTTTCGTAATTAACACCCCCAAAAAACTATTTAACGATACCTAAAATGTCAATATGTTACAGTTTGGCTTTCGACCTCCCCTCACTTTTAGCGTGGAACCTTGTAAACATATTCTTATTAATCCCAAAAACGTTTGGTCGACTATTACTCGCAAACTTGAAGGGCCAACTTATGTGTGATAGTTTTTCTTTTAATTTCGTTGTATATTCTATAACCGTGAATTTTTTACATTTTTAGAAACAACTGTTTAGCTGGTAGTGTCCCCCCCGGAAACTTGTTTTTAACAAAAAAATTCACTTTAAAAATATTTTTTTCTCAAACGGAGTGCTGAATCGAAAAACGTTCTTAGTAAACCCCTTCTATATTTTAAAAATCTATCTTATGACATTCAATTAGATGGTATCGGCGAGAAAAAAAAATCCATCGCCCTTTCACGTGTATGGGAAACACCCGAAAAAATGTTTTTTCCAAAATTTTATATTTTAGATCTGTCGGCGCAATCAATATCTATGACCATGCCAAATTTCAGCTCTGTAGTACCAAAGATCTTATATTAGTAAATATATTCTTATTAATCCCAACAGTGTTTGGCACTTGGTCGACTATTACTCGCAAACTCGAAGGACCAAGTTATTAAAAAAAAAAAAAATTAAATGTTTGATAGTTTTCCTTTTAATTTCGTTATATAATCTACCCACGTGAATTTTGCCACATTTTTAGAAACAACCGTTTAGCAGGTAGAGGGGGGGGGACACTTGTGTTTGACAAACATTTTCACTTTAAAAATGTATATTTCGCAAACGGAGTGCTGAATCGAAAAACGTTCTTAGTAAACCCCTTCTATCTTTTAATATGCTATCCTATGACACCCCACTCAAAAATATTGGCGAGAAAAAAAAAATTCATCGCCCTTTCACGTCTATGGGAGACACCCGAAAAAAATTTGTTTTCTAAGATTTTACTCTACAGTTCTGTCGGCGTGATTCATATGTATAATCATGCCAAGCTTCAGCTCTGTAGTACCAAGGGTTTCTTAGGAAACCCGCGGACAGACGGACAGACGGACAGACGGACATGGCGAAACTATAAGGGTTCGTAGATTACTACGGAACCCTAAAAATGCATCACTGAAACTTTCATTAGCTCTGTCAGCCACTTTGTAATTCAAAATACAAAAGCACAAACATTCTTTCTCTTTGCGCCAAAGCTATTCATACAATTTTAAACGACTTCATCAAGCTACAAACACTTTTATTGCTTCTTTAAAGGCGCTCAACAGCAACAAACTCTATTAAGCGTACTTAGTTATTCATAGGTTAAATCTTTCGTTTCTACCCCATTGAATGTTAACACTCAACTTTTTCAGTGTTAAACGCTTTGAATAGTTTAACCTTTTGTTCGGCAATCCAGACAGAAAACTAGACGTTGTGAGATAAAAATATACTTTTCTCTTTTTTCATTCGAAATTCAGACTACGCGACTGAGTAATAAGGTCTTATTTGACAGCAAAACTAAGTTGGCGTTGATGTATTCAGGTACTGAGGACCTTTAAAGAGAGTGTCCTTTCATCCCCTCTTTTTAAGCCCGGAGCTGCAATTATAGTTACAGTGCCTCGGGAAGGTAACAATTTAGGGTTCCGTAGACAATTTGATAAGCGCGAAGCAACTCCAATTTCAAAGGCGTCAGATCCGATTGATGTTCAAATGATCCTATTGAATTTGGTTTCCCTTTGTTTTGTGTCACAGAAAATCTGTGGGATACGTTGCGGTATAAATTACTCAAAGATAAAATCCAAAATCATAATAATGTCAATATTTCAATATTTTTGGTGAAAATTATCATCATAATCATATCATGATATGCAAAATACATACTATATTATAAAACAAAGTCGCCTCTGTCTGTCTGAACGGGATAACCTCATAAACTACTGAACCGATTTTTTACACGGTTTTCACCAATGAATGGAGCGATTCAAGTGGAAGGTTTATGTGTTCAATTTATTTCCGAAATAATTAAATGATAATTATAAACAAATTTGTGCGCAATTAAAATGTACGGAGCCTGTCTCTTCTACAAAAATTAGTTCTTTGCATTTCACTGGAGATTTTCACCTTTGTATAGGCTTGTAAAGCCTCCGTTTTACAGTTTTTTTGTTGACAAAAACTGCCTTTTTATACTTTGTTCCTTTATAAACCAGGAAAGATGTAAGAACACGAACTTTTATGTAATTGCCTGTGCAGTAAAAATGTATTGAAGCTTTTTTCGAGAGGCACTCGCTTGTTTGCCGGGTTTTCACATGTAAATTTTGTAAAGAACCATCAAATTATTTTAACATAGTTGATTTCCATTTATTGCGCTTTTTGAAATTAACATAAATTATATTAAACGGCTGCTGGATGCGGGTGGCGCAGGAACGATCGAGGTGGAGATCCCCGGGTGAGGCCTATGTTCAGCAGTAGAGGTCTTGTGGCTGACATGATGATGACGATCTTAAATTTGTGACTCATTTCAATTATATAACTATCCTTAATACAATTATTACTTAGCTAAAAGTCATCCATAAGTCAAAATATGCTTATTCATGTTATTTGAGAAACTCATTGTGTTTCTGAGACGAAAACAGCAATGGTTTTTATAAAACGCATTATTTTACAAAAACCTTCCCTGTTTTCTGGTTAGAGGTAGTACTTTAGTCGCCTTATAAAACCCCCTACAATCTTGATGCGAATAAAAGTAGCAATATCACACTTTCTGCTGCAAGCAATACATCTTTTATTAGGATGCATAAGATGTATTGGGCAACCAAACTCTCGATCAGTGTGGTTAAGCAACGTACGAGCGTTCCCGTGGTTCAGAAAGCACTTTAAGCCCTCCGTCCTAGCTGCCGTCATCAAACCAAGTCAAAGGCCATTTGGCCGATTGAAAACTGTGACACCAAGTTTTGTCAAGGTCGCCATGTACTGGCTATAGTCGGGCAGAGTTAGGTTTAGCGTCAAGGAAATTGTAACCAGCAATTTTATTTTTCTATAGATCTTTGCATTTGTATAAACATATTCATTTTGTACAACTTTAAAGTTGCAGCGTGGCTGTTGAAAAAAATGTCCAAAACTGTCAAAACAGGTTTTTTGCGATTTACCGGTAAACTACGCGTCTGGCGGTAAAAAGTGTAATGTAACAAAAAACCGCAATAAAAAGACAAACAAAATGAGTTTTGTTGGGTCCCGATCGGTTGATCGGTTGGTAGCAGCAAAAACTGAAAAAATGGTCTTCTTTGTGATCAACGTTTTAGGGACTTGCACTCACTTAAACTTTATGAAACTTGACATATTGTAGAGGAAAATTAGGGAAAGAGAAAGAGAGGTTTCAAAAGTCTCTACGTAGTCTACAAACTTTTTTAGGGCCATTTTACAAGAGGACCATTTTTCAGTTTTTGCTGCGGTTTGCAAAAAGTTTAGGTACGATCGAGCTAAAATTTTGTACAAATGTTAAAAAATATAATATTTACCTTCAGTCCAAATTTAAGCTCTATACTTATATAATATACAACGAGAGTTATTGAATTTCGAAAAAATGGTCAAAAAACACGGTTTTTTGCGGATTGCGCAAAAACTACCAAACCGATCGGGACTCAACAAGACTCATTTTTTTGTCTTTTTATTGCAGATTTTTGTTACATAACATTTTTTACCTCTAGACGCGTGGTTTACCGGTAAATCGCACAAAACCTGTTTTGACAGTTTTGGACTTTTTTTTGACAGCCGCGCTGCAACTCTAAAGTTGTACAAAATGAATATGTTATACTAATGCAACGATCTATAGAAAAAACATTTTTAATTGCTGGTTACAATTTCCCAGATTTTAGCACTGTGATCGGCTAATTCTGCCCGACTACTACGAATTTGATAATAAAGCGCTACATTAAAAGATAAAGCCATAACCAGAAAGCTGCTTGTTTCTAAAAGACTACACCATTTTCACACGCTGCAACGCTTATATGAGTAATAACTCCCAACTAGCGAGCGCTTGAGCGTGATTGAACGCAACGACAACCAAGCACGTCTGTAGTTTTTGATAATAAATCGTTCAACGGAAAGAAAATGAGGAAAGTATTGAAAAAGCTTTGAAAAGACATTTTTTTATGCTATTTCAGCTCTGATCTTATCATTTGCTTCTTTGATGTAGCAATACGTTTCCTCCTTCAATAAATATTTTATTCTTATCAAAATGTCTTTTATACACTGGTTATAAAAATAGTATAAGCCTAAGGACAAACGAATGGTATGAACTCTGGCTTTATTTGTCTATATACTTAATAATTCTAAGTTCAGCGTTGGCCCTTTGATGGGGTAATTAGAGATAATAATTCTATTACTTGAAGTCAAGACTATGTCTACAGAGGCTAAAATAGTGACTCATTGGTAACTATTCAAAGTTACTTTAATATTTATAGTATTAAAAAAAATAACTTCATCGGTAGTTACTTTTTATTTATCATAGAAGAAGTTTTTTTTATCAGCCCATATTATGTATTCACCGTGGGACATGGGCTTCCCTTCGAAACACGAAAGGGATTTAGGCTGCAATCCACCACGCTAGCCTAATGCGGGTTGGTGGACCGCACACCTTTCGAAAACTAATTTTTTTAGACGTGCGGGTTTTATCACTATGTTTTCTTTCATCCCTAAGCAAGTAATCATTGATTGAAAATCTGAACTTAAATCCAAAAGGTCAAGTTTAGCGATACAGGCACGAGGATTTGAACCCAGTTTCCTAATAATTTTCATTAATTGGTGCGTCAAAGCTCAAATTCTTTTAACATCCTGTCTTCACCAAATATCATCCTAATCCTAAACATATATCTCGATGATTCTGGATCCTGTTTTAGCACATTTACAATTTAAAGGACTTTACATGTCCCTATTTAAATTGAAATCCAAAAGTTAGAGTCAGTTAGCTTCAGAGTTAGATTAATTTAAATGTTAAATATTAAAATTAAAAAGTCTTTTAAAAAGGCAATAATAAAACACGCGTGCGCTTCTTTGATTAAATCGATTTAAAATTTCAATAGGTACATATCTTTAAATGAAATAAAATTTCAAGAATATCACTGAATTTTCTTCGTAGACCGTGAAATTGTTTTCATTGCGTCTAATTCGAATCATCTATTGGTTTCAAACAAATGGCTGTGATAGTGGCAGTAATTGGATTTAAAGATTTTATTAATTCGACACCTGGGGCTGCTTACAATCAAAATTTTGATTGTCACTTGAAATATACGCTTCGCCGAGATTTCATTAGGGGTGAGAATTCTTGTGGTTCATGAGAACTTCTAGAAATTTGACTTTGATCGGGATAATAAGTCACAGCGTGGATATCTTTCTACATGATTGCCTTACGTTGTTAGTATAGATAGAGTGAGTTCTAGTATTAGAAACTGAGACTTCATTATATTTTTTATTTTCCTTACAGTTCAGTGATCAGTACCTGGGCCCCGATTTTATAACTTAAGTTGTGTGTCGATGAAATGGTTGCCATTTTTATCCGTTCAGGTAACGAAATTGAGAACTATTCAAATTTCATACATCTAATGATGGCTGCTTTGACTGATGGCTCCACCGTCAACTGAATTTTCAGTTGCTTAGGTAGTCGAAACAAAGTCAGAGGCCTTTATGCGGTTTAAAAACTCTGACACCAGGGTTAGCCAAGTTCGCCACACACCTGACTATACCTACACGATAAGAAGAAGAAATTAGTTAGCAATTTTACATTTGGTTGGCGGTGGCGCTACTGGTCGGGGTGGTTGTCAGAATGTATACGAAAATTAAGTAGTTCTCAAATTCGATACCTGAACAGATAAAATGGCTTCCAATCCATCGACATACCAGGGCCCTGGGGCTTTACTCTGTACTATCTGCGATCGACGGACGGCCGATAATTGTCAGTTTCTGTCACTATCATCTGTAAAGCACAAGACAAAGATGTACTGACATTCAACGCTCCGAAAGTTCGTTCGGAGATAGTACAGAGTAGAGCTCCTGATTTTTGCTTTAGAAACACTAAAGTCCACCTTTGTAAACTTTTTCTCTTTTTCTGTATCCTATCTACTTTAAGTGCAATAAAGAACATAATATAATAAGTAAGCCTTGTCACAATTTTATCGCTTCTTTCATACATTAATTTTGTCTATTTTGCGAATAAAAATAAATAAGAATCTGGAGCTCGAAAAATCTTTTACAGCTAGAACCAGGTTCAATACTTCAAACAAAAAAATGAGACATTCAGTTGCCAATTCCAAAGGCAGCCAGAGGCAGACGGTCAGCAAACAGTTCATTCCCTTTGTAGGGGTCATAATAATTGCTCCCCTAGGCGAGTTGAAACTACAGAGGACAGTTTGGATTGTAGGGTGAGATTGGAGGCATTGGGCTTTTCTATAATTTCAACGGCTCGGTACGGCTCGGCACGTCACGGCACTGAACGTCACGTCACGTCACGGCACGGCACATCACGGCACAGCACGGTAAAATTGTATTACCTCCTATATTCCCAGCTCCTTCCATCACTAGGAATACAGAGTTGAGGTATATATGGCATGGTAACATTGTTAAACCCGTAATATTGTAATTTGATTTAGTAAGATTAAAAACTCTCGGTACTTTGTGAATTGACGGACTTTTTTATAATATTAATACAACCTAACCTAAATTATCCTAATTTCATGCAGGCGGCCCTTAAAGTATCTTACAGGGCTTTAGGTATCTCTCTTTCAACCTCTCGGGTGGTTAATCTGTCCATGTAACTGAACAACTTCCCCAAGGAACATAGGTCAAAATACAAAAAAAAAATTGATCTACCATACAAAATGCGTTATATGCTGATGAAGTTTGTACGGGAATTCAACATTTTTTTTTCGTATTTTGACCTATGTTCCTTGGGAAAGTTGTTCAGTTTCATGGACTGATTAACAACCCGAGAAGTTGAAAGAGAGATACCTAAAGCCCTGATTAAATTAATCGCGGGAGATTATAGTTTCATTAGTGGAATTATAATACTACAGTTTTCACAATTTTCCGATGTCATATACAATTTTGCCATGCCATGCCGTGCCGTGCTGTTCGAATTATTAAAAGACCTATTTTGATCCATCGCATAAGGTAAGGGACAGATTAGAAAAAAATAAAATGGTAGAATCTACCCATAACTATGATTGGCTACAAGTAATTTATTTTTCCAGGAAACGTTAAGTTAATGAGTTTTCGTTAATCTACCTATTCTGGCGCTATGCAATCGCAAAACAGCGCCTCGCGTCGCTTTTAGAAATGGCATGTTAGTCGGGCAGAGTTAGGTTTTGCGTCAAGGAAATTGTAACCAGCAATTAAAAATTTTTATTCTACAGATCTTTGCGTTAGTATAAACACATTCATTTTGTACAACTTTAGAGTTGCAGCACGGCTGTCAAAAAAAATGTCGAAAGCTGTCAAAACAAGTTTTTTGCGATTTGCCGGTAAACTACGCATCTGGCAGTAAAAAGTGTTATGTAACAAAAAACCGCAACAAAAAGATGAAAAAAATGAGTTTTGTTGAGTCCCGATGTGTTTTTGCTGCGGTTTGCAAAAATGTTAAATGCAATCGAGCTAGCATTTGGTACAGATATTAGAGGCCGTAATATCTACCTTTAGTTCAAATTTCAGCTCTTTATATAATATACAACGAGAGTTATTGAATTTATCCTAACGCAAAGATCTATAGAAAAAACATTTTTAATTTGCTGGTTACAATTTCCCAGATTTTAGCACTTCTGGCCGACTATGTACGCTTTTTTATGTTTTACGCTGTTATTATTATTTTTCTTGTTAAATAAAGTGCATTCGAATAAATAAGAAAATATTAAAAAGACATGGAACATTTTGGCTGTAAGAAGATTCAACTGGAAAATCATTTCGAACTCAGTGTTTAAGTTTATAGGAAGCTGACTCTAATACCCTGTATTTATTTTTACAGTAAATCCTTCAAAAATTGTAACATTAACTTATTTGAGTATATTCTAAAACAATCTAAACAAATGAATATTGCAAAGAATGCCAACTGAGCAAGAGGAATGAATGTTCAGACACACACGGATGCAGAATAAAATGTGTTTTACATTAATAGTAAGGAAACTTTGATATTTACTATTAAGAAAAAAGTTATTCTGATTTCCAAGGTATATTACTGCAAAGTTTCATCAAAATCCTTGTAGCCGTTTATTTATTTTATTTTATTGAAAAGATCACCAACACACCGACTCTTAATTAAAATGGCACAAACTTACAAAAAATGGCTTAATGGTAACCCAAATAAAGTGACAACCGCATTTGAAAATTTTTTTTCTTGCGTTATAAATGGTCTAACTAACATGACTTTGTTTTTTTATGTTTATACTTAATGACAATGACAGAAACATGCTTTTTAAAAGATTAAAGAACCAACCACATGACTTTCTTCCTCAAGCTTGCAGCAATCACGAGCATATTTCTACTTATGCCTTCCTAAGCACATTCGTTACTGTTACAGTTATTTCGACTGTGCATTTAAGTTGCAAGCTGAAATTTTCACAGCAGCGTTGTGCGGTGGTCTCAAAGGTTTGGAATCTCTGAAGCGCTGTGTTCACATGTACTTTGGACTTGCAGTTTCCTTAAGTTGTTTTTAAAGTATTTCTGTTAATGTACCGGATTAGTGTTGTTGTTTTATTCTCTTGCTTTAGCATCCTGCTTTTACAAAGTTGTTTTCGAGTACTTTGTTTTGCAGGTTCTGTAGTGTTCTGAATGACTTGTGCGAAATACTTTGAGTTTAGTCTATTTGTTAGGATATAGACTTTCAATAATAAATAATAACAATAAATTGTTTATTCATTTACAAAAAGGCATACTAATATGCATTAGAGAGTACAAAAATATTTAAAAAATAAATAAAAGAAAACTTAACTAATTAATTACGTGAAACCTGTGTTTCAGGCATTATACGATGGGCTGGTACACAAACTAAATCCAATTTATTTTGAATAGATATACCTATTATGTGACTAATGCATAATTAGTCACATAATAGGTAAGTTTATTGTTAACTTGATGTGATGATGATGATAAAAATACTTATAAACCTTCCTCTTGAATCACTCACTTTTTCTAAAACGACTTTTTTAAATCAGAATTTTCACGAGACTTTAGGCGTTATTTTTTCGTCTAAGTAAGTCTTATTGGAAACTTCGAATTAACTACTATTTAAAAAAAGCCCTGGAAATCTAGGCGCATTTTATATTTCCCCGTTCATAGTAAAAATTGCTTTATATGTACCTGTGTAAACAACTAAACATCTTGTCTAAAAAGTTGTTAACTTTAACAAAGAGTGTTCTATGGTTTCTCAAGTTTCTAAAGATAGAGTTTCTAAAGGTTTCTCAAGAAACTAATTTTCGAGCAATCTCATCTTATTTTACTAGAACGTTTAATTATTTTGGGTCTGAATTTAAAATTTTTGAGAATCCATTTTCATGATTCTGCTTTTAAATTATGTTAGGTAAGGCAATTATTATTAAGATAAGATATTTATGTCTGTCTGTGGCATCGTAGCTCCTAATGGAAAGGACCAATTTTATTTTATTTTCTTAAATTTTTTGTTTGAAAGCCGTGATCGAAATGGTTTTTAACTTTATTTGATCAAAATCGGTTCAACCGTTCAAAGCAATACGAAATAAACGTCAGGGCATGAAAATATTTTTTTATATTACAGTTATTTTCTATAATTTTTATACAAAATATATTAATAATAAAACTTCTTATTCGGGTACTATGAGCGCTGGTTGAATGCCTCTTATGGCTGCCAACAACAAAACTACATAATATAAAATAACAGCATGAGTACTAACAATTTCTGATTTACATTTTTAGACAACCAAGTGTAATACGGTATACTGTTATGAAAATTTGCACCTTTAGTGATATGAATTTAAGCCGAATTGTCAGCTGTATTTGTGCTTTGGTCAAAGAATAGAGCGTTGGTAAAATGTATGTTATTTTTAAATAAATTTTTGAATATTTATGAATTTATGCTTAAGTACTTAGGTTTGGAAATTAATTTGGAAAAAACTTATTAGGAACTTATAGAGCGTCCTTTTTTCCAAGACTTTACAATTGTAAATTATTCGTCTTACCAGCCCATATACGTTCCCACCGAGGGGCACGGGCCTCCCTTCGAAACACGAAGGGGATTTAGGCCATAGTCCACTACGCTGGCCCAATGCGGGTTGGTGGACGCAAATTATTATAAGCTTTTAATGTATGCTATGTGATATCTTCAAAAATCGTGAGAATACCTAGCTTGAAGATGATTTGAAATTAGCAATAGAAAAGACAATTTTTATTTTAATGTTACATTACATATGTTCACGCCTGTAATCCCATACGGTGGTTCAGAACCACTTAATGCCACGTTTGACATAAATTCTTAGCGTTATTGATAAAATATGATGTACGGTAGTGAGAGGTTGTCAGCTTTTGGCCCACAATAGTCTCATTACTGAATTTACAGTAGGCCTTTCAAGAGTTGGCAGCTGGTACAATCAAAGTTTTACTTTCACTTCCAGTCCAGCGTAGAAGTATTTTTTCAATTAAAAAAAAACAACGGGTTGCACTCCGGGAGTGCCGGCAAAAGTGAAAACTTGAACATTAACGTTGTGCATTATTAATATATAAATAAAACAAAATACACAAAAAGAGTCCGTTATTCTCTCAGGATTCGAACCCTCGACCTGTTGCTTACAATCCGGCAACTTTTCCACTCGACCAAACTGTCTACTTTCAATTTTGTAAAATAGTCTATCTATCGGTATTTGCGCACTATGTGCGAATAATCGTTGACTTCGTTGACATCTGTCACAGATTTTACCATAGGGCTGCCATCCGTCCGGGTTTCCACCCATACTTCAAAGTACACAGCGCTGCTAAAGAAGTTTTCACTTCAAAAAAGGTGGCAACCCTATCCTACACATTTTCGATCAGGGTCACGTGACATCTGACGATCTGACGCGAGTTCATCGCGAGTTTAACATTTTTTCCCCATACTAAAAGTGCTCAACGCCGCTAAAGTAGTTTTCACTACAAAAATTTTGAAATTAGCTTTAAAAAAACCGGCCAAGAGCGTGTCGGGCCACGCGCATTGTAGGGTTCCGTAGCAGCATGGTTCAAATATGCAGCTGGCTTCTTAATTCTACAAGCATATTATCATAGTTTATGTTAAAATCCCCAAATACTATACTTAGTATCATAAACAAATGTATTAAAAAGTTTGGCCTAAATATAACAGAATGGAAGTGTTTAATGCGCGAGCGAAGCGAGCGCGACTTTTTTTTTTTTGCGACAATTTTATTGTAAGGAATAATATAATAATATCAAGCTAAGCAGGTGTATATTTTTAATGTCGTTTTCGTAATTAGCACCCACAAAAACCTATTAAACGACACCTGAAGTGTCAATATGTTACAGCTTGGCTTTCGGCTCGCCTCACTTTTAGCGTGGAACCTTGTATGTCAACCATTTTGGATTAGGGTACACTTCGTCGTAAATGCTACCCTCGTGAATTATTCCACATTTTTTCTATACATATTATAAAGAGGAAAGATTTGATTGTTTGTTTGTTTGTTTGTTTGTTTGTTTGTTTGTTTGTTTGCATCGAATAGGCTCCGAAACTACAGGACCGATTTGAAAAATTCTTTCACCATTAGAATCCTACATTATTCGGGATGGACATAGGATACATGATTTTCCCGAATTCCCACGGGAACGAAGTCCCGCGCGGGAAGCTAGTTCATTATAAAAAAATAATGTTTCCTAAACGGATTGCTGAATCGAAAAACGTTTGTAGTAAACCCCTTCTATCTTTTAAAAAGCTATCCTATGATAACGCACTCGATGATATCGGCTAGAAAAAAAACCATCGCCCATTCACGTTAATGGGAAACACACGAAAACATTTTTTTTCTTCCATTTTATTTTTTAGATTAGTCACCACAATCAATAGGTATGTATGACCATGCCAAATTTCAGCTCTGTGCTACCAAGGGTTTCTTAGGAAACCTGCGGACAGACATGTTAAAATAATATCAAAATATTTGTTTTAAGTCTAGTGGCATTATGTGATTGCGTCCTTTGTCTAGTTTATAAAAAAAAATAAAGTCAGTGTCGTGCAACAATCCATTGTGTTTTATTAGGTTATGGGCCCAGTCCCATATTTTAGTTAATTAAAAGTATATTTCTAGAGCTATTTTCGTGTGAACATCGGAAATGTCGTCTTCCAGCTACCTAGTGAACGTGCCAAAGTTAAAAGGCCGAGAGAACTACGACGATTGGGCGTTTGCAGCGAAGAACTTCTTGGTGCTAGAAGGGATCGACATTGATGCGATACCGGCCGATTTAAAAGAAGCGGATCAAAAAAAGGCAAAAGCGAAGCTTGTGATGACCATTGACCCTACTTTATATGTGCATATCAAGAATGAGACCACAGTTGGAGGCTTATGGAGCAAGTTGAAATCATTATTTGACGACAACGGGTACACAAGAAAAATCAGTCTACTTCGAACATTGATTTCTATTCGACTCGAAACCTGTGAATCAATGACAAGTTATGTGTCTCAAGTAGTTGAAACGGCGCAAAGATTAAAAGGAACGGGCTTTGAGATAAATGATGAATGGATCGGTTCATTATTGTTGGCGGGTCTTCCAGAAAAATTCTCACCGATGATAATGGCGGTTGAACATTCAGGTATCGCTATCAGTGCTGACGTCATAAAAACGAAGTTACTCGACATGGGTGATGTTGGTAGCACTGAGTCCGAGTCTGCTTTTTGGTCGAAAAATCGTGGTAAAAATGGCGACCAGTCAAGACAAACGTCAAACAAAGCGTCAAATGGTAAAAAACAGATCAAGTGCTACAATTGTAAGAAAATGGGCCACTACAAGAACCAATGTCCTGAATTGAAATCAAAAGCTAGTGCATGTAGTGCTGCGTTTAGTGCTGCATTTTTGAACGGAAAATTCAGTACTGAAGATTGGTATGTGGACTCAGGAGCAAGTGCGCACATGTCTGCTAACCTAGAAAGTTTATCCCGTGTTCGAAAAACACACGAAAATAAAGAAATAATAGTTGCAAATCAGATGTCTGTGCCAGTGTCGTGTATCGGAGATACACAGATTACCACCATAGTTAATAAACGTGAGTACCAAATCAAAGTTCAAGATGTGTTATGCATTCCTAACCTCACAACAAACCTATTGTCAGTAAGTCGATTGATAGCAAATGGAAACAATGTTTCATTCGAGAATAACGCTTGTTACATTCATAACCAACAAAGAAAGTTAGTAGGAGTGGCTGAGTTAGAAAATGGAGTGTATAAATTAAAAACTATGAAGTCTGAGAAAACTATGGCAATGACAGCAGTTCAAACTGTGTGTGCAAGACAATGGCATAGAAGATTAGGGCACATTAATAGCAATGACTTGGAGAAAATGAAGGATGGAGCTGTAGAGGGAGTATCCTACACCGAGAAGGCTGACATTAAAATATCAAACTGCATAGTATGCTGTGAAGGGAAACAGTCTCGTTTGCCTTTCCCAAATATGAACCATAGAAGTACAAAATTATTAGAAGTCATCCATTCCGATTTATGTGGCCCTATGGAAACAAAGTCAATTGGACAGGCAAAATATTTTCTTCTCTTCGTGGATGATGCCAGCCGTATGTCCTTTGTATATTTTCTGAAAGAAAAGAATCAAGTAATGCAGCGTTTCAAGGAATTTCAGCAGGAAGTTGAAAACCAGACTGGAAATAAAATTAAAACATTAAGGACCGACAATGGAGGCGAATTTTGTTCAAACCAGATAGAGAGCTACTTGAAAATGGCAGGAATCATCCATCAGAAAACGAATCCTTATACTCCAGAGCAGAATGGCCTTTGTGAGCGTTTTAATCGGACAGTGGTTGAACGTGCAAGATGTTTACTCTTTGAGGCTAAACTAAATAAAACTTTTTGGGCCGAAGCAGTTAATACGGCAGTATACCTCAAAAATAGGTCGCCGGCTTCTGGTCTGGGGATGATGACTCCGTATGAGAGATGGACAGGTAAGAAACCTGATCTGAGTCATATTAGAATATTTGGTAGCCCTGTCATGATGCACGTACCTAAGAATAAAAGGCAAAAGTGGGATAAAAAGGCAACTAAATACACTTTAGTTGGTTACCCAGAAAATGTAAAAGGGTACAGACTGTATAACCCACAGACAAGACAAGTTACTACGAGTAGAGATGTATATATCATGGAAAAGAATGAAATTAACTCAGAAAATGCTCAGATAGTAGTGACAGAAAATAATCAAGAAGAAAAACCAGAAGAAGAGATCTTAAATGAAGATGAAATTACTTTTCAAGGTCCAGATGATTCTACATATGTCTGTGATACATCTACACATAGTTCGTCATCCAATGATTCAGTATACACACTTTGTGGTGAAGACAGAGAATCAGAAACCGAAGTAGTCCCAGAAGTTCCTGTACTACCCGAAAAGCGTCTGAGAAAACCAGTCCAACGGTTTGGTTTTACTTACCTTTGTGTTGCAGAGGGGCTGGATTCCTGTGGTGAAGATATTACTTACGAAGAAGCGATGAATGGACCGGAGAAAGAGATGTGGAGACAGGCTATGATGGACGAGCTGAAAGCTTTTGAGGAGAATGAAGCATGGGAAGTTGTAGAGGCAAAGGAAGCAGATAGAGTGGTACAGTGCAAGTGGGTGTTTAAAAAGAAACTAGAAAGTGACAATAAAGTGCGTTTTAGAGCTAGACTGGTTGCAAAGGGGTTTACCCAGAAAGAGGGTGTGGACTATAAAGAAACATTCTCACCAGTGCTGAGATATTCTACTCTAAGACTTTTATTTAGCTTAAGTGTAAAGTTAAATTTAAAAATTACTCACCTTGATGTAACCACTGCATTTTTAAATGGTTTCCTAGACGAAAATGTTTATATGCAAATCCCTCCAAATTTAGAACCTCAAAGTAATTGTGTACTTAAATTAAAACGTGCAATCTATGGACTCAAGCAGTCCGCCAGAGCTTGGAATAAAAGAATAAATGATTGTTTATTAAGACTTGGTTATGTGAGGTCAAAATTAGAACCATGCTTATATAGTAAAAAATCCAACGAAGAGCAACTTATAATAACAATTTTTGTAGATGATTTTTTTATTTTCTCTAACAGTGATAGTATGACTAATGAGTTGAAGAAAAATTTGATGTCTAATTTTAAAATTAAAGATTTGGGTCAACTTAAACAATGCTTGGGCATGAGAGTAAAAATGTATAAAAATGGTAATATTTCCATAGATCAAGAGCAGTTTGTTAAACAAATTTTAAAGAAATTTAACATGTTAAATTGTAAAGAAGTTGATACACCAATAGAAAATAATTTAAAATTAGAAAAAGCAGAAAATGTGTGTAATGAGTATCCTTATCAGCAATTGATAGGAAGCCTAATGTATTTGGCTGTGCTAACACGGCCAGATATTAGTTTTAGTGTAAGCTATTTGAGCCAATTTAATAATTGTTTTGGCTCAGCTCATTGGACACATGCTAAAAGAATTTTAAAATATTTACAGAAAACTAAGTCTTATGGTCTGATGTTTTCTAATGATAATTCTGATTTAGAAGGTTATGTAGATGCCGATTGGGGCTCAAACACAATAGATAGGAAATCCTACACAGGTTATTGTTTTAAATTATCTGGCACAGTTATATCATATGAGTGCAGAAAACAGCAGACCGTAGCCTTATCAAGTACAGAGGCGGAATACATGGCCATAAGTGAGGCATGTAAAGAAGCCATTTATTTAAAGAATTTATTGTCAGAAATTGCAAATTATGATTATACTATAACTCTGTATAATGATAACCAAGGTGCACAGAAGTTGACAGAAAACCCCTTATTTCATAAACGATCTAAGCACATAGATGTGCGTCACCATTTCATTAGAGAAGTTGTTGCTAACAAACAGGTTAAGATAATTTATCTGCCAACTTCTGAGATGCCAGCTGATCTTTTAACCAAAGGTTTAACTAAGATAAAACATTATTATTTTGTAAAAAAATTAGGTATTAAAAATATAGAGTAGGAGTTCATGTGTTTATTAAGTTAAGGCAAAGTTAATTTCATGTGTGTTGGTTAAGTTTTTTTTTAGAGTTTAGATTATTTTGATAAGGGAAGGTGTTAAAATAATATCAAAATATTTGTTTTAAGTCTAGTGGCATTATGTGATTGCGTCCTTTGTCTAGTTTATAAAAAAAAATAAAGTCAGTGTCGTGCAACAATCCATTGTGTTTTATTAAGACAGACATGGCGAAACTATAAGGGTTCGTAGATTACTACGGAACCCTAAAAACAAATGTATTATTAAAGAGTTTGTAATTTGGGAAATAATTTTTGTTTTGGTCTAAATGCAACCGACTGTAAGTATAAAATTCGCGAGCGAAGCGAGCGCGAATTTATTTTGTTGTTTTTTTTTTACGGCAATATTACTGTTAGAAATAATATCAACCTGCTGTTAAAATAATTTTGACGTCATTTTCGTAATTAACACCCCCAAAAAACTATTTAACGACACCTAAAAAGTCAATATGTTACAGTTTGGCTTTCGACCTCCCCTCATTTTTAGCGTGGAACCTTGTAAACATATTCTTATTAATCCCAAAAACGTTTGGTCGACTATTACTCGCAAACTTGAAGGGCCAACTTATGTGTGATAGCTTTTCTTTTAATTTCGTTGTATATTCTATAACCGTGAATTTTTTTACATTTTTAGAAACAACTGTTTAGCTGGTAGTGTCCCCCCCGGAAACTTGTTTTTAACAAAAAAATTCACTTTAAAAATATTTTTTCTCAAACGGAGTGCTGAATCGAAAAACGTTCTTAGTAAACCCCTTCTATATTTTAAAAATCTATCTTATGACATTCAATTCGATGGTATCGGCGAGAAAAAAAAATCCATCGCCCTTTCACGTGTATGGGAAACACCCGAAAAAATGTTTTTTTCCAAAATTTTATATTTTAGATCTGTCGGCGCAATCAATATCTATGACCATGCCAAATTTCAGCTCTGTAGTACCAAAGATCTTATATTAGTAAATATATTCTTATTAATCCCAACAGTGTTTGGCACTTGGTCGACTATTACTCGCAAACTTGAAGGACCAAGTTATGTGTGATAGTTTTCCTTTTAATTTCGTTATATAATCTACCAACGTGAATTTTTCCACATTTTTAGAAACAACCGTTTAGCAGGTAGAGGGGGGGGACACTTGTGTTTGACAAACATTTTCACTTTAAAAATTTATATTTCGCAAACGGAGTGCTGAATCGAAAAACGTTCTTAGAAAACCCCTTCTATCTTTTAATATGCTATCCTATGACACCCCATTCAAAAATATTGGCGAGAAAAAAAAAATTCGTCGCCCTTTCACGTCTATGGGAGACACCCGAAAAAATTTTTTTTTCTAAGATTTTACTCTACAGTTCTGTCGGCGTGATTCATTTGTATAATCATGCCAAGTTTCAGCTCTGTAGTACCAAGGGTTTCTTAGGAAACCCGCGGACAGACGGACAGACGGACAGACGGACATGGCGAAACTATAAGGGTTCGTAGATTACTACGGAACCCTAAAAAAAGGTAATGATTCCAAAAAAATAAAACTTCACTTGAACATTTCAAGTAAATAACAAAGCGTGAAGCGGATTTCAGCACCCAGTTTTTTACCTGAAACAGACCTGTCCAAATCTCTCTTTCGATGCGCTAGATTTTTTACACTTTAAAATAAAAGCATACAAAAACATGTGAAAAGTTCGCGTCAAAAAGTATTTTGTTGAAAGTTTTTAAAGCGAAAATATTGCAAGTTATTTGGAAAAATGTAACTTATAAAGAAACAACATATATTGACATTGATGGTAATGAAAAAAGTGTGACATCTAATACAACATGTTTTATAAATGCTCAATAAAATAAAGTTCAAAATGAAAGTGAAATAGTTCCAACTCTAGTTGCATGATTTGACATCTTTCAAAATAAAAGTTTAATACATTTTAAGATGACATGCTTGACATACTTAATATAGCTGCGCATAATTCAAAAATTTTATTAATTTTGGATTTTCTTATCATTAAATAACTTATTATTATTTATGAAACACGCTGTTTCATTCAAAAGTTTTTGTCTACTAATCATGTCTCTGATTTTATTGTGTGAGTGAACTCAGTCGTCTGCTTATAAAACACATTGATCAAAATACTTACGCATTTCTTTTTATATTATATTTTTAGGGTTCTGTACCCAAAGGGTAAAAACGTGACCCTATTACTAAGATTTCGCTGTCCGTCCGTCCGTCTGTCTGTCACCAGGCTAGACAGTTAAAATTTTTGCAAATGATATATTTCTATTGGCCCTATAACAACAAATACTAAAAACTAGAATAAAATAAATATTTAAGGGGGCTCCCATACAACAAACGTGATTTTTTTGCCATTTTTATAGAGATAATGAACCCTTCATGCGCGAGTCCGACTCGCACTTGGCCGGTTTTATAAAGTTATTTTTTGAATAATTTTGTTTTTTTTTGGTTGAGTGCCCTTTTGTTTTCAAACACCACTCTGTCGATGAAGCTTGAAAATGTATTTATTCATTTTGAAACTCATAAAACTTAAAACACTAGTTTAGCTGTGAGTAGGTGTTAAAGACACGCATGTTTTTGTAACCTTCCAAAGAACGAATATAATGTCGTATGCCAAATAAAAAGGTTGACAATTGGCCCGAAGCGCCTGTGCGTCCTGTTTCCGTAGTAATGAAGTATTCATCACTTTTAGCCGGTTCGACATTGGTGTAATTTACAGACTGTTGGTGTATATATATGATATATTTATTTTTTATTATGTATACAACGTGTTTCAAAAAAACCCAAATAAAAATGATAATGCAAAATTAATTAAAATTTAGCTTATTGCGCAGCTCTATTACAAATGTGACAAGTATGTCATATTAATTATATGAAACTTTCATTTCAAATGACGTCAAACCGTGCAACTGGTTACTAGAGTTGCGAATATTTCACTTTTAAAATTAAATATTGGAATTTCTTTTTTTGGGTTTTTTTGAAACATCTTGTATATTTATCATCTTATTTTACTATAATATAAGTATTAATAGTCTCATTAGTTCTATTTATGTTTTCATCCGGTTGTACCGTCCCGCCTGCTCAAGATTTCTCTCAACATTACTGGGTTGTCTGGAAGAGATCCCCTTGTGGGATAAGTCCACCTTTGTACCTATTGTCGCTTTATGTTTTAATCAGCGTCTGCTTTATAATTTTGTTGTACAATAAAAGATTTACATACATACATACTGTTAGGTTCTTTAATTTTCTTTATTTGAGAAACAGATAAATAATACATTGATATCATAAACGGATATTGCAAATAGACAAAGCCAAAGTAATGTCCGTTAGTTGTTAATACATATTTCTGCAATTTATCGTGACGTAAACAATATCGTTTAACCAGTATCCATAGAAAATTAATGATAAACAGGTTATATTAGAATTCATTAGAAAAGTGTAACTACTTAACATTCTTCTTACCAGCCAATTTGTCCCAACCAAGGGGCATGGGCCTCCCTTTGGAACGCGGAGTAATTTTAAATTTGCATCAACCTACTTACTGACTGATATGTTTTTCTTCTTTTTTTTTCTTTTTTTTTGTGTACAAAAAATAATTAATTTGTCATTACGCCGAGTAGTACTGTGTTCTCTTAAATACTCTTACTAGGTTGACTGGAAGAAATCCCCTCGTGGGATAAGTCCGCCTTTGTAAACTTCCTATTACTGTAAACTTGTTATCCTCTGTATTATCATTGTACAATAAAGAATAAAAACATACATACATACATACATACATACGGAGGGGATTTAGAACATCGTCCACCAAGCTGACCCGATGCAGGTTTTATACGGAGTTTTCCTTCATCGCTAGGCAAGTGATATTAAAGTAGAATTCCGAACATAAATCCGAAAAGGCTATTTAATCTATACAGGGTGTTAAGTAATTCGATCTTATAATCTCGGGTGGTGAATCAGCCCATGAAACTGAACAACTTTCCCTAAGAACAAATGGCGAAATACGAAAAAAAATTTTTAACTTCCCATATAAATTGCATCAGCTGATAAATCATTTTGTATGGGAAATATTTCGGCATTTGTTCTTAGGGAAAGTTTTTCAGTTTCATGGGCTGATTCACCACCCGAGAGGATAAGATCAAATTACTTAACACCCTGTATAGAGCTTTAATAACCTATTCACGTTATAAATCAAATAATCGTGGCGTTTATGACTTAAACCGTCACACAGCGCAGCATTTTGAGTCGTTAATGAAACGCCATTCGCAGCTTTTGATGTGAGCTAATTATAATGTCAGATTATTCTGTGCTGAGCTAGATTTATTATTAAAATATACATGTTTACAGTCTCTTGCAAATTTATACTGATGGAATGTGTAATATTTGATCTTTTAAGCTAAGTGAAAGGAAAAGGAAATATTTTAGTTAGACGTTAATATTGTATTATAAAGAGTTCACCGTACTCGTCTAAAACTTTGAACGAACTACAACAGGGCTTGGAATCTATTCTGTAAGTCTACGCCCGATGTAATAGTTACTATTTATTGCTGTCATTTATGTAGCGCCAGAGAGAGAGAGAGAGAGAGAGAGAGAGATGTATAGGTATACTTGGGGTGTGTGGGATTGTCCTATAACATCTTAGTGCTACAAAAACGCCTTCCTCACCTTGTTCTTCTTAGCGAGTCGATGGCAAGTGCTTCCTCACCTGCTAGTGGTGCATGCTGATTAATGGACGAGGTACTAACAACCCTTGAAGGGTTTCTTTACTTAATATTAATGACTTCGCCATTCTCTATTTTAAAACTCGAAGGAAAATTCTATATTTTGTATTCGAAACCAGTTTCGAAAACAAAATTAATTTTTCCTCATTGAAAACAAGGTTTTAAAAAAATAGACATAATTCTGCTTTCGAAACCATTGAGCTATACAAGGTGTTGCAAAAAAACCCAAAAAAAAGAAATTCCAAAATTTAATTTTAAAAGTGAAATAGTCGCAACTCTAGTGATCAGTTGCACGGTTTGAAATCTTCAAAAATGAAAGTTTCATATAATTAATATGACACACCTGTCATATTTGTAATATAACTGCGCAATAAGCTAAATTTTAATTAATTTGGAATTTTATATTTTTTTGTTTTTTTTTGAAACATGTTGTATAGTAATAATTCAATGTTCGAAACTGATTTCGAAATATTGTTGCGAAAATAGCCGAAGGTTTCTAATCAACATTGTCGGCGTTGTCACATTCTTTAATTAACCCGATGTCACCATAACTATTGACAAGTATGCCACAAAGTTGTGTAAGGGTGCCTCGGGGGTGTGATCCGAGCTCGCTAATTAATTGATCCGTTTTCCTTTATAGGGAGTCCATATGTATGGAGTTCTAGGAACAACCGGCTGACCTAGATTACCAGTTTTTGAATTTCAGTTCATTGGGTTTTGATAAATATTACAAAGGTGAATTTTATATTGCAAAATTCAAAAATGTTTTCATCTTCTTCTTCTTATCGTGTATGTGGCGAACTTGGCTAATCCTGGTGTCAGAGTTTTCAAACCACACAGTGGCCTCTGACTTTGTTTTAACGACTGTAGTCAATCGACATCAACCGGGACCGACAGCTTAACGTGCCCTCCGAAGCACGGAAACGCTCGTGGTAAATTGCCACTTTGGTCACCCATCAGGTTCCCTGCCTCTGTGTACGTGCTTAACCTCACTAATCGGTTCAGATCAGCGAGAGCCACTGTGCTACGAGCGCTTCATGGAAACGCAAATGTTTTCATAGAAACTAGATTACAGGCCGCAACTTTGTGAGCAAAAAAGTAGTATTAAATTGGTTAACGAATCTTTAGGGAGTCTCCCCAAAGAAACCATTTGAAAATTGAAAAAAAAAATACGACCTCCTATAAAGGCAAATCAGCTAATTACTAAAGTTATACGGAGACGTGAACTTAAAAAAAATTCATTTCAACAAAGTTTCGCTAAATTAGAAACAAGAAACCGCTACCATCAAGTCGATTGTAGGTGAGCAGCAGCTGTAATCAATACTGATTCAACCGGTTTGCTCTTGACAAGATTAATGCAAGTCCAGGGCTTCCTGAATGGAGCCTAACTCCACTAAACTTTGCACTGGACTTGCTAAATGGCCTCTTTTGTGTTTAATGCATGGAGTAAGAAGGTATAGAACATTGAGATAAATTGAAGGATAGATGGTAAGGCCACGTAATGCGTTATGGTTGTAGAGAGCGTGCAAATATTTTTTTTCGTTTGGCATTTGGCCGTGGGGTCTTTTTTGCCATTTTTAAGTTAGCATTCTTTATTCTAATAGGCAACTGACGACAGATAAAAAAAGTATGAAAAGGCATAGATAAATGAAAACTAACAAAACAAAACTTACATTATTAACAATTTGATTTCATTAGGTTGAATAAACGCAGCGAGTGCTTAACAAGATTAAGCAAAAGTCGTAATGAGCCCAAACAAAGCAGTAACATTATTTACATCATCATGCTCAGCAACTAAGATTTTCAGCTGTGCAAAGAAAATCTGAGAGCTGTGCTCGCACGGGCACCAAATTGAATCTTGTTCTGTAATAGCTTTCTTACGTCCCTTGTGTAACAATCTACTATTTTCACTTGCTCTCCGTTCTACTTTAAAAGGTAATTCCACCTATGAAACTAGACAACTTTTCCTAAAGAACTCATATAAAATTCTCAAAAAAAATTTTGACTGCTACAATGCCGATTTACAAGTCATATGGAGAGATATTTTTTTTTTCAAACTTGGACCCATGTTCCTTGGAGAAAGTTGTTTTGTTTCGAGTTCGTGGGCTGATTCACGTTCTTAAGGTGACTACAGCACCCGATAAAGGCAGCACACATAGGAATAGTGCCATCTCCGTCTCTCAACAGGCCTGGGCTGGCAGTGCGAACAGTGTCGATACACGAAGTTTACGGACTATGAAAGCGTGCGTGCGTAAAAACATGTTCGAAAGTTAGTAAAATGAGATTTATGGAAAGGTAACAGCTTAAATCGAAAAATGCGTTAACTACTTATCGAGGATGTTCAATCACGAACATTTTGATAGCAAATTCAAGTTCCTGTGTGCATTTTACTATCGTTTTTACAGCTTAAAGGATACACAATATTGGGTATTTAGAGGTGACTTTGTGAGCTTTTTCTATCGAATCAAAAGTGCTGAATCATGTTTTCAGCAAACTACTTATCTAGTTTATGTCCTTAATATCACCGTAGTATTTTTTTCTTCGATTTAATGCAGTGCTTCATGCTTATCTACGCATCATAAAATCGTAATTTAGGTGCTATAGTCGCCTTAACTTTCGTCAACTAATTTCAAGTAACCTAGTATGCCTCTTCCATTGCCAACGTGTTAATGAAAAACGTTCTTCTGTGTCTTCCTCTTCTTCTTATCGTGTAGGTATAGTCAAGTGTGTGGAGAACTTGACTATATTTTTCCTTCTGTGTGTTTTAATGGAATTGCACATGGCATATCAGAACACACCTCTTCAATTTCTAAAAACTAAAGCAACGCTTTTAATAGAAACGATAGCTCACATAGCTAACATAAACCTTCTGTCGCTAAATAGTCTATGGTTGGGAGCTAAAGCTTCATATGGTTGTTTAAATGATGTATGGTTAAAAGTTTGGAGGCAGATGCGATAAAGTATTCCATTTTAAAAGGACTTTAACATGGACGTGATTCGGATAGCACGTTCAAAGCGCGCTTGTACTTGTTCTTTTCCAAGGTTTTGTTCTGTAGGTATCTCGTGATTATTAGCGGTGGTATATCTGTTTTGTTTTTTGTCTAAGATGATCATGACTTTTGTATTTTTTTTAGTATTATTAAAATTGACTCGTTTTGTCGTTTGGAAATATAGTTTCTTAAGCAAATGTTTGGTTTGATAACAAACTAAGCAGCAATCTGCTAATAAATTATTTTTCAATCACATTGGAATGACTATAGTTACGGCAGCTGCCTATTGACTTTTAAATTAATCGTCCTCAGCCCATATACGTCCCCACCGAGGGGTACGGGCCTCCCTTCGAAACACGAAGGGGTTTTAGGCCATAATCCACCACGCTGACCCAATGCGGGTTGGTGGACCGCTCGTCTTTCGAAAATGAATTTTCTTGAACAGACGGGTTTCATCACGATGTTTTCCTTCACCGTTAAGCAAGTTATAATTAGAAATCCGTACATAAATCCGAAAAGACGAATTTAGTCGTACAGGCCCGCACCAGGATTTGAACCCGCGACCTTCCAATCACAAATCTGGCTCATTACCAACTAGGCTATCACTGCTTTGATTAGACAACCTGTAAACTACCTAACTTCAAGGTAGCTGTAATCTAATGTAAATAATGTAATGTATGTATGTGTATGTGTGTGTGTGTATGTGTGTATATATGTATGTATGTGTGTGTGTATGTAATGTAATGTAATGTGTGTCTGTGGATATTTCTATAATTCGGAAAATTGGTTACTGACACTGATTAGTAGAACGGATGCTTTGCATGTACGGATAGAAAGAAAATGGTACCTTTTAAAACAGCGTCAATATTTAAAGCAGACTCAGTTGCTACATATTAGCGATAAGACTACCCGACCAATTCTGTCCACAACAGGCTTCGTTTAGTGTTGCTGATCAATAATTTCAATTATCGATAGCACTAAGTTTATTGAACTTGGAAAAAGTGATTTAAGGGGTAACACTGTTGGTTTGTTTAGTTTAGTGTGGGACTCAACTTAACTAAACATTCAAACAGTGGCAGTGAGGAGGATACTAGTAATCTAGAAAATTATTTTTCTCTTAATAATAATAACACCGAGTCAAAATTCTTATGAGAACCTGTTACTTGGCAGGAGTTTTGTTTAAGTTTGCAATCTAGAAAGAACAAGACATCTGGAATGGATAACTTTCCATATATTTTAATTAAAAATTGGATTTTTCGATTCAATAAATATTTTTAGAAATTCTAAATGCAGTCTGGTTACAGCAGATAATTCCTCAGTCCTAGAAAACACAATGTGTTATCCCTGTACTAAAACCTGATAAGCCTTCAGGTGACGCCAATTCATATCATCCTATTTCACTATCATCATGTCTAGGAAAGGTTTTTGAAAATATGGTGAAGATTCGTCTACTGGTATACTGAATCCAATGAGTTAATTCCAAGCGTAAAATTTGGCTTCAGGCGAGGTCGAAGTTGCGTGGATAGTTTTGTTTTCATAATATCGGACCTTGTACACTCAATACTCCTTGACTTCAATTCTTCAATTTTCGCAAGTTGTACTCTTAGTTAATTCTAATTTGAACCTTATCACCAATAGACAAGAAACGTGGGTAGATACTTAATTTAGGACATAGACTGTACACAATAAAGTGTATGAGAAAAAGATTTTATCTTAACAAATCGGGAAACATACAGCATTAAGTAAATCTACCGAACATAAAACAACTTAACTAACACATAAGCCAACAAAGTTCCACTAAAATCTATTACATTACCGCCTAAGTTTTACATTATTAAGTCCTAGATAGGTAAGATTATTATTATTATTATTAAAGATACATTCAAAAAGAAACTCAAAAGCGAGAAAAACTATTTTTTCGTAGAGTGTTTGTCAGTTTAGTAAGCTCATACTGTTTATTTTCACTACCTAATCTAGTGTCATCTTATAGTTGTCACTGGCGGAGGCTAGAACAAAAGAAGAGGCTTATCGAGATAGAGTAAGGCTTATATGACCTACCAGTAAATACAACGTTAAAGCGACTGAAAATAACGAAGAAGAAGAAGTGTAAATAGCTTTGAGTATAAATAGACATCCTTCCTCTCTTATCGTGTAGGTGTTATCAAATAACTGGTGAACTTGATTATCCTGATTATTTGACTTAGACGCGTAACATAATTAAGTAATGTAGATATCGTTTCGCCTATTCCTTACTGACATTATGCAATAGAACAAGATAGCAGAAAGAGATACATACGACAAAAACCGCATCAAAGTCCGTCCATTGGTTTAGGGGCTATGATACCAGACAATCACACAGACATTCAAATACACAAGTCAAACTTATAACACCCCTCTTTTTTTGTCGGGCGTTACAAATTGTTACAAGGGTCTATGTTCGTTATGCCGGTGTCAAGTGTGAATATAACACGTTTGCAAACTTTCGATACTATAACTATCGAAATTTCTACAACACTACTTTCGTTAACCAGCCAGTGAACACTCCTACTTCAGTAAGTAAGTACCTACTATTAATCTTGCTGCAACTAAAGTTGTTGAATGAGTATTGATTGCCCTCGCGTCACCTCAGATTGACTTGTAGCTTCTATAAGCGACTGTTTTGGAAGCTTCTACGTTAAGGAAACTTTATTTTGGAAACTATTACAGTGTGCACTATCTGATTAGTTTCTTATCTTTATAAAATGAATAACTCTACATACTAAGGATTTTCCTTATGTCGTGGGTCCCTTGGAGCATTCACAAAGACAGACACGAACATCCATGACCCGAGAACAAACATGTATGTATGTATTTATTTATTCTTTATTGTACAATGATAATACAGAGGATAACAAGTTTATATTAGGAAGCAAACATCACAACAACAACATCACACAAATTATGCCCCGCAATACAGGTTGAAAAGGTTATCCATCGCTATCCAGCGCGGAAATGCCGCAAGTGTGATTGGTACCTTTGCAGCGGGGATGACTCGGGGAGATTTTTTAAATTGACATTTTTATAACCTCATTAATGTTGACCTTTGACGATGTTATGATTGTAATGAATTTATTACTATTTTAGTTTAGTAGTATTGACGTTGTTAAGTAACTAATAAAAGGTTGAAAAAGAACCTCCTAACTTTATTGAAAATCCTGAACCAGTATCACTTACTAAACACTTTTAATTATTTATTTATTTTTTGGGGCGGGGGATTTTTTCCCCTAAACGTAGACACCACTCCCACCCCCCCGAGCGCTACCCGCACCTCTCGCGTGCCTGGTGTAGAAGTAATGTCTACGTTTAGGCAAAAAATGAACTATTCTCATTGAAAAAAAATTTTTTTTTCATAAATGTGTTCTTTGAGTGATGCTGGTTCAGGATTTTGAATATAGCTAGTAGGTTGTTTTTCACCCAGTATATGCCGGAAACATCTGCTTTTTACACAAATATATGCCCCGTGGTGATAGTTTGTTAACCTTTCGCCTACGATACAGCAAACCCCTAACATCCTACTTACAGGGCCCCGATTCTGTAACTTAAGTTGTGTGTCGATGGAATTTACAACATTTTACACGTTCAGCCGGGCTAAGATAATCGCCACGAAATATTATCTCACGCGTTATGTCGTGGTCACGTGACTGTTTCGACCAATGGAATTGCGAGAAACCGTCACGTGACCACGACATAACGCGTGAGATAATATGTCGTGGCGATTATCTTAGCCCGGCAGGCGGCGAAATTGAGAACTATTTAATTTTCATATACTTGCCGACAACCACCCCGACCAACAGCGCCACCGCCAACCGAACGTAAAGTTGCAAAATAAAATGCAGTTAGCGGTGGCGCCACCAGTCAAAGCATTAGGCATTAGAAATTTGGATAGTTCTCAACTTCATCACCTGAATGGATAAAATGGCGATCATTCCATCGACACACAACTTTAGTTACAGAATCGGGGCCCTGTATGTATGTATAGTCGCATTATACACAGAAATGTTACGCTTCAAATGTTTCATTCCACAAAAACTTGGTTCGCTGGAGCAACAAAGTACTAAAGAAGACAAACACCACACTCAAACCCCGTCAACACCAGTTGTACGTGTATTTATTCTAAAGTTACCTCACTCTGGTGACTTGTTTCACGACGCGTGCACTGTTTCAAGTTTGCTAAGTAAATAAGTGAATTGCTGAACTGCACGTGAATTTGTTGGGAAAAAGATAAATTAATCAATTTTGTAACGCGAAGAGTCATTAAGTATTTTGATAACTCCAAAATTATTATTTTTTATCAGTCCTACCGAAGTACAACGCCAAACAGCTTGCTGTATTCCGTCGGTGCGTAGGAGTACCAGTGCCTTAATAGGCATTTTCTGGGTTAACTCGCTCCATCGTCGACCTCATCTATGACCTCATCTATGACCTTGGTCAAGATTGAGGTCAAGAGTTGACCCATCTTATAATAAAAAAACTTCTAACATTTGATTGCCTACAACTTTTAAACGGTTAAGAACTATCTCGATTACGTCGGCTTTCAAAGAACTGAATCGGTACTCGCTTAGGAGCTACGACGCTACAGACAGACACACAGATAAACAGATACACACGTCACACTTATATCACTCTTCTTTTTTTGACGGTGGTTACAATTAATTTGTTACAAAAGCTGTATCTAGTAACAGTCAAAGTACTACAGAACAGCGTACATAAAATCAATCCCAGGTCTTCGTAGCGTACTCGTCCGAAACTAGAAAAATGTCGAATTCGGCCGGATTGGTCCTATCCAAATAAGCGGCTAACTTCAATCGAGAGGGATTTAATCAGCGCGACGGACGTTCTTTGTTGTGCCGCTCTTGCATCCGGGAACAGAAATTAAGTTTATTAGACTAACAGTCCTACAACCTCTCTCTCTTTCCTTTGCACTTATTAATCCCACATGATGTTAGGTATTACGCATTTTATAGAGGTATTCTCTTGAAAAAAAAAAACATTTTTAAATTAATTTTGAATTTTGCATCCCAGTATAATACATAATTGCACATGATGGTAGTTATTACGCATTCTGTACAGGTATTCTCTAACAAAAAATAGCGAAACATTTTTAATTAATTTTGACTTTTGCATCCCAGTATATTACTTAATCATAATCTACATGCAAAGAAAAATGAACAACTGTTCAAGAAAAATTGTGATAGGCACAATATAAATACTAGATCCAAACATAAATTGGATTTACTGTACAGTTGTCTCGACAAAGTAAAAAACTCTTGTTATGGATTAATTTAAACTCTTCTTATGTATAATAAAATTCCCAGGTGTATTCAAAACTTACATAGAAAATTTCAAGACACTAGTTAAACAAAAACTTTGTGAAACGAGCTATAATAGGATTTCTGATTATCTGTTAGACAAGCAACATTGAGAATAAATTGCCCATCTCCAGAGTTATTCCAATATTATGTCAATTAAAATTAGAAATAAGGAAAATATGATTGAGTTAAAAAGAGTTTCGGAAGACTGCACCTTTGCGAATACGCGCAAAGTTAAAAATGCTAATGTAATTCACTATTTTGACTTATTTTAGATTTTATTCTAAATATTCTATGAAATAAAGCTAATTTTGACTAGACAATAACAAGAATCACCCATTTCAATTTACACCTAAGTGTTGCTGAAAACAAACCGTTTTTAGTCAACAGTATCACGCATTCTGTAAGGTATTCTCTTTTAAAAAAGCAAAAACAACTTTTCAGATTCATTGTTCCGAAATGGCGCCATTTCTGAAGCATTTCATGAGACCATTCAGACGCAAGCTCAAGAAAAAGAGTCTTATTATTGAAACCGTCGAAATCATCGCACGTCGGCACACCGAGTGCTTCAGAGCCATTCCATTGGCATTCGATGCATAATAATAAACGGTATGCGATTATATGAATTCCTCGGTATGTGCTCCATTCGATTCCGCACCATGTCTGGGACCTTTTTTCGAACGTGACTCGAATATCGACTTTCGAGCGAATTAACGATTATTTTAAAACAGTTCGTTAATGTTTTAAAGGAACGTTGTGTCCAGATGGGGGCGACTAATGAAATTCGAGTCTGCAGATTTTGTGATAATTGAGTCTGGATTTTGAAGAAGACTTTGCTGAGATTTTCTTTGTTTCTGATTTGGTAATGGCTGTTGATGTTGATTGGAATTTGTTAAATGTTTGTTTATATGATTGGTTTAAGATTTTGTAACAAACTTTTCGCTACTACTTTTGCTATGTATTAGATCTGTGATATGTTTGTACTAGCTAGGGACTTCGATCCTGTGGGAATTTGAGAAAATTATGTAGCATATGTGTTAATCAAGAGTGTCAATTGCCTCCGTATCAAGTTTTATCATAATTGGTCCAGCTACTAACATCCATACATCCTCACAAACTTTCGCATTTACCTATATACGACAATACGGGAAGACACTGTATCCCGCAACATAGTATAAAAACTATCATGGGATACAGAAATTCTATAAAATTTGTGTTTTCACATTTGGCAAATAAAGAGATTATTAATGAAACTTAAAATTATTGTGATTGACTAATGTGTAAAGTTTGTTTTATGAACGGAGTTTGAGATACAAAACTTTTTACCCGACCCCGCAGAGAATGTTATTGCCATTCATTTAACAATACGGTTTTATTTTAAAATACTTATCTAAAAATATAAACTTGTCCTTTTCATAGAAAACCATTCATATTAAGTGCAAAGATAAGTTTGTAAAACCTCAATGTAAAAATATATGCAGAATTCGTTTCGTACCCGCAAAGTAGCCTTGTATTCATTGGACAGTTAGTTTGATATGGAAAGCAACTGGTAAACAAAATCGTTTGATGACAGCACAGAAATCCATGTCACTAAAAATGTCCTCTGAAAACTCAGCGTTGCGAATGTCACTTGCAGACACCATTCACATTGCACACGATGCATATGGCTGACAAAATCTGTATTGAACACGTGATTTTTTGTAAAGGCTTGTCAAGCTCAAGTTACCCATTTGTACTACGAAAGCCGTTGCTATTATGGGCAAGATAAGGGCGCCGTCAAAGTGAACATATAATGTAGCCTGATTTGCTGCTGTGTGTACTAACATTTTGAAACGAAGAAATCCTCACAGCTTCGTAATGTAAAAGCATATTTTAGCCAGGGTTAACCAAGTTCGCCACACACTTGACTATACCTACATGACAAGAAGAATCATAATTTATAATTTTAAACGGCTTTAGGTACTCAATTACTCACTTAACTTAAAATCGGCATCGAACCGACAGTTTCGATTCTCTGCGAGCATCTTCATTTGGAAATAATGAACGTTTCGAACTTTCACGCATCTTTTGTTAGCAAAATATGTAAAAGCGTGTTTGGTCCTTCCTTCACATCGAAACTAACCAACAGAATGACGTCATAGTCTGCAAAGGAATAGCCGGAGGCTTGGAAAGTAATATAGGGTACTTGGGACAGTATCGCGGACGAAATGGGACAGTATTTGATGCTCTAGTTTGTTTGCCAAATACATACAAAATACCATTTTATACATAATCGACCAGAGCCCTTAAAACAACCTCAAGCCATTGACGGGCTTAAGGCTGTCTAAATAATTAAAAGTTTTTCTCCTTTATCAACTCGCCCGCCGCCGCGATACCCACTTTACTTTTTTTACAAAACTCTAACACTAGGGTGCCTCTTCCGAAAAAAAGAAAAATATTTTAACTATTAATATTATCATTATTTTATGCAGATTTTGCAAGGTCACATCAACTATCACTTTAACCCAGATGTTAAAGCTTTAACCCGCCTGGAATTACAGTCTAAAACTACGGTATAACCGCTATTCAAGCTACAATTTCTGGAGCTACAGAGTAAATTCGTAAAATCAACACAGTTTTAGCCAAATTTCCAACTCTGACGTATTTAGTTCAGACTACGTGAGGATATGTTTCTAAAATAGTAATAGTAAATCTTTAGGCGTATTAGCACGTAACATGACGCATGTTGACTTTGTCGTCCCCCTCTCATTGAAACTGCATAGCTATACAGGGTAACTTTTAATAACCACCCGATTTTTTTTACGATGTCAGTATCAGAACGTAAATAAAGAGGAAAAAAAATATTTTATTCGAAAATGTTCATACCACTTTATGATGTCTTAAAGGTGATTTTTTTAAAACGCAGAAATACGGGGCTCACTAATTGGGTTGAAGAGTACTTCGAGTTTCAAGATGGACGATGTTAATTTTTATTCCATACAAAAATTTTGATTAATTTTCATGCTTAGACGATCTGGATTGCAATTTTTGTGTGAAACGATATAAAACAAAAAGGTGAGGTAAATTTAAAAAAAATTATGTACAAAAAATTTGGCTAGTGATAAAAAAAACTGTTTGTATAGCAGCCACTTGGATGACGGTAATACTTTACTAAGGCTTTGCGCAAGGCTTGCTTGCTGCTTGCTCGCCCTCTGGCATTGTTGATTTTTAACTCCAACAAAAAGAGGGGTGTTATAAGTTTGACGTGTGTAAATGTGTTTCTGTGCATCTATGTATCTGTATGTCTGTGTATCTGTGTGTCCATCTGTGATATCGTAGGTCGTAAGACAATGAAGCGTTTTCGAAAGTTTAACCGTTTAAAAGTTATAAGCAATCGAATGTTTAAAGTCATCACCCGATATAAAATTGTATTTTTTTAACCCCAATGAAAAAGAGGGGTGTTATAAGTTTTGTATCTGTGTGTCTGTCTATGGCATTGCAGTTCCTTAATGAATGGACCGATTTCGACGTGTTTCTTTTTGTTTTGAAAGTTAAATCGAGATGGTTGATAACTACATTTGATTAGAACTTATTTCAGTCGTTTAGGAGAAATAAGCGATGAATACCAGAGGTTTTTTATTTTTTTAATTTTATAGTAATTGAAAAAAATTACTAAGAAACCACAATATTTCAAATACCCTCACAAAGAAATAAAAACAACTTCGAAAAATAATAAACATAAAACTATATCTGAAATAGAAACGAATGCACACAAAAGAGAAATAACACTAACAGAAACCGAATTTATAGTCGCGTTACATGTAACTTAAAATACAATGTTACTTTTACCAACTTTTATGACTTTATAGAAAACGTAGGATTTCTTAGAAACATATATCATGTTTCGACTGCATACAAAACTGCTTTTACGGGTTCGTTCAACTTTGTAAGTAACTCTATATGCAATTATTTGTACTAAAAAGTAAAGTTTTTGACAGAATTGCTAAAAAAATCGAATAAGGGCAAGCTTAACATTTTTCTATATGGTAAGTTAAACTAACTCTTAGTGTAGCCAATTTGGGCAATACGGGACTGTAAATCAAAGTTGCTGGGTGGTAAATATAGCAAGTAATAATAAAATACAATGGAAAAGTATAATTTTTATCAAGACTCTAATAGACAATGTAAAAACTAGAAAAAACAAAAGCTTAATTAACAAAAATAGAAAAAGAAAACACCAAAAAGATGTGCTATCTTACATACTTAGTGTCAGAGTTATTGACCGTTGACTACAGCTGTTGTTAAACCAAACAAGGGATGGTTACAACTACAGTCAAATGACAACAGTCGGGTCCGCCTGCTCAACTTGCCCTCCGAAGCATGGAAACACTTGTGAAAATTGCCACTTTGGACACCCATCAGGACCCCGCACAAAGGCTTGCTCGGCCTCGGGCGTTGTCAATGTTGATATTTTGACATAGGAGGCGCGCTATCACCATCGTCGTACTCGAGCTGCTGGTTCTCTGCCCCTTGCAATATGTCAATCCTTGTTACTATGCCGTTTCTTTGACTTTGGTGGCAGCTACAGAGAAATAAAAACCTTTATGCATGTATATGGCAAACATTTATGTAAAAAGCAAATGTTTCTTCTCAGGTCATGGCTGTTCATGTGTTTGTCTCTGTGTGTTCTAAGCGACCCACGTTACAAAGGAAAACCTTAACATAGACCTTTGAGCATGTATCTATTATTATTATTTGCATCATTAGTTCTAATTTTTTTAATAATTACGGTCTATATCTACATTTCTTATAGAGTAACTACTAATAGTTTAAAAAAAATCCGTACTAAGTTTATTAAAGCTACAGAAAGGTCTTTCCATCAAAGAGCATTCAGAACCTTGTCTATTCATCAAGAAGTAAATGTGCAAAGGAAATATAAAAATTCATAATGAAATTCCGAGCAATTTGCCAATTGCATCATTATAAAGGCTCTAAAAGGCACACCAGTGTATACTGGTGACTCGCCCTGCATTATACAAGCGCCATTAAAATAATAAAGTGATAAGTCGAAGAGGGTAGGGATGTGTCACCTAGTATTCATCAAACGGAGAAAAAGTGATTGTGGTAAATTGTTATTTTTGCAAACGTACAACATTTTAACTAACATACAAATATTTAAGGCGCAAAGTAACGAAAATAGTCGTAATAAATTGCTACTTGTGTTACTCATAAGGTTTTCTCCACTTGTGTATGTCGCAGCCATCTGTTTAAATTTGCCAGACAATTGGATGCCTAGGTCGTAGATTAAACGCCGACATCCAAGAAATGGCTAGGCCGCTAATTAATTAAACTAGTAATTCTCAACGTTTAACAACTTGGCTTATTGAATCTTAGCTCTTTGAATATGACTGATCAAAGTTCGGCTAAGTTATACAAATTAAGTTCAGTTTTTGTCCACTGCGGCGCTAGTAGTCATCAAAATAAATAATTATAGTGTCAACAGCACAAATCATGAATGTTATTTTTCGTTCTTGCTTGCAATTTTTTATTTTTTTTATTTATAAGATGGATTAACTCTTGACCTCAATATTGACCATAAGTTCAAAGATTAGGTCGACGATGGAGCGAGTTAACCCAGAAAATGCCTATAAAGGTACTGGTACTCCCACGCACAGACGGAACACAATAAGCTGTTTGGCGTGGAAATTCGGTAGGAGGATGGTCGCGAACCAGACGGCCCTTACAGAGCCTACCACACCGTATGAGACCATAAGGCGACACCTCAGATTCAGAAAAAAAAAATTAATGAAATTAAAGTGTGATATTGTTAATAGTTCAATAACATAGAGGTGCCAAATAATAAATATCACAAATTCATCAATAAAAAATTTAAGTAAATGTCTACCTGACGTTCAGTCATCGCTGGTTTAAAAGTAGTGCTCAATGACTTGGCTAGTTGTCCTTTAGCCATTTCATTGGATGCCGGTATTTGATCTACGGCCATGGCGTCTAATTGGCTGGCAAATTCAACCAGATGGCTGCGAAAGGTACTATCACGTTCATAAATGGAGGCATAGTCAATATAAAACGCAGAAAACAAATCGCTTGCGGCTGCTCGTATACTCACTTCTTCATCAGCCCATATACGTCCCCACTTCTGGGGCACGGGCCTCTCTTGATAACATGAGGGGTAAATGCCATACTCACCACGCTTGGCAGACGGGTTGGCGAGGGTTTTGATATAATTGCAGAGTTTTCCTTCTCTGTGTGCAGATGAACTTGCTTGCATATGCATATTTACCTTAGTCGCCTTGTACGACACCTCGGCAAGAAAGAGGGTGGTCCTATTCTACTCTGCCGGGGACTCACACGGTATACTCACACATGGACACAAATCAGTATACCGCATACCCCACTACGCTTGTTGCTCTGATAACAAGCATAATTTCACGACCCAAATTATAAGCCTTGGTGGCGCAGCGGTAACACCGTCTGCCTGCTGTAGCGAGGCGCGGGTTCGAGCCCAACTGTCGCCTAATAGCTACGACGTTTTCAAATTCAAAAAAAAATTCAAATTATTTTATTTTGCTTAACTTCATCGATCGGTTCAGATTAGTAGGCGCCACTGGGCTACGAGTGCTTCTATTGCTATTTATTTACTTCACTGGCCCAGTGACTCAAAATGGGTTTTGGCCTCCGACATTAAAGTGTACCATTCCATTCTGTTTTGTGCCAATTTTGACCAGTCGGGCACTTTCAACTCCCGACAAAAAAAGAGAGGTGTTATAAGTTCTACGTGTGTATCTGTAACTGTATGGCTGTGTATCTGTGTATTAGTGTCTTTCTGTGCCATCGTAGCTCCTAAACTTGATCGAGACCGTTCTTAGCTATATTTTATCAAAATCGGATATCATAAGCAATAAATGTCGGAGGTTATACAGGGCTTTGGGTATCTCTCTTTCAACCTCTCGGGTGGTTAATCAGTACATAAAACTGAACAACTTTCCCAAGTAACAAAGGTCAAAAAACGAAAAAAAAAAATTGAGTTCCCATACAAACTTCATCAGCATATAGCGCATTTTCTATGGAAGATCAAATTTTTTTAACGTATTTTGACCTATTTTCCTTGGGGAAGTTATTCAGTTTCATGGACTGATTAACCACCTGGGAGGTTGAAAGAGAGATACCTAAAGCCCTGTATATTAAATTTTAAAGTTATAGGTCTATCATAGTCATATCATAAATTAGTATCAGTTATCGCCAGTAACAGTGACTATCTGGCCATCCCTAAAGTCAAACCATCCTCTTTAAAGTAATGACCATGTTTACCTCGGAACGTCGTGTCAAGCTTCACGTTTTCTTTTCCTTTAAAAAAGTCTATTAATGCTGTTTTTTTCAATTCAATACCCAATGGTGGCAATTTCCTTAACTTGAAATGTTTTTTAAAGATTTTCTTAACTATTGACACTGAATATTTATGAAAACACTTGTTGGCATTTCATTTTCACAGTTTCTCAATTCCCGTATCCTGTTAACCCCCGACAAAAAAGAGGAGTGTTATAAGTTTGACGTGTTATAAGTTTGACGTCAAACAGAGCCGTCAAGTTTGACGTCAACAAGATTCGCATTTTTATTTTTATTATAAGATGGGTTAACTCTTGACCCCAATCTTAACCATAAGGTCAAAAGATGAGGTCGACGATGGAGCGAGTTAACCCAGAAAATGCCTATAAAGGCACTGGTACTCCCACGCACCAACGGAACACAGCAAGCTGTTTGGCGTCGGACTTCGGTAGGAGGGTGGTCGCGAACCAGACGGCCCTTTACAGAGCATGAGAATCTCATATAAATTTTGTCAATTCGTATGCGAATTGGAATTCTATTGTTTCAAAAATCAGGCCCCTGGATACAACGGCGAAGAACCGTAACAGATTTAGATATATATACAATATGTAATATATAAATATATATTTTTATTATAGCTATTTATTAACTGTAAACTACTATGGAAAGTATAGTAAAATATTTTTAAAAGAAAAAGCAAGTATTAACAAGAAAACTTAATCTAAACAAGGGCACGGGAATCAAGTCTGTGGATGTCAATAATATATTTTTAAAAAAAGTTTGACCTTTTTTTATATACCTGTGTGTCTGTCTGTGGCATCGTAGCTCCGAAACGAACGGTACATGTTTTTAGGGTTCCGTAGTAATCTACGAACCCTTATAGTTTCGCCATGTCCGTCTGTCCGTCTGTCCGACTGTCCGTCTGTCCGTCTGTCCGCGGGCTTCCTAAGAAACCTTTGGTAGTACAGAGCTGAAATTTGGCATGGTCATACATATAAACTACGCCGCCAGAACTGTAGAGTAAAATCTTAGAAAAAAAAAAATTTCGGGTGTCTCCCATAGACGTGAAAGGGCGGTGAAATTTTTTTTCTCGCCTATATCATCAAATCGTGTACCATAGGACAGCTTTTTAAAAGACAATAGGGGTTTACTAAGAACGTTTTTCGATTCAGCACTCCGTTTGCGAAAAAATAATTTTTAAAGTGAAAATTTTTGTCAAACACAAGTGTCCCCTCTACCAGCTATATGGTCCTTTCTGAAAATGTGGAAAAATTCATAGTGGTAGTACATATAACGAAATTAAAAGGAAAACTATCACACATAAGATGGCTCTTCAAGTTTGCGAGTAATAGTCGACCAAGTGCCAAACTTAGTTAGGATTAATAAGAATATTTTACTAATATTAGATCCTTGGTACTACAAAGCTGAAATTTGGCATGGTCATACATATTGACTGCGTCAACAGATTAAAAAAATAAAATGTTGAAAAAAAATTTTTTTCGGATGTTTCCCATACACGTGAAAGGGCAATGGATTTTTTTTTCTCGCCGATGTCTCGAATGAGATGTTATAGGATGGTTTTTAAAAAGATAGAAGGGGTTTACTAAGAACGTTTTTCGATTCAGCATTCCGTTTGCGAAATATTAATTTATAAAGTGAATTTTTTTGTTAAAAACAAGTGTCCCCCTCTAACAGCAAAACGATTGTTTTTAAAATGTGGAAAAATTCACGATGATAGAATATACAAAGAAATTAAAAGGAAAACTATCACACATAAGTTGGCCCTTCAAGCTTGTGAGTAAGTAATAGTCGACCAAGTGCCAAACGTTGTTAGGATTAATAAGAATATATTTACTAATATTAGATCCTTGGTACTACAGTGCTTAAATTTGGCATGGTCATACATATCGATTGCGCTGACAGATCTAAAAAATAAAATGGTGGAAAAAAATTGTTTATCGGGTGTTTTACCATACACGTGAAAGAGCGATGGATTTTTTTTCTCGCCGATATCATCGGGTGGGTTATCTAGAATAGTTTTTTAAAAAATAGAAGGGGTTCAGCAATTCAACAATTCAGCAATTCGTTTGGGAAACATTAATTTTTATAATGAAAAAAAAATGTGGAATAATTCACGAGGGTATATTATTTCCAACAATAATACTATCGCAAAAAAAAACAATAAAACAACTAAAAAAAAAAAATTCGCGCTCGCTTCGCTCGCGCATTAAATAGTTCCATTCTGTTTTATTTAGGCTAAAACTAGCAATTCAACAATTCAGCAGTCCGTTCGGAAAACATTAATTTCCATAATGAAAAAAAAGGTGTAATAATTCACGAGGGTAACATTTACGACGAATTGTACTAATGTACTAATCTTATCCAAAATGGCTGCCATACAAGGTTCCACGCTAAAAGTGAGGCGAACCGAAAGCCAAGCTGATATTGATATTTCAGGTGTCGTTTAATAGGTTTTTGGGGGTGCTAATTACGAAAATGACATCAAAATTATACACGATCACCACGCGACCTGCTTTAGCAGCAGCTCGATATTATTATATTATTCCTAACAATAATATTATTGCAAAAAAAAAAATATTCGCGCTCGCTTCGCTCGCGCATTAAATACTTCCATTCTGTTATATTTAGACCAAAACTAGCAATTCACTAATTCAGCAATCCGTTTGGGAAACATTCATTTTTATAATGAAAAAAAAGGGAAATAATTCACGAGGGTAGCATTTACGACGAAGTGTACCCTTATCCAAAATGGCTACCATACAAGGTTCCACGCTAAAACTGAGGCGAGCCAAAAGCCAAGCTGTAACATATTGACATTTCAGGTGTCGTTTAATAGGTTTTTGGGGGTGCTAATTACGAAAATGATATCAAAATTATACACGATCACCACGCGACCTGCTTTAGCAGCAGCTCGATATTATTATATTATTCCTAACAATAATATTAACCCAAAAAGAAAACCAAAAAAAACAAACAAACAAATTTCGCCCCTCGCTTCGCTCGCGCATTAAATACTTCCATTCTGTTTTGTTTAGGCCTAAACTACACTTATTTCTGAAATTACCAACTTTTTAATACATTTGTTTTTGATACAATAGTATTTGGGGATTTTAACATCGATTATGACAATATGCTCGTAGAATTAAGAAGCCAGCTGCATATTTGAACCATATTGCTACGGAACCCTACAATGCGCGTGGCCCGACACGCTCTTGGCCGGTTTTTTGTTTAAAAATTCACATAATCGACATGGTTCAAAATTGGTTTAGCCGTTTCAGTGTTATAAGCAATGGAAGTCGGGTGTGTTAATTTTTTTGTAATTTTAAAAATTTGTGTTAACATTTTTGTAGTTTAGGTCCGTGTTATATAACGCGACTCAGACTCTGATCTATACTTAAGTAGCAGTCGTCTTGATTATTTTGATACTTAAGTAAAGATCAAGACTTGAGTGTCCTCCTGTAATACGGCCCTTAGAGTTATATCTAATTACCCTCAGAATGTGTGTTAAATGTGGCATGAAATGATACTAGAATGACCAGCAGTTCTAGCACGATAACGACAAACTCGCGCTCGGCTCACGCTGAAACTTTACTTTGATTGCGCGAGGGCCCCGCGCAAAGGCTTGCTCGCCCTATGGCGTTGTCAATGTTGACATTTTGACATAGGACCGCGGTGTTGTCGCGGGGCTGTCACTATCGTACTCGGCCTGCTGACGCTTTGCCTACTCCAACATACCTATACACATCAACACTGTCTAGGGATATTAAACGATTTTTCATACAAAAGAGGTCTGTTTGAGAAGCTATAAATAAAAGCCTAATCGAGAAAATTTATTGACTAGAATCGAAAATTTAGGTTTAGCAATTCCTCGTCTGAAAATTATAGCCCTCCTTGTTATCTCGAGTATGCTTTTATAGCTTCTCAAACAGACCTCTTTTGTATGAAAAATCGCGCAATATCCCTAGACCGCGTTGATGTGTGTAAAATACAATAATACAATACAATATACTTTATTGCACAATACACATAGATGGAGTTCATCTTACATTGTCTTATTTAAACTTCAGTAACCTTAAAATTCACTGTCCATTAGACTTTTACACCCAGCGAACATGATAATCTGAGCTCAACCAAAGAAATAAGATAATTATACCCCCAGACAGCTTTAAACTGAGTCAAGATTTTAATGGATGGAACTTCTGAAAAACATTTTGTGATAAATGAACTTTATAATCAGATTATTTAGTATCTTAACTTGAATTAATTTTAAAAATAAACACTTCAAGAGACCTCGAATTGATAAGTGCTCAAAAAATCAAATGTTGTAGCTTAAATGCTACATGTTTATAAATTTGTAAATCCCTTACAATATAAGAAAGTTAGCTAAGTTTAAAAAATCTTTCAAGTATAGATGACCATAAATCTGTTTGTTTGTAGTTTCTAGCTGATGAAAATAACTCAAAATATTTTAAAAAATATATCACCCCCGATATTCGATTGCTTATAACTTTTAAACAGCTGAACCGATTTGATGATGAGCTACGATGTCACAGACAGACACACAGATACACAGACATACCGATACACAGGTCAAACTTCTAACACCCCTCCTGTTTTGTCAGGGGTTAAAAATCCCTTCAACGCTAACCCATAAATTACTCGCAATCTAAAAGCCGCGGGTGAATGAGTAAGGCTCATTTAAACGATTGCTACCGCTTGTTCAGCAACGGTATGAATGTGTATAAACACGACGAATGGAGATTGAGAGAACTCCCAGAGATGATCAAGCCGATATCAAGCTTCAAACTTTGAGCTTTCATTTTTTTGGAAGTGTGTTATTGGTATGGCAGACCACCAGCCTGATGGTCACACGAGAAGAGGCCTATACCTAGCAGTGGGTTGATATGGGCTGAGTACGATGATGATGATGAGTGCTACTATTGACTGTTGAAATTTATAGCAAAATTGAGTCGGTAAAAATTTGACAAAGACAATGCCGTAAATAAAATCAATATATCCAAAGCTCTTTCAGATCTTGACAACAAATCAAATAAAGCTATTTTTACAATAATGCAACATTCTCGATGTCTTTTCGAGCTTCTGTTTCTAATAGGCAGAAGAGGCCTAAAAAATCTTAATAACTAGGTAAAGGATGCTGGGCACATTAGTATAGAACTTGGTACCGGCACCAATTGAAATAAATGATACATCGTTAAAAAGGTATTTTTTTGTAGAATGAGAATTGTCCAATTAGAGTAATCCTGCCTTTAAAGCTATTTATTTTATTCTTCATTTTGGCATAGTGTTTTTATTTATTATATTAATTACAAGTGATCATAATTAATTATTATCATTGGTTGTTTATTTTCTCAGTAAATAAAACAAGTTGAAAGAAGGTTTTTTCATTATTGATGATCATTTATAATTAATATGATGAATAAAAATACTATGCCAAAATAAAGAATAATGTCGCAAAAAAAAACTATGAAAAATAAATAACTTTCAAGGCAGGATTACTCTAATTAGACAATAAATCAGGACTAGCGCTTCGGTTATTCTTATTCTACAGAAAATTATTTTTTTAACGATGTATCATTTATTTCAATTGGAGCCGGTACCAAGTTCCATACTAACACCGATACCAAAATGCCCATCATCCATTTAGTTACCTACTGAGGAAAATGAAAAGACAAAAGTGATGAAGACACACGGTACACGAATGAAGACAGACATTTCAAATCTTGTCTTCATCAATCAGTTTGAACTGAAACCGTGTTTATCAATGTTGGCTTGATAGTGTCGCACCGCTGACAGTGGAAATGAATGTGTATTAGAAAGCAACGTCTACAATCTGTGTCGGATCGGAGGCAATTCACCGCAAATGGTTCACCCGTGAGTGAGCTTCGTTGTTTGTGAAGTGAAGACATGCAACCTCCAGCCAAAGGCGTTTGATAGTGTTTTACTTTGTATTTTGTTTATTGCTTCGCGCCTTATGCGAGGAGGTACAAATATTGTAATGTTTATTTTTTAGTCGTAGTAGAGTTTTAGGTGAATGTTTTAACGACAGGAAAACCTGTTTTAAAGTTTAAGACTCGCTTGATTATATCTGCTAGCTTTCCGCCCAGGACTTCGTTCCCGTGGGAAATTGGGAAAAATATGTAGTCTATGAGTTAATTCAGGGTTTCAGCTACCTCTTTACCAAATTCCATCAAAATTGGTCCAGCTGTAGGAGCGTGAAAGAGTAACAAACATCCATTCATACAAACTTTCGCGTTTGTAATATTAGTAAGAAAGTAAGGATTTATGAAAGTAGAACTGACGGAAAAATATCTCAAAAATATTTGAAATAAAATCGCGAGTAGAAATGAACAATAAACTGATGGATGCTATAATACAAGATGCTTTCACGTAAACTTGTAACACCATAGAAAACCATAAAATTAAAAAAAAAATACCCCTGACATTTATCGCTCATAACTCTGAAACGACTGAACGTTCGATTCGTTTAGGAGCTGCTACATTGTCACAGACACACACACAGGAACGCAGACATACAGACACACACAACAAGCTTATAACACCCTATTTTATTGTCAGTGGTTAAAAAGCATTTAATTCTTGTTCTGTGCCTTGTATTTCATAAACTTTGGAAACAAGTCTGAAACTTCTATCAAGGCTGAGTACGAGTAGCAAAATCATTTATCAGAAAGAAACTTGGTGGCTTACGAAAGGTATGGTTGGACAAAGAGAAAATTTCGAACAATGGTGAGGTGGATAATAAATCAGGAAGAAAACAGGCGATGGGAACACAATAGGTATTTGTTGTTAAACCGTGGACATAGTGGTACACAACCTGAGAAGATTTATTAGTTCTTGTGTAATGTAAACAGGTGAGACAGAAATAGCTTCTGGGCGTCTTTTCTACTAATCAATGGTGTCTCAATGGCGATTGAATGACAATAATAATATATATATTTTTTTTTTATACCAGCCCATATAAGTCCCCACCGAGGGGCACGGGGCCTCCTTTCGAAACACGAAGGGGATTTAGGCCATAGTCCACCACGCTGGCCCAATGCGGTGTGTATTGTGGCAGTATTATCTGGATACTCTTTAATAACAATAAACTTAATGTAACTACAATAGTTAATGTTAAAAATGAAATGATATTATACTTTTATTATATTGTCATGAATGGTTGTGAGACTGCTGATCTCACAGACAAACCGTTTAAACGGTTTTGTGGGAGTGTGTTTTTAATATTATTGTATATTCAATTAATTAAATAAATAAATAAATAAATAAATAATAATAGTAATAATATTTCTCACCACAATACGTTTGATACAAGAGAATGTCACAATAAAAAAACTTAAAAATATTGTGGGGGACTGGTGCCTAAACTAGGCTGTTAGCTTGTATTTCAGGTCACCTGGTGACCTTTTTACCCGTTCAGGTGGTGAAATTGAGAACTATCAAAACCTCATATATTTGCTAACAGCCACTCCGACAAGCAACGCCACCGCCAACCGAAGGTCGTGTTGCAAACTATAATTTTGCAACTTAACATTTAGTTAGAGGTGGCGCCGCCAGTCAAAGTATGACATTTGGATAGTTCTCTGTTTCGCCACCTGCGAACATTGTCATTCCACGCCATTGATTGATGGAATAGCCTTCCAGTAGGTCGAGTACGATGGTGATAGCGCGCGTAATACACCGCTGTTCTATGTCAAAATGTCAACATTGACCACACCAGAGAGCAAGACTTTGCGTGGGGCCCTCGCGCAATCAAAGTGAAAATTATGTAGCCTATGTGTTAGTCTAGAGTGTCAGCTACCTCCATGCCAAATTTTATCAAAATTGGTTTAGCCGTTTGAGTGTGAAAGAGTAACAAACATCCATCCATCCATCCATCCACACAATACAAACTTAAGCGTTTATAATATTAGTAAGGATAAGCTAGGAGTAAGGATGAGGATTCTAAGGTTTATTAGATGGAACATGAGTAAATTATTCGCCCACGTACAGCAAATCCATTATGTCCCACTTACTGGCTTTTACAGTATGTCTGGGCAGAATAGGCACCTGGAATACTACGTGTTTTTGTAGCTTTTATAAAAGAGTCATAACTTAATAATTTAGAAACTCATAAAATTAAAATAAAGTAAAAAACGTAATAACTCTAATTATTAAAAAAACAAAATACCCGACTGCACACTAAAATAAAATGTATCCTATGACACTCCCGTAATCAAGACAAATCTAACGATACCTCATACATCAAAATCCATCAAGCCGTTTAGGCTACAGGAGGTCACAAAGGAACAGACATACATACATACTTACATACACTCGAAAAACATTACCCTCCTTCTTTGGCAGTCGGGTAAAAAGTATGAGTTCGTAAAAATAAAGTGAGATACTGAAATTTTAATGTATAAAAAAATAATCATCTAATTTCCTTTTCATACCCCTCTGTATTTCTAGAAAATATTTAATTAAAATTGCAAACGTGCTCACTAAAATGGTTTCAAATTTTTGTAATGATTTGCGTAATACGGTAAGTGTTAACTAAGACGTTTAAAATATATTTTTAACAAATTTAAAAAAAGGGGAGGCTCAATATTTGACAGTATGTTTTTATGTTTGTTACGAGCTAACTCGCCAATTGTCGACTGATTTTCAACATTATTTTTCTGTTTAAAAGAGCATACTCCTGAAGTGGTCCCACATAAATTACATCGAAATATATTCAGCGCTTTTAAAAAAATCAACAATAAAAAAAATACTTACACTTTATATTTAGATGAAGTTTTGGTTTGTGGTTATTTGCATTAGCAGCTTAGGATTGAAGTCGACTGATTCTTATGTTTTTAACACTATGGACAATAAGGGATTTTTTTTAATATTACCCTAGTCGCCGGATAGATGGCGCTAAACTAGGTACATTACTGCAAGGAACGGAACGTTACATTATTTTTGACTAATTCACTTGAACGTAATTTTGAGATCGTAAAACGAAACGTTATTGTCATATCACATCAATATCACATCTACCACACGTAGTTAGGCGATTTTACGAAAACAACGAACAAACCTGTACCCTCTGTGAAAAACGCGCTAAGTCAAGATATATCATAATTCGTATTTCTAGACATTCTTGATACGTGTTTATTGATCTATCTTTCTGTCTTATCAACGTAGATGTAGCTCTCCTAGATCTTGAGATATTGTTCGTGTGCAATAATGCAAGTTAACTTGTTTCATCGAATGGACTGCAAAGTCTCGTGTAATGTAATATTATTTGACAAGCACTGATTAAATTTTGGATATCTCATTAAAACTGTAAATGTAGGGAAATATAACTACAATCGAATTATTTAACACATTGAAAGTTAATTCGCATGCGATTGTAAGTACTGATACTATTGAGGTTATATTAGCACACACGACACTGTTTTACTATAACTCGTATGTGAATAATGCTATAATTACTTTCGTATCACTAGAAACAATATATTATTTAAAAATATATGTGTGTATACTAATACATATACTAATGTATTATTATTCACGAAACTACTTTTAAGCTTTTTAATTGTGTCTAATGATACAATTCACTTATATCAAAACTATTCCTAGCTTTCAGCGGTTTGTAATGTAAATCAGTAGTGTAAAGTGTTACAAGTGTGATCGTTCTATCTTTCTCCAATAAACGAGCGTTAGACAAGTTTGAAAGAGATGACAACTGGAGACGTATGTTCGCGGGGGAAGGAACGTGCACGCGGCTACTCAGTATCGCCAAATACTTAGTGCAGTGTGCATGCATTCGCTGGTTTGAAAAATATTACGAAATGTTAGTAAATTATATTATTATACACAAGTTTATTTTACATTATTTCTAATTATATCACTGGTTAACTTAATAACGTACATGCATAAGAATGTACAAACTACAGCTTAGCTGTTATTTTTAACATAACTGCGCAACAGTAATGTCGGGTTTATACAGGTAAACTTTTTAATAAGTAGCCAAATTTTTTTCTATGTTTTAGGTATCGACAGTATAATACAATACAATACAATACTCTTTATTGCACACAAAAAACATAACAATGAAACAAACAATCCTCATCATCAAGTGTACAATGCGGCGGCCTTATCGCTTTAGAGCAATTTCTGCTAGGCAACCGATAGTACTTTCCAATTTGTTTTTTTTTTTTTAAAAATATTTTTATTTTCAACGTTATTGCATCCAAATGTCAAATATTTGATTATGTATTCGGACTCATTTGCCGGACAAAACAAAACTCCGTTGTGACTATAATAGAACTGATACTCATGCAAACTTCGTCTCAATTAACTACAATACAATATACTTTATTTGCACACAAAGACATACAATACAATTAACAGAACATACTACACACAACAACTACTACTATAGAACACAAGTTTTTAGTTCCAGGCCACACACACATGGAAGTAGATAGAACGTACCAAGAAGCGTTCTTCCAAGAACATACATCATCCAAGGGATTTATATTTTATTTTATTTTAACAAATTGGGAAACATACAGCATTAATTAAATCTACTGGACATAAAACAACTTAATTAACACAGAAGCCAACAAAGTTTCCACTAAAATCTATTACATTACCGTCTAAGTTACGTATTGTAAAGTTCTACATGATTATTATAATTTCGAAACCAGACTCAGCCATAGTTTTAAGTTTTAAATAGTATACATATTTTTGATAAAAAGATAAAAAGAAAAATACATATCTTATAACTCGTTAGGTACACATATCGATGGGTTTTAAATTTATGGTTTGGGTTTGTTTTTTAATTGCTTTAACAAATTGGTGATGCTTATATCAACTGGTACGAAGTGCTTATAATCGAGAAAATTAGATCTCTGTAATAGAGATGACTTATGATAACTTGTGCGGATTTGCTGATTATTCTAAAAAGCAACTGCAAGTCAAAAAAGCAAACTGCAAAGATGAAAAGTTTGTGTGGTCAAAAACTGAAATTTACCAAAGATCAATTTCCTACATTTGGATACAAAGAGAGCTGCGGGGTTTCTAGTTACATTCCCATGTCATACGCGAAAAGAAACAAAAAAGGTGTGTTCAGGTTCGTATAGAAAATTTTAAAAAGCATTACGTGGGGCAAGTGCCTATAGCAGAAGAAAAAAAGCATATCCCATGTCTGTTCTACAGTATATTGACCCTCAGCGTCCATGACTTCTATCTTAATTTGCCCTTAACTTCTGATATATCTTCTAATACAGATCCTGATCTGATAGAGGAGGAATAACTTTATTCCATTAATTTTTAGAGGATCTGTTTTGCTGATATACCTACTTTGAATATTTTTTTCGTTAAAACTTTTTGTAAGCTTTGTTAATTAATATTGACTTGATATAACGTTGAGACGCTAATAGGGGCTTCGGTGCTTTACATTTTGAAAAAATATGAATATGAAGACTGTCTTGTTAGTGTTAAGAGGATCTTTATTGCTGACTAGCTTTTTTCCGCGGCTTCGCTCGCGCAAAGTACTTTTTAGTCACCCATTACATTCTTGACCCCATAGGGGATGATTTACGAAAAGACGCGAAACACGTGTCCGTTTATTTGCTTCAATGTATATTTTGACGAAGTTTCGAGTCAAAATGTCCAAAAAAATGTTTTCTCCATACAAACTTTGAAAAATCCTTTCTTAGTGCTTGCCTACGTCATAAAAGACACTTTTTTGTCAAATTTCATCTTTATAGGTTTAGGCTGGGCGTTGATGAGTCTGATCCTCCAATTTTATATATGAGAAAGATATACTTTAATTAATTTTTCGTTTACATTTTTTGTATGCTACTTTATATAAATTTTATTACGTAGAGACAAAGGCTTCACTGCTTACTATATTCGTTTTTTATTCAAGAAGTTTAAAACGTTAGTTTGTGTACAAATATTAATTTCAGTGATTATAAGTGCCTTACTATATTCAACTTTTTATTGCAGTTTTACGTCTGTCACGAATAGATACATTTATGTTTACCACTAATGTTACTAATGACCATAATAGAATTAATATTTATTTAACTAATTTGCTACCTGATTTTCTTCTTATTTGAAGATTTTTGTTCATACAGACAGCTGCAGAGATACCTAACTACCCCTATGAAATAAGGATGAAGTTATTTCACGAAATGTTTTAGGTATTTCAATTATATTTTGTATATTATAGTTTTGTCAATTAAACAATTATGCTTAATCACGATTTTAAAATTTTATGTTTTGTCATAGACAACTTCATCTTTATCCGGTAGGGGTGGTCAGATATCTCTACAGCTGTCTGTACATTCTTAAGAAATAAGTACACATTACATGCTTAGAGCCACGATCAACAACTTTCTTACATATTTTTAAATTAAGTGAATAATGTTTATTTGAGCCAACTGAAGTTATTACATCCTACAGAAAAATAATTTTGGATTTTGAGCTAGATAAAAACTTGTGAGTAATTGCTATTTGATTTTTAAAAATAATTAACCTAATCGATTTTCATTTTGTTTCACGTTACTTTGAAACATATTCAAGATGGGGGTATTAAACTACAACCTGCATGGTACAAACTACATGGGGGTATTAAATTTATTGACTAAAATCATAGTGCCTTATTCAAAATAAGGTACCTAAACTAAGTTTATCTAATAATAAGCGTTTTGATTTGCTAAACTTTTCTAAATAGTATGTCGAGTGTGAGTCTTTACAATAATAAAAACACTGATTTAAAATGATGTTTTATGTATTAAAACCACAACAAAATGTTTCCCTTTAAATCTGTTCATTTACCGTCTTAGATCATTAAAACTTACTACTATACCATAGAGTTACAACATTTGACACCAAACAAAACCTAAAACTGTAACAAAACAAATGAAGATATGTTGAAATACACAAGAATTTAAAATTTCTTTTTCGTGTTTTTCAATTTATTTTTGTATTTTATGCCATTTTATGTATTTTGATTAACTCTCAGAAAAAAAGTTCATATAAGATGAAAGTTTTGTTTTACAAGATTCTGTTATTTAAACTCGACGACTTTCAAAATTTGTTTAAAGTTGCTTTTATATCATTATTCACTAATGGCTATCAAGCAACCAGTTGTCATGTAAAATGATTCAATATTTAATAAATCACTTTACACATGCTCATTCTAAAGTACCAAATGATACAATTTGTTGTTTTTCGTCACTGTTTATAATGTATTTACTTTAGTGCTATTTTTAAAACATCACAGCATTTGTACTAAAATTTCCAACAAGAAGAATTAACTCCGTCAAAATTTGAATGATTAACGAAAAAGTTACGGGCATCTAAAGATCAAAAAAATTCAACTGCGTTTTTCTCAAAACTCGAGTTTTTGACTTAACGCGTTTTTCACAGAGGGTACAGAAACAAAACTGAATTATAACAAAGCGCGAGAACACTAGGATGATCGGAAGCCAAAGCAAACGAACAGAATATTTGATGCAATGTTTTTCTCCAAGCCTTTTGGCTTTGGCACCTAGTAACAGAGTTAGTTCAGCGCCATCTAGAGAGCTCTGGGGAACTACTTTTTTTTTATACCCAAAAAAAAAACCTCCCATTATGAGAAAGTTGTTTTTTTTATTATAAGGTAAGTTAACTCTTGACCTCAATCTTGTCCAAGGTCATGGATGAGGTCAACGATGAAGCGAATTAACTCAGAAAATGCCTATTAAGGCACTGGTACTCCTACGCACTGACGGAACACAGCAAGTTGTTTGGCGTCGAACTCCGGTAGGAGCGTGGTCGTGAACCAGACGGCCCTTTACAGAGCCTACCACACCGCATGAGACCATAGGACGCCACCTCAGATTCCGAACAAATTGAGGTGTCGTTGCCTGGGATGGATTAATAGGAGGCAGGTCTAATTTATTGTGTTTCCTTAGTCGCCTCTTACGACACCCACAGACAGAAATGGGGTGGTGTTATTCTCATCTCAGCCGATCACCACACGGCATACAAAATAACGTTCAAATAACAATTAGACCGATAACCTATTGGTGATGTCGTAGTATCGACTTCCAACTAAAATATTAAATTGTAAGACAACCAAGATGTCTTTTACTGCAAGTTGTGATACTTTGACACTTTTAGGAAGCTTTCAGAAGTAGAAAGTTAAGAAGTTACCAACATTATATTAAGTGGTGGCTAAACAATACCAATATATTTTTGGGATAGCTTCTTAAATACTTAAAGGAAAATTTTGTTTCATAAAAAATAAATTTATAGAAATCGTTTGAGTTTACGAATACTTTGTGACGGAATTTGACTTGCTAGCTTATAATTATAAACGAGACGACTTTAAAATGTAAAGAGGCCAGCACATCAGGTTACTCCGTTTTCATTGCAAAACTGCTCTTATCACAACAGCACAGAGTGCACGCTTGTGGTAACCTGATGTGCAGCCGTATGTACATGTGATTACAACTTTACAACATGTTACCGGAAAATTCAAAGATTTTTAAAAAATTAAGATAAAAAAAAGTAAATTTCAAAACTTTTGAACGCCCCGATCCATTAATGGCCTCATTGAATATCCAAAATGTTTATAACAAAGGACAAAATCATAAGAAACCAAGGATAAACTTCCCAAAGTACCAAACTCTATAACAGTACACAATAGTCACTACTAATAGTCTTGATCGTATTTGCTACAGCACAGAACGTGACCAAGCACCAAAACTCATACATCCTGTTATCAGAACACCCCTGAAGGGTCGCCAGTGGCCGGATACGTCTGCAACGCGTCCGGCGCGAGATTGCTATCGAATTTCAAATTTGGAAGCAATGTTTTTGTTTCTCTTTCATGGGTTTCCAGTAGTTTTTGATCACGCCTTTTCTAGTATTTTTCAGTAGTAAAATAACAATTCCATTAATTGAAGATGAATATAGGTGGATTGGATATCTATAGATTCAGATACCGTCGAACAGACGAAGCCCCTTATTAGTTTTCTGCAGCTTCTTCTTATCGTGTAGGTATAGTCAAGTGTGTGGCGAACATGGTTAAACCTGGCGTCAGAGTTTTTCAAACTTGGTTTTAACGACTGAAGTCAATCAATAACAGCCGGGACCGACAGCTTAACGTGCCCTCCGAAGCATGAAATGCGCGTAATAAATTGCCACTTTTGGTCACCCGTCAGCCTTTTGATTGCGGTAAATTATAACGTGTTTACCAAAGCTAAACCGCTCACGTTTTTTTTGTATTCAGTCCAGAAAACAATGGAAACGTGAGCGATTTAGCTTTGATAAACACGTTCAAACTTACCGCGATCGGGGAGCAGGTTGTCTGCCTCTGTGTACGTTGCTTAACCTCACTGATCGGTTTAGATCAGCGAGTGCCACTGAACTATGAGCGCTTCAGCCTACAACTACTGATCAATCTTTCAATACGACGGCGAATTCATTATTTGCAATGTACAAAAATTGTAAAGTATGTAACAAATAAATAAGTCCTGCAGGGCAATCGCGCTAAAAGAAGTGGATTGAATCGCAATTGAAACATAGCTGGGGGGCTACCACCTAAGCGAAGCTGATGCTGGGTAAACGAATAGAACGTTGTCAATTGCTTCTTTATAAGGAAACCTTGATTAACGACATGAACCAAACACAGCAATGTACATCATTCCATTCGTTCAATCAGCATCAGCTTCGCTTAGGTGGTAGGCCCCCAGCTGCGTGTCAATTGCGACTTAATCCACTTCTTTTAGCGCGATTGCCCTGCTGTTATTTAAATATGAGTTTAGTTTTAGTATGTATAACACACACTAAGGCTTCTCTCCGAAAAACAATAAAAACTATTTCAAAAGTGTATTGGAATTTGAATAAAAATGGCTGTACTCACAGAATTTCTCATTTTAATCTCATCTTTTTTTAACGTATAGATACACAAAACTCAGCGTAGGTCTTTTATTGCATTCCTTACTCTTCAATATTGAATTTTACGCACCTAGTGCTTTTCAATAACAAAAAAGCTTCTCTGTCAGTTTGTATGCAACTTACAAGTAAAAAACGATTTATTTATTTTATTAATTCACTAGCTTTCCGCCCGCGGCTCCGCCCGCGTGTACTACACTACAGATTATATCGTGCCCAGCTGTGGGATAAAATGTAGCCTATGTACTTTTCCATGCCCTAATCTATCTCCATACCTTTCAACAAAATCGGTTCAGTGGTTTAGGCGTGAAAGACGGACAGACAGACAGTTACTTTCGCATTTATAATAGTAGTGGGAATTTAACTATAGCCTAGTATTTTTATCAACCCGTCGCGCGCTTGTTTACGGCATGTGCTATGCAAATCTTGCACACACGAGTGTGCAAGAATCGCGATATGCTCTTAACGTCAGAACTTAAGGCTGTTAGATTTTAGGAACGCTTTTGCGCTTGCTGAAAGGGACATGAAGTCCTCCACTGATCCATTGTACAGACAGCAGCAAGTCAGGTAACCCATTTACACTACGAGAACCAGTGCTATTAACATTCATTAACATGCTAAAATAAACATTCATTTGAAGGTCAGCAGCTCGAGTACGATGGCAAAAGCGCGTGCGCTGCGGTCCTATGTCAACATTGACAACGCCAGAGGGCGAGCAAGCCTTTGCGCGGGGCCCTCGCGCAATCAAAGTGAAGTTTCGCCGTCAGCCGAGTGACGCGCCGCGCGAGTTGTCGCTATCGTGCTCGCTGTATGTTAAAATCTCTACATATTCATGGTAAAGGTACTGTTTCCAAACGGAACCGCAATCGAATGCAGTTTTCCATTTTGTGTCAGTTCGTTTTGAGAGTTTCCCTTTTTGTGTTGTTATTACTTTGCTTTGTCGCTTTGCGTATTTTAAAAGCTTATAAAAGTTGCAAGATTTTCAGTTTATACGTTTTAATAGAATTTGTGGGTTTGCGTGCTTGACTACGCGTTAACTACAGGGTTAAAAGCATATACTCAACATAATAAGGGTTAGTGACAAGATAATAGGCATTCCTCTGGTCCCTAATTTAGATATATAGATATATTACATATGTATAGATTCATATTTTATTTATTTATATAATGTAATGAATGTTATTTGTTATGATTATTAATTTTCGTAATTATTAATTATCCCACGCTATGGCGGGACCAATAAAAGGTTACCAGACGATGCTCATTATGTGAGCACATGTAGCAACTGTTCTTTTGCCTGTAAGGCAAGAACAAAAATATTCGACAGTGGCTGCTCTGCCAATGAGGGCGTTATTTAGTAAAATATACGAATAGTATATTCTGTAAGAAACATGATGAGATTGTTGGTTGCCCAGCCATCGAAATGTAGGTATCCAATTTGCGTTCAATCTGTATTTTAGAGAAGCCACAAATAAAAAGCTCTGACTCTTGAGGTTTCAAAATGAATTTAAGGAAACCAGAACAAACACGTTGTAATAGCTCCAAAATATGCTCTTAAATAAATAAAAAAAGGATCATGCCCGACATTCATTGCTTATAACTTTTAAACGGCTGAACCAACTTCGATCAAATATAGATAAGCACCATTTCAATTATGTCAGCTTTCAACAAAAAATAACTACTTCAATATCAATACCATTTGTTTAGGATTCAAGATTTATTATATTTATTCGTATACAACATAACATTGTGTTCGAAATTAATAACAATTTTAGTACCTCATTACAATATTAAAATGAGTATAGTAATATTAAAAATTATTAAATTAAAATATCAAATTAAAATGTCATGCATGTCAAAATCATTAATAAATCAGAAAGTAAAATTGAACAAATTAGAATAAAATTAAATTATAATGTCATAATATTTAAGTCATGCCTGTCATAAAACTGTAATGCTTATAAAAGGAACTGCGGTGCCATAGATCTAATACACAGACACACTCGTCAAACTTGTAATAACCCTATTTTTTGTTGGCGGCAAAAAATAATTATAAAGAATGGTCGCTAGACCAAAATCTAGCTCAGAGGAAAATATGTGGTCAAAGATGTACCAGACTCACAAAATAAGATAAAACTACCATATCAATAACAATTTTCCCTGCAAATAGAAGCCAAAATCATGCGATCGAATCCCGATGCTAACTAGTATATATTTCAAAATCTTTAGTGTGCGCCACATGCATTTTTTGCCCGTTTAATGTGAGAAGCGCGCCGTTCATTTTTAAATAGATTTATATTTATACTTTATTGTACACAAAAATTAAAACAAACATTTTACAGAGAACAGGATACACAATGGCGAGCTTAACTCAAAATGAGTTCTCTTCCAGCTAACCTAAGTGACAGAGAAATTTATTTGAAGCGGGCAAAAGTGTACAACACGGAGAACAAAATTACTAACATGGTAAAATATAATATCTTAATTGAACAAATATTCAAGTAACAAAAGCAGACTAACTACATAAATATCTTACTAGCCATACACCTATACATATACCTACCTAATATAACTTTATATAAAAATACATAAATCCAATACATACATAATATATGTAAGTATATACAATATATAAATATAATTATATATATATACATATACACACACAAAAATACATACATACACATGCAAGATAAATAAGTTTATGTTGACAGATAATGCTCCTTCAGCCGTTTCCTGAAAACATCCAACGATCGACTCGCCTGGATCGAAAGCGGCAGTGAATTCCACAAACGAACAGAGTGCACCGTGAAGGAGCCCCCATAACGGGAGGAGGAGTGGGATGGGAAGCGAAGAAGGAGGGATCTGCAGGACCTGCAGGGCTTGCCACGAGGTATCTGATACTCAAAACGCTTACGGAGGTATTGTGGAGACGTGGGATTATTTAAAATAGAGTACAGTGTAGAGAGCACATGAACATCACGCCGACGCCTAATTGGAAGCCATTTTAGTTGAGATCTGTATTGTTCTGTTATCTGCTTTTGCTTCATATTAGGGCTGCCAATTTTGTTTTAGACGTTGTATTAAGGTCTCACTATTTGTCTTTTATTTATATTGTCTGTTATCCTGATACCGTATGACCCTAAACTATGGTTTGGCATTTCAAGAACTAACATAGTATCATCATGAACCTAATGAAAATAGTTTCGAAAAAGTAGGCTTTTTCATAAAGTTTTCTTTCCGTTATTTAGCTTTAAGAATTGACACTGTAAACAGCATATCAAATTAAATAACAACTATCTACTTCATATTTAGTTATTAGGTACTAGCTTTCCTCCCAGGAAATCGTTCCTGTGGGAACTTGCTATAATTATGTTAACCCATGTACTTCTTACCAGCCCATGTACGTCCCCACCGAGGGGCACGAGCCTCCCTTCGAAACACGAAGGGGATTTAGGCCATAATCCACCACGCTGGCCCAATGCGGGTTGGTGGACCGCTCGTCTTTCGAAAACAAATTTTCTTGGACAGGGGGTTTCATCACGATGTTTTCCTTCACCGTTGAGCAAGTGATAATTAGAATTCCGTACATAAATCCGAAAAGACGAATTTAGTGGTACAGCCCGCACCAGGATTTGAACCCACTACCTTCGGATTACAAGTCTGGCTCATTACCAACTGGGCTATCACCGCTTCATGTACCCATGTACTATTCCAGACTATAATCTAAATCTGTACCAAATTTTATCCTTATCACATCCCTCTAAACATTTAAGTTTTCAGATTAATTTGTAAAATTAGTAAGAGCAGTTTTGCGGTGAGATTTGAAATCTGTTCATTTCCGCTAATGGATATTTATATCGAAGGTACGTCTCCGAGCGACAAATATATGACAGACACTTGACACTCACTGCCTATCACTTTCATCTATGTAGCGGAAGAGGGAAGCCGGCTTTTGACTATGGGATTTAATGTATATTATATATTGAGCTATATATTACATCACGCGATTACTGTTCACACTGTAAGATATATATTTTGGAACAGTTTAGCTTCGGTCGCCACTGTGTCAACATGTTTTTTTTCGAACGGTTGCGGTGTCCGGGGACGTAAGGAAAAATTAACACGTTCAAAAATATCGCTCAGTCGGTCGAAAAAATTATTATAGTTTGGGATGTAATGTATATTAAAGCACAGTGTGAACGGTCTCGTACTAAATGTATTCCGAGCGATAAAATATTATATCTCAAGATGTAATATATATTATATGTATAACATTCCATAGTCAAAAGCCGGCTGGAGACGCACTGACATCTTAATGCTCCAAAGTATCTGTCACAGACTTACAAAATAGATGCTTTTTTTTAATAGGTTGGGTTAGCTCTTGACCTCAATCTTGACCAAGGTCATAGATGAGGTCGACGATGGAGCGAGTTAACCCAGAAAATGCCCATAAGGCACTGGTACATCTACGCACCGACGGAACACAACAAGCTGTTTGGCGTCGGACTTCGGTAGGAGGGTGGTGGCGAACCAGACGACCCTTCTCAAAGCCTACCACACTGCATGAGACCATAGGACGCCACCTCAGATTCAGTGTTCTGACCTCAATTTGTTAATTGAGGTGTCGTTGCCTGGGGTGGATTAATAGGAGGCAGGTCTCATTTGTGTCTCCTTAGTCGCCTCTTACGACATCCACGAAAAGAAATGGGGTGGTGTTATTCTCCACCGATCATCACACGGCTGAAAATGTAGTTTATATTGCGTAGTTAACACGACCCGCGACAAACTCTCACGTCACGCCACTCCGATGACGGTAAAACTTTGATTACGCGAGGACACCGCGCAAGGGCTCGCTCAAACTCTGGTGTTGTCATTTCGACACTTTTTTGACAGTTGACCGCGTGTTTTCATGATGTGTTTGAGTTGCTAAGGATCTCTGTGTTATCGGTACCTCTTTATTATGATTTAGTTTTCCGACCTACGAATTTAATTAAATTACTTTTTAATTCCATTCCCAGCCCTGCCCGTAATGGGTGACAGTAATGGTTTTGAAAAAGCATCGTTGGACAATGTCCTTTTCTTTGTTTCATTGTGAGTAATGTCTCCTTGACGGTTGGGATTATTACATTTTAATGTTATTGTTATGATTCCGGTGTATTCGTACTTTGTAGTGTGGAAGTAATGGGTTTTGCGACTTGTGGGTAGAAGAAGACTGAACAATTGAAATATCATTAATCATGTAACGTCGAACTTCACCAACGAAAATGCTGTTTTTTCTCAGTTATAATTTTCTTCATACTTTCTTTTATTCCGCAGCTATTTTAAAAATTATTGTAGATTGAATAATTGGTTATACTGGGTGAAAAAAGGCCTCCTAGCTATATTCTAAATCCTGAACCAGTATCACTCAAAGAACACATTTATGAAAAAAATTTTTTTTTTAATATTTTTTTACTGGGAATAGTTCATTTTTTGCCTTAATGTGCGAGAGGGGTGCGGGTAGCGCTCGGGGGTGCGCCCGAGTGGTGTCTACGTTTAGGAAACCCCCCCCCCCCCCAAAAAAGGAGGTTCTTTTTCAACCTGTATAATCAAGATTTTGAGTAAAATTTATACACACTTGCTACTGATGACCAGGCTTAAAAATGACTCGATTGACCTAGTATCCGTTTCAATCCTTCTTTTTGCGCTTACTTTTACAGTGAGTACTTTCAGTAAACTTTGTCTAGCAATAAATGTTGTCTCAACTTCAACCAATAATATGCGTTTAAAAATATATTTTTTTAAAATTTTTATTATTTAAAACGCTTAGGTAATTAATATTCACAAATAATGTTTGGGAAAGGGATGTGTTCGGTGTGAATGGGACCTGAACCCATGACCCCATCATTAGATATCCTAGTGCTCTAATATTTTTTTTTCTTATGGATATTTTTAGAACACGTTGTTCAGCAAAATACAAAGTTATATTCTGTACAAATAAATAAAAGTTTCCTCTTTTTGATTGTTTGTTTGTTTGTTTGCATTGAATAGGCTCCGAAACTACCGGACCGATTTGAAAAATTCTTTCACCATTAGGATCCTACATTATCCGTGATGGACATAGGGTACATGATTTCCCGAATTCCCACGGGAACGAAGTCCCGAGCGGAAATCTAGTTCTACAATAAACTCATTTCCCTAAATCGTAATCAAGTTTCTTCTAAGTACTTTCAAAAAGTATACCTTCAAATAAACTTTTAGAAAGAGTCTATTCTATCCACTTTGGGTTTCTCCACAAGCACAATGAACTTTCGGATGGACATCACAGTCTATTATAAGCCATTGTTAGGCCACATTGCAACTATGGGGCAGTATAATGGCCTTTCGCGGGCTATTGTCTTTATATCAAAATTACTGTCTTTGTTACCCCGGCTTGAGAGCTAGATTAGACTCTTGGCTGTCGAGACCTGATTTGTGGCGGAGAGGGATTAAAAATGGCGGATTTTTATTTTCTGTTTGTTTTCTGATTTTTGGAAAAATTTCTTTAAAATTGTGTAGATTTGTGTTAAATTTGTAAGTGTCCCTTATCTATATTTTATTTATTTATTTTTTATAGTTTGTAACACCTTTTGCTGTGAATTGATCCAGAATCTTCAATTAAACATTTTCTAACATATTTTCTGACAGTGATAAGACAATAAAAAAAAATGTTTTTTTTTTTCAAATTTCATTTTATTTATATGGAGAATGATTTATTTACCCAGCTTTCTTCTTTTTCGCAAGCTTTTCTTTTACAATAGTAAATTATCTCATTTATTGTCTTTAAGATAATAATGAGATAATTTGGAACTAAAAATGTTTTGTACTTCATAAGGATATACCCATATATATATATAAACTTCAATAAGCTGTTTGGTTTTTGTGAGGCGCGTTCTTTTTTTTGGCTTAATTTTGTATCTACCTATTTTTATTCAGGTTCTATTTTAAAACAAAAAATAAATAAAATCTTTAGGTTATTTTTAGATAATCTTTAAATATACATTAATTTTATTCCAAATGTCTATTATTACTTCAATCTCGTCCTGAAATATGTACAAAAC